>CM068955.1:86024565-86036232 GCA_035128595.1 Eptatretus atami | reverse complement strand
AAGAAG
Source organism: Eptatretus atami (assembly GCA_035128595.1). NCBI lineage: Eukaryota > Metazoa > Chordata > Myxini > Myxiniformes > Myxinidae > Eptatretus > Eptatretus atami. The sequence goes on along the minus strand of CM068955.1, from coordinate 86,036,226 downwards.
AAGAAGAAGAAGAAGAAGAAGAAGAAGAAGAAGAATCGGAGAAAGGTAGCGGTTTTTAAAAAAAGAAAATTTTAAGATAAGAAATAGAGAATTTTTTTCTCAATAGAGAAATAGAGAGATAAGAAATAGAGAAAGAAATAGAGAAATAGAGAAACAGAGAAATAGAGATAAGAATTTTTTTTAAGATAAGATTTTGCGTAACCTCGTGACTATTCAAATCCTCCAATGATGAATCATCAAACTGTTGGACTTTTTGGAGATACAGTGGCCTCTAGTGATGGGAAACTAACTCTGCGGCCCAAGGAATGATTAACGTTAAACTCCATTTCATAATCCTTCCTCCAAACAAGAATGGCAGCACTGGTTACATCTCACAACCTGCGACATCAATGGAATATTCAGAACCACATGCTACGATTTGTCACAATTGATTTTACATCATGTTTGTGATGTAAGATGTGAATGTAAAAAAAAACTGTGACTATTATAGATGTAAACAAAATAGTCATTGGTCAATAACGTTACGTCCCACCACTGGAAACACCCACCCCCTTAACTGCACTGTAACTAACGTTCCGTAGCGTTTGGACAAACACCGCCGCTCCCAGCTGCCGCCTCCTCCGAAGCGTGACGTCATTTTTGAACAGACCCTCTGTGTACGCAAGTTACGGGCGGACGTGGTGACCTGTCGTTCGTGTTTTTAGATCCTCGTGGAGGATCTCTAAGTCTTACTCACGTTGTTGTTCTTCATCTTCTTCTTGTGGACTTTTTTGTTTCACACGCCTCCTAGGTTCCATCGAAACTTTCCTCGAAAATTCGGCAATGTATGTATAAAAAACCTGCGCAGACAATCACCGTCTCCATTTGAAGATTCTCCCTCCTAGAAATAAAAAGTTCTATGACTCATTCTCCGCTATCGTGAGTAATCGCCTAATATTATTTCCGAAACTAGCAGCTTTTAATTCTGTTTGCGGGAATGAACAGGCATTAGCAGAGATATTACTGCACATATGATACATCCCTATGACGTTATTAAATTTTTACGTCTTCCATTTTTTTGAATTTTTTGTTTCACAACCAGAGTTTTCATCGGAACTTTCGTGAAACTTGCTCGATATATGCGAAAGCCCTACGCGCAGGCAGTAACATACCATCTCGATTTTGGAAATTTCTCGAAAAAAAGTTGAGACTCATAAATTCGCCGTAATGGAAATCGCATACCATTATCTCCGAAACTAGGCAAGCTTTTGAATTCTGTTTTGCGGGGAATTCGAACAGGGCATTAGCAGAGATGAATTACCGCACAATGATACATCACTATGACGTCATATCAATTTTATGACGTCATTCTATTTTTTGAACTTTTTGGTTCACAACCAGAGTTTTCATCGGATCTTCGTGAAACTTGCCATGTATATGCAGAAATCTCACGCGCAGGCAGTAACCATCTCTGATTTTGGAAATTCTTCCTAGAAAAAAGGTTGACGTCATAATATCGCCGCTAATGGAAATCGCTTATACCATTATCTCCGAAACTAGGCAAGCTGTTTGAATTTTTTGCGGGAATCAAGCCGGGCATTAGCACAGAATAATGTATCGCAAACCTGATACATCACAATGACGTCATATTCGTTTTTATGACGTCATTATTAAGAGGACGAGGATCTTAGCTCAATTGAGCTTGTTTTTTATTAAGGCTGTGTACCCCGCCCCTGCCCCCCCCCGAGCCTCTTCAAGAGCACTGCACCGCAGAGAACGTTGTCCATCTTGCCCCACCTCCTCCCCCCCTACAGCCCTAATCCCATGCTTCCTATTTGACCCTCCCTCTCCACTCGTAACTCCCCCTAAACTCTCCCACCGCTCTTCCACCCAATATTCCCTCTCATAACCATCATTGTCTCTTCTTGTACTTTTCCTAATTTTAATTTTTTCTTTCCATCTCCTCCAATCCCAAAACCTCCTCATCAAGCCTGGTACTGGTTTAATGGTTAAGACGGCTTTTTGTTTTTATGACGTCATCATTATGATGATCTTAGGGTCTTGAGTTGGAGCTCCTGACGACCGTTAAATAACACCAGGTGGGTTGATTCAGCCTGTCATCCTTTTCTGAGTTCGGTAAAATGAGTACCAGCTTCCTGGAAACAGGGGGCACTGCATCAGCGGCACAGCTGTGCTCCCAGCAGTCACGGGTTACATATGGAATAATACCCCCTCACCCCGATAATAAATATAGATGGTCCCTACTTTCGAATTTCATGTTTATAGTAATATAATCCTGGTGATACGAAGGGAATGTGTTTGTAAACAACTCACTTCATCAAATCGAGCACGTTCGTGAACCATTTCATCACAGGCCGTCACAACACTGTGTTAGAACACTCGGATTTATCAAAAACCATATCGTTTATAAAAGTTAAATCAAACTAATTTGGTCATTTAGTTACGAGCAATCTGTAATCCGTACTCTAACTTTATTTAACTCCTTCCATTAATTAATTTGTACACCTGGTCACCACTGGATTTAACACCAATATCAATTATTTTTATTGCGGAACCGAGACGTCAAAAAGTTTCACATATCGAACAAACAGTTTCAAAGTGGAGCTCCTCGCCGCCATTAGAGCATTTAAAGTGCATCAGACGTGGCAATGAATGTGAATCGTTGCTCCCACTTCGATGACAGAAGACACCATTTGCATTTTTGCCACCACCATCGATCACGATCCCATTTGGAATCCCGTGCGGGAAATTCCTCCGAGGAAAAGTAAAAATGTTATTAAAGGATAAACAACTTTTCCTCTAGAAATCCTTTAACAATCTTTCTTCGTACCTGGATAAAACAGGTTAAAATCCTGTAGTTAGTCGTCTGTTGTTTGCTGTATCACCATGTCCCAGTCCTTCCTTTTCCAAAGAATTCTGTCCTGGTAATCCCACATCCGGCACAGGGTAAACTTTTTCCCGTTCACAGCGCAATCTCGCCCTCTGCTGTCCACAAGACCAATAGGTGATCAATAGGTGATCAATACGTGCTCACAAACGGACAGAGGTGAAAGGTCGTGTTGGTGGGATTCTTCATATCTGAACATTTCACAAAGGTGTTCATAAATATAATCATTATATTTACTTTCCATATAATTATTTTCCATATGTTTTACTTCATTGTATATCCTCAATGACACACAGCTAGTTAGACGTGCAATATGTATGTGAAGTACAACATGCTGTCTTTTGATTAAAGCCATCAGTGACGGGTAACAGGAATGCACTACCTAGTTTAAATGTTGCTGTCACCATCCTTCACGTCACAATGATTGAACAATCAAGGGGTTTACAATGGCAATAATGGGCCAGGATTGCATTGTGGAAAACATATCGTAATGCTTTTAACTTGATTAAAAGAGGTGCAAGCAGGCAGGATAGACAGCTTAACCCATGCCGAGTCATGGTTTGCGGATTTGTTTTTTGCTCACAAAGAACCACGAAGACCTGGAGATTTAACCATTTATGCCAAAAGCAAAGGCTTTTGACCACCAGGTGAACACATCACGAATCATTGTGCCATATCGTGGATAATCATACGTCGGGAGACTCGATTTGCCCTTTCCAAAATCATGAAATCTGATCAGATTCAAATCAGATTTCAAATAAGATCTCATGAGAAATCAGAGGTGAGTATTTTTCTAAGCGCCATTAATGGCTTTAGCCTTTGAAACCAGGATGTCGATATCTCAAATTAACCACTAGGACATCACTGTTTCATTCCTCGAACTAGAGAGTTCATAGAACACCTCACCCCATGCAGTCTTGAGAAAAAGGACACAGGTGGGGGTCTGCGAGCAGCGAATTTTATTGGTCGAGATGATGTAAAATACCATAATTAATATTTTGTCCAAGTACTGCTGACATAAAGGTTTCTGAAACTGCCAATAAAGCGATTTGTGTTCAAGAGTGTTCAAGCATGTAAATGTACAGCTTAGAAATTTTATATATACATATTGTTACGGTTGTGGAAATTCGCAGCACCATATAGGTCCTTAGATCAGTTATGTCGATAAGTCTGTGTTCAGATAGATTTCCCCACCGATGTTTAACGGGCAATTATTCGTGTGCAGGGCTGTGATCTTTGAGTTAGCCGTTTTTCTTTTGCTATCGTTATTTTGGACCAACCGTCACAACAACCACCTCCACCACCAACATCGCTCTGACCAACCGCTTCACAACATCCACCTCCACCCACAAACATCGCTCTCATCAACCGCTTCACAACAACCACCTCCACCACCAACATCGCTCTCACAACCGCCTTCACACAACCACCTCCTCCACGACCGCCTTCACACAACCACCTTCCCCAACACGCCAACCACAACCACTTCTTCACAAACGCCAACCACAACCACCATTTCCTAAACCGCATCCCCCCGATAACGAACAACAAACACCATCGCTTCACCTTCGGCTCTGCGGGCGCCCCCATTTTGCGTCGGCCACGGCAAGATCGCTGCAAACAAACGCGGGGTTTCCTCGTTTCCAGCGACGGTGATTTCTACCACACCGCTCTCCCTTCAGCGTCGATGATCTCTACCACGTCCGCTCGCTCCAAGCTTCGCCTCGGAATTCGGATCAGGAGATCAAAGAGGGCGGAGCCAGTGGGGGTCAGAGGGGAAAGAGCGGAGATCAAACCTCGTCTCACGAACCCTATAAAAAGGCGCGCAGAGCGCCAGTTCAGAGCAGTCGGTCGGGGTTTGTGTGGTGTGAAGACCAAGGTTCGAGTCCAGTGGAGGGCAGTGAAGGTCTGGGTTCGCCGAGGAGACGGGAGCTGGAGTACAGCCAGGCAGCCGTGCCACGCAGAACTGCGCGTTCATGTGTGGGAGTGGGGAGAACCGGAGAGAGGTCGCCAGCCAGCATCGAACGGTCCGAGGTCATCGGGCTTCGGACAGTCTGAGCAGCGCTGAGGGACGGACGGGCTCTTAGAGAGAGCATCAACTCTGAAAGAGCAAAAGACCGTTCGTTCCTTGAGGCGCTGCGGCTGGGCCCGAATCACGAGGCATCAAACGAGGCCTGGGCCGGACCGCGGTCACGACAGCTGCCGTGAGGACGGGACGTCGCGGGTCGCCCCAGCGAGGCACCTCGAAGGTGAAGGTAGCCAGCCCGCTCCGGAGCTTCTGCGGTCATCACAGCTCCGTGAAATAAGACCCGAGGTCCAGTCTACCCCTTGTCTTTCCTGGGGTTTTCTTTGTTTCTTTGAATGAACGTTGTGGCGCCATGTCCGTAAGTAGAACTGTATAAGTGTACGTAATTAATAGAACAGTGGTAGTTCTTTTCTCTGCTCGCGTCTTGTCCCTACCCCCATTCATTACGTGCTTGTACAGTGCATTGCTTTTGTTTGCCTCGCCTGATTGCATACATGACTGCATATTGTGTTTTGTGTGCAAATAAATGTGCTTGTGTGAATGTTAACCCGTTGGTCGCGTCCTTTTCCTGCATTGAACTGCCGTATTGAGTTCGGAATATAGCTGGCTTTTAATAGCTGATAAAGTGATCGGGTCCAACGGGCTGCGCGATAATACCCCGCTCGATTATCCTAAAACGAAGCGAGCTGCTTAAGCGGCTCGTTTCCAAGCGGCCCGTTGAGGTACAGTCTCTCGGTAGTCTGCCTGCGCGATTAATTAGGTAATCGACAATTCGCGATTGACCCTGTAGCGCGGGTAGAGTGTTGACTAGGCTGTGGTGTGCTCAAAACACACCCGTAGCGGGGTTCCGGCGTTTGATCCGGAAGGCTGCGACTGGATTGTCCGTTCGGTGGGCGAGAGCGGCTGCCATTGGCTAAAAGCGGTCGTCCGCACGCCGGCGGGCGGAAATCCACAACAATATGTACATAGTCAGGCTCATGGAAGAGCTAGCACACTGAACAGGTCAGGACATAACATGACAGAATGAACAGCGGAGATGGGGGAGGGGGACACCAATAGTGGAGTGAAGGACAAGATAGAGGGAGACTTGGACAAACAATGTGTGGGGAAGAATGGGGAGCAGGAAAGGATGCAGAGGTGGACAGTATGGATACAGGAGGGCGGGGGGGGGGGATGAAACTTGGAAATGGAGGGGTAAACGAGGGTCGAAAATATCATGGTTTTGGATTGGGAAGATGATAACTATTTTCTGTGTATTATATAATGCGAACTGTGGTGTCAGATGTTTGTATGTTCGGTTGTCTCCCCTTTCTGGTGGCCACTTCTCGCAATGCATTTGAAAAAAGCTCCGCACGCAGGCAAAGCTCAACATTCAACCAGAATGAGGGTGGTGTAAAAGACGCTGCATCAACTACGGCGAGTTCCGTTAAAGGGGTAAAAGACGCTGCATCAACTACGGCGAAGTTTCGTTAAATAGGGTGGTGTAAAAGACGCTGCATCAACTACGCGAAGTTCGTTAAATAGGGTGGTGAAAAGACGCTGCATCAACTACGGCGAAGTTCCGTTAAATAGGGTGGTGTAAAAGACGCTGCATCAATTACGGTGAAGTTCTGAAATTTTTTTTCTACCATCTTTATTTTATTTCAATTTAATTATATGCTTGCTCATTGCACAACACCAATCCCATTTTTGGCACTTTCAAAAACCTTCGTTAAGCAGTACTTGGATGAAATTTACGGCATTTTCCATCATCATGACCAATCAAATTTGCCGCTCACAGACTCTGCCCATGTCCTTGTTTCTCAAGACTGTGCAGGGAAAGTGTTCTATGAACTCTCTAGTTTCCCCATAATTCCTGTTTTCAAGACTTCTCAAACTCTTCCACTGCAGCCATTTCCATTCGTGGAATTGTTCACTTGGTCCATGTGTATATTGCTTTAGCTTGGGCTTAACCATGAGGACTCTTCCTGAACTTTCACCTTCACGACGACCCCAGCATAAACTTCCATGAATGGTAAATTTATCCAAGGAAAATCGGAGAAAGGAAGGCAATTCTGTGCTGTAACATGTCGCTTTAGCAGCATGAGAACGTACTCAGAGACGCTCTCAATCGGGAACACTCTAATCTGACACTTACTGACAGTTTTCAAGTTTTATTCATTAAATTTACTCATACTTTTTACTCCTTCCCTCAAGCTGTGCCCCTAATTCCTCTCAACGACCTCCACTTCCAAAAACACAAATCTGCTTGCATCTCGACTATCAACAACTCTTAATAGACCGTACACAAAAACCTTCATCATTCCCATATAATCTTTACCTTCTCCAGTGAAAACAACTTGTCTTCTCCAATGTTTCCTCACAACGAAGACTTGATAACCCTGGAACGAATTGATTTCTGCTAAACCATCTCTAAAGCATTTACACACACAAGGTCGAGGCCCATGGAAGAGTGAGGTGACGGAAGGTTTAAAAAAAAGGCAACGTACTCACTCAAGGTGGGGTAGTGACGATATGGACCCAGCCAGAGATGGATATTGTGATTGAAGTTACATCATTACTCTTACAAAATGATACAAGTGAATACAGTACTGTTTCACAGTCAGGACTGTTTAAAAGAGCATGTTATCACATTTTCTTTCAACTTGACACTGATGTTTCAACTTGGGTAATAACATTGGTGTCAAATTGGATTCTAGGTTTAAGATTGTAAATCTTCGCAATAGTTATTTCTAAAGAGCATGTTTAACGGAAGCATAAGGCAATTGAATTGTGATATAGGATTATGCGTCTAATTGTACAGAAAGTTCCCAATGTTTGTGTCTAAAACTAGTTTTCCCCTAAATCCCTTTTAATGTTCTTCCTTTGAAATCTGTCTTAAATGTCCTTTAAAGGGGAATTTGACCTCACAATGCCGAGTAAGCGGATTTTTGTGCAAAGGCCGAGCTCTGAACTTCCGAGACGAGTCAAGTGAACCAGGGGAAGGGTTCCCCTTATTTATGGCCGAACCGCCAATCGGTGGGGCAGACAGAGTGGGGCTACATCATGAAGCTGGGCAAGTCATGGGACGGGGCATCGTGCGGCCCATAAAATCATGTCCATATGACGTTGGGGGTTCTTCTTTGGTTCCAGTTGTTCTCAACTTGCATCCAGCCGAGGCTGGTTGTTCCATTCCTTACCCTGTTCTGTTCCACGGTTGGTTTGTTCATTGCCAGTCCAGCTCAGGCCGGTTCAGCTGTTGACCAGACGAGGTCCAGGCAGAGTCGAGCAGGGTGCCCAGTTTACATTCCAGTTTGTGGAGCCTCGGAGAGTTCGGAGTTCAGCCTCTTGTCTGCACGAGTACTAGATGCGCTGCACTCCCCTGGCAGGGCAGTTATGGTGTTCGCTCCAAATGGAACTTGGTGGTGCCCATGTGGGCCGCAACAGGTATTTTAGTCCTGTCACCTCTTCTGATTTTTTCTTCTGTGGTGTTGCTTGGGGTCTTACACGGCTTAAGTTTGAAAGTACCTTCCACCTGTAAGATACCCGGGCAAGTATTTCATTGTAATATCATTTTTGCATAAAATCTTTCCATTCTTCCCGTTCTCCCTTCCCCATTCATTAAATACACATTCATTTATACGGACTCCATTGAGTTATTTTGAGTCAGTTTTATCAGTCCCATAAAGGACAGATTTGGCGGGATGATTAGGATCCATTTTCTAGTCCTCCCATTCGGCACGACGCCATTTCAAGTGGCTCGATGTGGAGAGACGACAGGCGCGTCACTCAGATGACTGGCGTGTCTCAAAATGGGCTTGAAAAGGAGCAAACAGGCCCATGATCCGGCCGTGGGGAGGTCTCGGTTGTTTGACCGACGGGACCACCGTAACAATATTTATGACTACTACAAACTATTACGATGATTAATAGAAGGCACCACTTATTCCGACATTGTTTTGGGTTCAGCCGTTGAAGGTTTTGGCTCGAGTCTTTCACGTATCTGCTGGCTTTGCCTGACATTCGACTCGGGTGATTTGGGCAGGGCTTTAATTTGTTCAGGGTGCTGGCGATAACTCACATGTTCTTCATGAAACACACTGTGGGATACTTGATTTAACATCCATCCGAGAGATGGAATACTTTGTGATGCAACACCCTGCCTGTGAAAACACCAACCGACAGTTTATATGTCGGGTCAGGAATCAAACCCAGAATAGATATAGCTCAATGCTATGGTGCACTGGTACCTTTACAACAATCATCCTGTTAGACGTTATAATGATGTTCACACTTCATAATTCAAACTATGACTGACCCTCGTGGTAAATTCACTTCCTAACCGAGGTGCTATAAATGCGCTCTGCAATAATAGGTACCTGGCTGATCATTATTGTAAAGGAAAGGTAACTTCACGTTCATTAAATCTCCTTCGCTTCGAGTGAAAAAAAAAAATCGATGCACGGTGGGAATTAAATTGTAAGTCATGTGACTTTCGACAAACATATCCTCGAGGTTTTTAATAAACTCCGAATAAATCCCTGAACAAAGTTTACAATGCTGGCCTTTGAAAGTTCACCGTCAACAATCAAAAGTTTTAAATGTATGTGGAAGGTTTAACCAAAGTACATGTTCGTCATGACGACTAAATTACCTTTCGAAATGGTGAAAAATTCGAAAAAAGATTGAAAAAACGAAAACATCCAGATTTGAAAAAACGTTTTTTTTTTCTATAGCAAATCGAGGCTCATGGGAGAATGTGATGACAGAGGGAAAAAGGTACCAAAGTGATAATGGGAGCAAAATTTTGACAAAACAAAGAATGAACGAAGAAGAGAGAGGGGGAAAAACAGGAACGTGCAAGTAAGAGGGTTGAGTTAGGTCGGGTTAATGAAGGTGGAAAAGATTATGGGTAGGGATGGGGGATGACAGATGATCCACCACTTGCTTTTTTAAGTCTTGGAGGGAAAAGTACAATGGAACCATCTCCTGAAGGCAGCTTCACAAATGGGAGGAAAGGAGGTGGAAGGTAAGCTTTGAATTTTTTCAACGATGAGGTTATCACTGCAAGAACATATATGCATCCTGGAGGAGCCAGTGGGGGGGGGGGGGGGGGGGGAGGGCAGAGGACTGAGAAAGACCACTCAATGCCTGCGATATGAGAGCAACAGGCTGTGTGCTTTGGCTTCATCCATGGAGATTCCAGTATGTTGAGGCTTTAGAGATTCCACACAATCCAGCAAAACATGTGATGCTGGGGTCCCAGCCCATAGGAGATGGCAGTACTCCATTGGGCTACAGACAAAGGCTTTGGAGGTTGTAATCAAAAGGAAGACCAAATACTGCATTGGAGTCATCAGGAGGAACCTGGATAGGATTCAAGTAATTCTATTTTTTCCAAGGAAGAACTTGGACCAACAGAGGATGCCAGTGCATGGTTGGCTTTGAAAGCCAACTTAATATATGGTTGACTCAGGAAACCAGGAGAGATTGTGGCTGATGGTGAAACCTAGAAGTTTGAGACTAAACCTCTTTCAGTGGCTGACCATAAAAATTGATAGATGAGTAAATTTGACAGTCTTTCCAGAGTGACAGAGTGAAACAGTGAGACTGCCAAGATTGAAAGACAGGTTCCCTTTCCAGACCATGATTTAATCAATTCCAGATGAGCAGAGGGATGCAGCTGATGTCTGCCTGTCAGGTGGATGGGGGACTGTACAACAAAGTGTGGAGTTATCTGCTAAAAGGAAGAAAGGGCTTTTAGAGAATAGGACATGTCGCTTATGTAGATGAGGAACAGGTTGGGCTCAACACACTGTGATTCACCATTCCAGCCTCCACTGGTTTTGGAGTGAGATGATTGCATCGATTGTGTGAGTGAAGGAAGTCGAAAGCCAAGTGTGAATACGGCTTTGTTCACCACAGGCAGTAAACTTGGCAAGCAAAACAGGATGCCATACTGTGTTGATTGCCTGAGATATGTCCAAGGAGATGGTCCTGTCCTCCTGTTTGAGTTTTATCACCTCCAACCATTGCTGAGAGAAGAGTAGTTATCAGAGATCAGGCTGTTTGAAAAGAAGAAAAAATTGACATCAGCAGCAACGATGGATTCCATGACTTTGCTTATAATTAAAAGTAAGTTTCCTGCTCTGTAGTTGATAGTCTGTTTTGCATCCTTCTTGTGGATGGGTCAGTGATGTTTGATGACTTCCAGGTAGACAAGAGGCAGCCAGTGGGCAACAGGCTGGAGATTCCAGGGACTGCAGACAGAGGAGAATCAAGAGCAGCAGAGCAAGACTTGAGATCATGGGTACTGAGGTCATCCGGGCCAGTCAACGAAACACGGTGGACAGTTGATGCAACACACAATTGTTCAAATTGGATGTTCGAACAGAAAGCTATGCCTTTCAACGCCTTGAACGAGTTAAACCATTTTAACAATCAAAATTTTAAGAATGTTTCTTGAAGTCCTCATGCTTTTAAATAAAATAAAATTGCAAATGAAATTTATTAAGGTTGTCACACTTTTAGTCAATATGTTTGAAACTATGAACTCAAAAGGAACACTTGGTGTTGCAAATTTGAGATCGAAGATCACGTTTCAGATGGATTGTAAATCTTCACAAAGGATACATTGGAGTTAACATTAAATTATACAACATGCGAGTGTCCTCTTTATTTTCTATAAGGGACGCTGCATAACGCACAGACATGCACCAAAATAAATGATGCAACAAGCAGCTGGGTTCTGCTCTTTATCTCTCTCTTT
>CM068955.1:85990110-86020033 GCA_035128595.1 Eptatretus atami | reverse complement strand
GAGCAAAATTTTGACAAAACAAGAGAATGAACGAAGAAGAGAGGAGGGGGGAAAAAACAGGAACGTGCAAGTAAGAGGGTTGAGTTAGGTCGGGTTAATGAAGGTGGAAAAGATTATGGGTAGGGATGGGGGATGACAGATGATCCACCACTTGCTTTTTTAAGTCTTGGAGGGAAAAGTACAATGGAACCATCTCCTGAAGGCAGCTTCACAAATGGGAGGAAAGGAGGTGGAAGGTAAGCTTTGAATTTTTCAACGATGAGGTTATCACTGCAAGAACATATATGCATCCTGGAGGAGCCAGTGGGGGGGGGGGGGGGGGGGGGGGGGGGGGTGGGGGGGGGGGGGGGGGGGTGGGGGGGGGGGAGGGCAGAAGGACTGAGAAAGACGCACTCAATGCCTGCGATATGAGAGCAACAGGCTGTGTGCTTTGGCTTCATCCATGGAGATTCCAGTATGTTGAGGGCTTTAGAGATTCCACACAATCCAGCAAAACATGTGATGCTGGGGTCCCAGCCCATAGGAGATGGCAGTACTCCATTGGGCTACAGACAAAGGCTTTGGAGGTTGTAATCAAAAGGAAGACCAAATACTGCATTGGAGTCATCAGGAGGAACCTGGATAGGATTCAAGTAATTCTATTTTTTCCAAGGAAAGACTTGGACCAACAGAGGATGCCCAGTGCATGGTTGGCTTTGAAAGCCAACTTTAATATATGGTTGACTCAGGAAACCAGGAGAGATTGTGGCTGATGGTGAAACCTAGAAGTTTGAGACTAAACCTCTTTCAGTGGCTGACCATAAAAATTGATAGATGAGTAAATTTGACAGTCTTTCCAGAGTGACAGAGTGAAACAGTGAGACTTGCCAAGATTGAAAGACAGGTTCCCTTTCCAGACCATGATTTAATCAATTCCAGATGAGCAGAGGGGGATGCAGCTGATGTCTGCCTGTCAGGTGGATGGGGGACTGTACAACAAAGTGTGGAGTTATCTGCTAAAAGGAAGAAAGGGCTTTTAGAGAATAGGACATGTCGCTTATGTAGATGAGGAACAAGGTTGGGCTCAACACACTGTGATTCACCATTCCAGCCTCCACTGGTTTTGGAGTGAGATGATTGCATCGATTGTGTGAGTGAAGGAAGTCAGAAAGCCAAGTGTGAATACGGCTTTGTTCACCACAGGCAGTAAACTTGGCAAGCAAAACAGGATGCCATACTGTGTTGATTGCCTGAGATATGTCCAAGGAGATGGTCCTGTCCTCCTGTTTGAGTTTTATCACCTCCAACCATTGCTGAGAGAAGAGTAGTTATCAGAGATCAGGCTGTTTGAAAAGAAGAAAAAATTGACATCAGCAGCAACGATGGATTCCATGACTTTGCTTATAATTAAAAGTAAGTTTCCTGCTCTGTAGTTGATAGTCTGTTTTGCATCCTTCTTGTGGATGGGGTCAGTGATGTTTGATGACTTCCAGGTAGACAAGAGGCAGCCAGTGGGCAACAGGCTGGAGATTCCAGGGACTGCAGACAGAGGAGAATCAAGAGCAGCAGAGCAAGACTTGAGATCATGGGTACTGAGGTCATCCGGGCCAGTCAACGAAACACGGTGGACAGTTTGATGCAACACACAATTGTTCAAATTGGATGTTCGAACAGAAAGCTATGCCTTTCAACGCCTTGAACGAGTTAAACCATTTTAACAATCACAAATTTTAAGAATGTTTCTTGAAGTCCTCATGCCTTTTAAATAAAATAAAAATTGCAAATGAAATTTATTAAGGTTGTCACACTTTTAGTCAATATGTTTGAAACTATGAACTCAAAAAGGAACACTTGGTGTTGGCAAATTTGAGGATCGAAGATCACGTTTCAGATGGATTGTAAATCTTCACAAAGGGATACATTGGAGTTGAACATTAAATTAATACAACATGCGAGTGTCCTCTTTATTTTCTATAAAGGGACGCTGCATTAACGGCACAGACATGCACCAAAATAAATGATGCAACAAGCAGCTGGGTTCTGCTGTTTGGGGACAGAAAGGTGTAATTTGGTCAGGTACCATTACAAAATAACATTCTTTTCAACAGGTATTGTGAATTCTCGGACTGTAAGTCTCTTCTGGAGGAGGGCATAGTCTACGGTGTGAGGCACAAGTGTCTGCTTAAGTTCATGGCTCCATACTAGCAGGACAATAAGTGGACCTCACCCAATGCAAATATTATTCAATCGATGGGTGATATACCAGACAAGTAAAGCAGACACGCAAGAGCACACATTTTTTTTTAGAAACATCAGTATTTATTAGCTGTGGATGTAAAGTGTAAAAATGAAACGTAAAAGGTTTCAAGTGACGTGTTTCAAAGAAGCCATGCGGAGCTTTCAGAACAGGTGTAGCGCACGCAAGTGCATGCAATGCATATACACAACATGGGGAATGCAATGAGGTGACATTCCGAGGGCTACAGGGTTCGGGTGTCTCCCAGGTCCAAGGTAGGTGAAGGTGTGTGATTATTTTTCTCATTGTTTGGCCTTCAACCTACAGAATAGGCAGCACCAGTTTGTGCTTATATAGAAATATTTCGACATCTGCCTCACCCTCTGCTGTTGAGAAGGCAGGGGAAAATAATACAACAGAACGAATAATATACTACAAAATCCATCTTGTAGACTAATGTCGAGAATCAATCAGAAATACCATCAATCTGTCCTGAATTACCGCCGTCGGCAAAACAACCTCGATGAGATTTACTCAACTTGTCCACTTCGTCGAGTATTGTACATAATTTGGAAATGCATGTGCTGGGATAACGAACCCGCACGGTCTTTGTCCGTCCGTCTGTCTCTGTCTCTGTCTCTGTCTCTCAATATGGATGTCTTTATCTGGTTTTGATAATCAAGTGTTTTTCTCAATGTGTGGAATAGACCTTCAACTGCTTCTGAACAATCACGTTATTTACTCAATATGCATTAAGTCTTTACCTGGTTCCGCACATCACATGACTTTCTCAATGAGGAATAAGTCTTCACCTGTGTCTGCATATTATGTTTTTTTATTTTTTTTCTCTCAATGTGAATTAGCACCTGGTTCTGCAAATAATGTGTTTTGTCAAATAAGAGTTGATCTTTTCCTGGGTCTGTACATTACGTGGCTAATTTCGTGAAGTCATTACCTGGTTCTGCAAATCCAGTGGGGTTTGCTCAATATGGATTCGGTTTGCACCTTGCTCTGCACGTTACGTGGTTTTCTCAGTGGTATAGGTCATTACCTGTGTTTGCACATCATGTGGATTTCCCAATGTTTAATCGATGGCTCCTTGTTTACAGCACGCGACCCATGATGGGATTGCGAGTCGATCCTCCACCCGAAAAATATCTCAACATATGTCCACAAGGAGTTAGCACCAAGCCGCGAAAGCACCCCCAATAAGTCAGCACCAAGCCGTGTACGCACCCCAAATAAGTCAGCACCAAGCCGTGTACGCACCCACAAGGCGTCAGCACCAAGCCATGTACGCACCCACAAGGTGTCAGCAGTGAGCCACATACGCACTCACAAGGAGTCAGCACAGAGCTGCGTACAGGGAGCTTAAAAGCTGCTAGAAATGTTCCCTAAATCAGAGGAAACCATCATGTGCATCACCCTAAGCGCTGAGTTTGCACACCAGATGTTAATCGTTCTTTTCCACATTGCACGCTTCATACGTGCCAGTAAATGCAGAGAAAAGACGATGGTAGAAGTCACTTTTATACGCAACAAAATAATTTGTGAGCTTTGTGCTTGGCATGTGATATTTCAGGAAGAAGAGCAGCGGGAAATGTAAATCGGTATTTGAACAATCCCTTCTCTGGTTCGATTTGTGTGGGTTATTTAACCTATATACACGTCCATTGACTTGATTTAATCGGTCCGCTTTACGGCTTCGCCCTTTAATCTCACATCATAAACAAAAGGTTTCTCCCTTATTTTGTCTCCATGTTGCATTTTTACTCCTCTTTTGAGGATCTATCATCCCAACCAAACAGAGCCACAATAATAACCTGCACAAACTGATCGCAACAATCCTGAGCGGTGAACTGGGCCTGTAACCTCAATCAGCAGTGTCAAAAAATGTTCTCGGACTGAGATACTCACAACAGAGTCGAAGAAAGGCCAACATTCTGTATTTTTCAATATTTACATTTCTATATGGTTAGTAAAAGTATTTCGAAGTAATTATACTTATATGTTGAATAATACAAAAGTTGTCGTGTCTTGGACTATTGTACCTCGTTTCGAGAAGTTTTTTGAAAATTGACTGAAATATCAGCTGAGGGAACAGCACTTCCTCATTAGTTTCAGCCAATTAAGTTTGATATCCTATCGATGGCGACTTTTTGAACGCACGTCATATCTATTTGATGTTACCATCAACAGGTCCAATACATGCATCACAGTTCAACATAACATAGGCTTTTTAAAACCTCTGCGTAACCAAATAAGAACACACACACACACTATATATATATATATATATATTATATATATATAATATAATATATATATATAATATATGTATATATAACACACATATATTAGTGAGTTTGTTCCGATATGTTTCTAAACCTCTGGCCCGATTTCCCCGAAAATTCCTGCACTGCATTATTTTCACACATGGGAGTTACATCACAACAAAGACTTTCAATTGTTAATCAAACTGATGTGAAAACAGGAAAAAATGGACCTTTGTTTGATAAAGCATTGTATGACGGGTGCTTCCATCTGCAAGGAGATTGGCGGACTTGGCTTTCACCTCCCGACTTCCCTGTTCAAAGGTGTTTCTCTGTTGGGAATCCAACCACTTGCATTCAAATATATATTTTCTGAATGTGAATATATATATATATATATATATATATATATTACACAGGGTGCTCCAAAAAGATGTGCAACTTTTCAAACAGCTGTCATTTTATCAACCAGTGCAAAAGCCCATAAAAATGATGGGCGACCCTTCTTTATTTTCACAGCCTTGAAAACTCGGGCTAAAACCAAAATTATGCTCAAAAACCTTCATTTATTACACAAGTTGCTTATCCTTTTATTTTAGCAGTGCATAGGTGACAGACTGCTGCCGCAATCGCTCCAGAAAATAAATAAAAATAACTCGGGTTACAGGCATGAAACAAAAACATGTACTGCTTATGTGTGTATATAATACATTGTGGTTATATAGCTTGGATAATTCCAATTGCACTGGCCCATGGACTTAATGGTGGCCGTATTATTCTTTCCGTCCATTCATACAAACATAAAAACGAACCAGCATATATATATATATATATATATATATATATATATATGACCCTCTATTTTCAGGTGGTCTTAAGAACAAAGTTTAAAGTTTTTTTTATTTAATTATTTTTTTCATTGATGCTTCAACCACATCGAATATTCTACTTGTACCCCAATGGATGCTTATTTTAGAGACGTTTTTTGTGATGACGACATATGTTTCTACTCAAATGCATTTTTGTAGGGTCTATCCAGATCCCCAAAATCCACATTACAAAACAATCAAACATGTTATTGATAATTTTAGAGACACAAGTGTGATAAACCAAATTAAAGGACACAGCAGCCGAAAATCTTCAGTGAGAACAACCGACAAGATAGAGGCTGTAAGGAAAGCTTTGCAGGCTCCTCTGAATAAGTCGACACTCTGACTTGCATAGCTGGTGAGAACTTCTTGCATGACCATTGTCAGAATCATACATGACGACATGAAATTGTATCACACAAGATCCAGTTACTACAGCACCAGACTGGAAGAATTAAGAAGGCGTGTTTCTATTTTTGCATCACCATTGCCCAGCAGATCAAAGAAGACGCGAATTTTCTCGAGAATATCTTCTTTCGTGATGAGGCCCCACTTCCATCTCAGTGGGCACAGGAACAAACAAAACATTCGATTTTGGGCAGAACACCAACCACCCGAACATTTGGAACAACCAGTTTCTGTGGCAAAAGTAACGGTATGGTGTACTATTGGAAATGGTGGTATAATAGGACCTTTCTTCTTCGATAATGAAGCCAGACATCCAGTGAGTCGACACACGTTGATACTTGGACATGTTGCAGAGAAGATTCCTTCTGGTAATGAGAAGGAAGCAAGACATCACAATGAATTTAGTCATCTTCCAGCAAGACAGTGCACCACCAGATACGTCTAATGGTACTTTGGAGTTTTTGAGACGACATTTCCCGGTGATCAACTAATTTCTCCTTGGACGGACAACCCATGGCCTCTTCACTCTCCTGACGATGAGCTGTGATTGTCCCTCAAAGCTAATCTCGACAATAACAACCCACAGACACTGCAGGAGTTGAAAAATAACATCAGATGGGAAATCAGAGGCATACCAACTCCAGTTCTTAGCAGAGTCATCGACAACTTCAGTGTCCATGTGGCAGCTGTCCTCCAAAGCCAAGGTGCTTGGATTTAGCACTTAAACTACTAATTATATCACTCCTATTGCTTGTTGAAGCATCTTTTCACTGTACTAAACAAAAATTAAACTAATGCTGTATATTATTATGAAAAAAAATAAATTGGCTATTCCTAAAAATATAACAGTTAATTAAAAAGTTGCACATCATTTTGGACCACACTGTTTATCAAAATCTCCCTTTCATTGTTATGGTGACTTGAATCCGTATCCCAACATGGACGATGCTGCGCACAGCCCGACATATTTAATTTGCGTGAATATATATTAAAAAAAGAACTCAAAATTCTTTCAAAAGCAATGATTTTCAAACCAAGCCGTTTTTACTCTTCTTTGCAATTCCTGCCTTCCAGATCGATGGAGAAATTGTCCATAACGCACTTTTCCTTTACGGTCAATTTAATTATTTGCTGTTGGTTGTTTACCTGCGTGACCTCTGACCTGTAGGAGTCAACAGTTGCTCTCAGCGTACTATTAAAGGGTAGCTCAGTGTACAAATCGTTTGTGACACCACGGCACCATTTGGATGGCTGATACTTTTCCCCTTTTGTGATGTACACGATTCCCATCATAGGTATACAATCACGTATTGGAGCCCGAGTGAACACTGATAAAGGAGTGTGGTTATTCGAGCAATGATGCAGGCACCCAAAGTATCACTCTCTTCATATATTGATGGCGAAATTGCTCTAAATTTTTGTATTGTCTCCTGCAGAGTGATTGTCTGGAGCAGGTACTGGAGAGGAGCAGACACCTATTAGGCCAAACATAGATATGTCAATGTGCACATATGTCGGTGTGATGGATTTTTGTTTACAAAGTTACATTGACGCTGTTACACTGGAACTGAGTTTCACCAGCACAGCGGCTGTTAATGAATTGTGAACAAATTGGAACTGCCGGGAGAGCAGTTTGTTTCTTCTTTGTGTCAAAGCTTGTTTGTCAAAGCCAATAATGTCACAAAGATAAATGGCCAGTGAAAGGCGAATAACAAACAGTAAAACGTGAGAACATTTCAATCTTGCCAGCCATTTCTCGTTTAAAAGCATATGTGTGACTTTCAGAAACAAAGTATGTACAGCGCAAACTTATATAAGATGGCGGTTGTTATGCTCGTCGTGATGATGGGATCTTCAGTTCGACTTGGCAGATAGTTTGTGAGGTCATGCAGCAAAAATCGTTCTAAGTCACACTTGGGCCCAGTGGACCTGCCTCAGGATTTGGAGCAAAACCTTCCCAAAGGAATCGAGAGTCCTTGCCTCAAGTACAACTACGCTTATTCCACGGTCATCTCCTTTGGGGCAGCACTGGAGAGAAACTCTTTCGGGGGAACGTGCCGGTGCATTCCCGCCTCCCTAGTTCATGACCTCACGCGTGACATCACTCTTCTTCGTCTTCGTAGTCTTCATCAATTATATGTTCTTTTGGGTTGTCATGCCTTTGGAAACACTCAGCAAAGAAATTGGTCATCGCTTTGTACTGGTGCCTCCTGGCACGTTTGTCTGTCAAAAAATGCCCCATGTCTGGATAAACCTGGAAATGAGATGCACAGTATGGTGTTAGCACAGATACAAAAACCTGTATTACCAATCACTCATGGCAAATGCATGTCATCCAAACATGGCCAGTGTTTGGAAGGGCTACCCCTAAAACAACGGCTCAGGTGTTGTTTCTCAAAGTCTTTCACATTTATAAGTTAAATAAGGAAATATACAGATAAACACACACATATATCTTGTAAATAAAAGTCATTTTCTGTATATTCTCTGTCTGGTGTAACTGTGTGTGTGAAATGCCAATCACGCCCAAACTACAATCCTGGACCAATTACCACCAAAGTTGATACAAAGACAAAATCTGACCTCCCCCTGAACATGCGCTACTTGGTTTTATGCTATGACTAATGATATCACAAAATCAAATTCGAAGTTCATTATTTATTTATTTATTTATTGTGGCGGTTTGCAGGTGTGGCTATGCTGTGACCCGTTCCCACCTTCCCCTCCCCTCCCCCCCCCCCCCCCCCCCCCCCCCCCCCCAACGGCAAATTTAGAGTTTCTCACTTTCTCCACCTAACATTTCCCTTCCGAGTTCAAAATTGTGAGACTTGTGTGAGAATTGCGTTGCTTTATGGAGATTTTTTTTCCTTTCGAGAGCAATTTCAAAAGTGAAGATGTCTTTCTGCCTTGGATCCCTATCACCCCAACTGACACCGGCTTTGGATTCAAGAGACTTCAATTCCCCCTCCAACTCAGCTTTGCAATGTCCATTAACAAGGCTCAAGGACAATCTTTACAGGTGTTTGGACTAAATTTGACAATCCTTGCTTTTCTCATGGGCAGCGTTATGTGGGATGCTCTCGTGTAGGCGGAATGAAAAACGTTTACATTACATTGCACCAGAAGGCAAGATCAGGAACATTGTTTACAAAGAGACTCCTTCATGTCGTTATTTCATTTTTAGTATTTGTGTTTGTGTATGTAAGTGTTTTGCTATGTTTTTAGGAAAATTCAAGTTGTGAAATAAATACGTTTTTGTCCTCATTTCCTTTTCGGTGTCAATTCTCAATTGGCCCCGAGCAATGCCGGGTACCCCTGCTAATATATAGACTGGTGTTTGCTTCATAGTTAGGGTGACAGGCTTAGGGTCCTAGGGTCCTGAGCTATTGAATAAATACCAGGTGGGTTTGACTCAGCCTGTCATCCTTCCAAGGTCGACAAAATGAGTACCAGCTTGCTGGGATGATTGAGCCATTTGAGTATCCTGCGTCAGAGTGGCAACCCATCCAGGTTTGTGCCCAATAGCCCAGGAGACTGCTTCGGCAGCACTGACGCTCTGTACAGAGTATTGTCCCAATGGATGGATATGTATGCCTACTTCAGACAGACTTATGTCTTTACATGTGACATATTGACTCATAATGAGTGATTGTCTCATTGATGTGACACATGTTGGATTATAATGAGTGATTGTCTCATTGATGTGACACATGTTGGATTAATGAGTGATTGTCTCATTGGTGTGACATGTTGGATTATAATGAGTGATTGTCTCATTGATGTGACACATGTTGGATTAATGAGTCTGGTTGTCTCAGTGATGTGATGTGTTGGATTATAACGAGTCTTTATGGTGTGATGTGTTGGATTTTCGTGAAATACCAAGGAAGTGGTTAAATCATTAAGTGTTTGTAAAGTTGAATGTCTGCCTCATACAGTGGTTATCAAAATTGCTTTGGGCCCATTTGCTGACACAGGTATTAAGGCATGATGAATGAACATGCTCTCTTACCTGCAACGTGTAGTTACCATTGGTGGCAATTAATTCTTTGATCAATTCGGCTGTGTGTTGAAAATGAACAATCTCTGAAAGAATAAAGGGACAAAACAAATTGCACATCGTGGGGGGAAAAAAAAACCAAAATCAAGGCTGTCGTAAATAGTGAACTGAGTAAATTAACAGCAAGAAAGAAAAATGAGCAATCTATTCATATTCATGAAGTAAGTCCAGAGCTTCTCTTCCCAGGATGAATCAAATTAAACAACATTAGGGAATTCGTGTCTTGTAGATGACAAATGGCAATCCTGAACGACAACGGCAGACTTGCACAAATGCGATCCACACATCGGGTAAGTAGAGGACAACAAAATGGTGAGATTCCCGATATGTGCCTCTCATTTCCACACCATTGCATCGAATTATGACAAAGAGCTTCTCGCCGTCCTCGAACGGATACTCGGAAGGATGTGGGAAAGTGCTCCCGGGGACCGGTCGAGCACTTACCATCGGCCGTGCCGTGCAGCAGCATCAGCTTCTGGTCCAACACCTTTCCGAGCCGGTGAGCCGCCTTCGAGGCCTAAGGGGGTCAAAGGTCATGGAGTGAGAGAGAAAGCCAAGACGTTGTTTTCACGGAAGAATGAAGAGAAGGACACTAGGCCATTGATCGGTCATTCATCACAAGGCGAAGTGTGGTGGCGCCAATTAGCAGTGCAATGCGCCGACATAAATGGTAGGACAAATCCAGGACTAACGGGACTGACCGTCAATCTCAGTATTGACTCACAAAGTGAGACGTACTTCATAGGTTTTCTCGAAATGATGAGGATGCCCCAAGTATCTCTCCGAGAAAGCTGAAGCTGCAGAACGAATGGGACAATCTCGGTTACTCACAAGGAACGCTACACGCACGTCCATTAATGACACGAAGATGCAAGCACACACAGAACATTCGAGGGGTGTAAATCAGTTTAAATTAACATTTCTTTATCACAAACGAAAGCATTATTTACAGGTTAGAAATTTTACTGCTCAATGCCAGAGACCGTGAAGGTCACTGTTCAAAAAATATTACTAATAATAAATAATAATTACAATTCCTCAGTTTCCATCCGCTCGTCACATCTCGTATGGCAGAGAGTCTTTTGGACAAGCTTTTTGTGAGGTGGACCTCAATATGAAGGACATTCTGTCATTTGGTTTTGGAGCAGGGGAGCAGGTGGGAGAGGGGTTTCTACAACAAAATCGATGCTCATAGAAGATGGTGGCCAAAGGAAAGCAGGTGGTTTGTCTGGAATATTTTGATCACACCATTTTGGCAAATTGTTGAACGCATGACTGTAAGGTTGTCTTTGCTACTAACAGTTACAGTAGGCCTCAATTATTAATTAATTATTGATCGACTCAAAACAAACTCATGTCTTGACAGTAATCGTGCAAGTTCTGTTGTCTGTTGCTCGCGATATACAATCGGGCTGCGGACGTTTTCGTCGAAAAGACCAAATGTTCCATTGAATATTCAATGGTCTCGTTATACTTTATTTATGCTCTAATTATTCCACCTCCAAGGAAGTTTGTTTCTTCATATCCTTATGTTGGGCCTTCTCAGTCTGAGACCAAGTGTTATTGCAACAAATTAACAAAAACAGCAAAGAAACTTTGTTCAGCAGGATTGCTGAGGCTCGGCTAATGACTGAAGCTGCAAATAGCTCCGCACGGTCAAAGACACTCCATGCTGATGGAAAGCATAGGTGTTGATGATCTCTTGGACACTCCACAAAGTTTAACATCAACATCTATCATCTAGATTCCACTGTAGAAGGAATCCAATTAGTGTTTGATGTTTTCTGTGGAACTAACAAAGTTTCTTTGAGGAAAACAAATAAAACTCCAGGTAAGTGACTATTAGGGAAATGTAAAGTAAGGATGGGAGACGCTAGAAAACTGGCAAACAACCCGGACAAACCGGTGAGAGTTGAGAATAAAAGCATTTGTGATGATTTCAGGTTGAAGGTCTCACCAAAGTTTCTCCAATCAGTCACTGGAGCATTAGCGACTGCGCACTTGAAGAGCCCTTGACTCGTTCCGAGGAGCACGATGCTGAGGTACCCTCCATATGCCTGCATGTAAATACCATGAGCAAACGTCACAGGACTACCCGACTGACCTCACAACCAAGGCCAAAGTCAAATGAATATAAAAGTACAAATTAGTTATGGCATTACTAATTCGTTAAGCACATGCCACTTAGTTGTGAGGATAGGGGCTGGAATCTGAGAGGTTATGGGTTTAAATCTATATAAAATAAGCAGGAGAGTAAGGTGGGGTAATATTTCCCTTTCCCTTTCCCCACCCTGTATTCTTACATCCTCCTCAGCCATTTTGTTCAGTATGCTGAACGTTTTTTTATTTATTACTAAATTTCCTGTTATCCCCTTAAGCCAGAGAGACCACTTGACGTTTTAAAAACCTTTTCACATGCTTGAGAGATTAGACCTTTTTGACCCCTTCGACACTAATATTGGAACATACTCTTTAGACCTTTAGACCATCTGAAACCTTTTAAGCGCACACCACGCAAACATTTGTAATCTTCTTACAAAATACAGACTATACTTCTTTTCAGCACGTAATGTGCAAACTCGACCCACCCATGGGGTGGGTACTCTGCTAGTAGTTAATAAAGGCGCTCTTGTCACATACTCTTGGCAAAACACTTTAGAACCAGAAATTACCGTCACATCAATGTAGTCACTAAACTAGCTTCAGCAAAGATTGTACTCCACTTCAAGTTCTCCTTCTGTACATATAACATTCCACCTGCAAAGGGGGGGGACTGCTCGGATTTAATGCAACACAAATCCTAAGCAAAAAAAAAAAATCCGTGCAATAACAATGAAATTCTCCGGCATGAAAACACATTGAAAAAGTAAAGAAACAAGTAATAAAAACATTTTTAAAAAGTACGAAAGGATATAGGGATGTTCCTCCAAAAAGTATGTAAACAAGGTAGGGATGGTCACAAGAAATGATTGTGTGAAACCATCCCTACATCTTTCTTTAAATAATGGTTGCCCCAACACAAAAAAACACTAACTGTGTGTGTGTGTGTGTGTGTGTGCGTGCGTGCGTAGGTTATATTGAACATACACATTCATGCACGGACATGCTATTGTACACCAACACAACTTCACAACTTAAGCCATGAATCACGATCCTTCGCCGAAACGACGGTGGATACTTCTTCGAGTCCTGGGAGGGCTCGGTTCCACCTTCTGAAACCCGAATTATGGAGAGAACAATCAACGACACACACAGTTAGTGTCTTTTTTTCGATGCTAAGGTCAAGAAAAAAGAATGAAGTCAAAAATTGAATGGCAATTCATTTATTTACTTTTTAATTTTAATTATGCCATAATCAAGCTTTTGATAAGTCTGATCTTTTTCTGACCTTCCAGCCTGCAATTACACTCGAAGTGAAAGCTAAAGTGTTGATAAACCTTTGTACTCGGGGAAAAACTTCCATTAAACCCGTGGGATTAGCAGTGAAAAATCTTTCACTGGGACTTAAAATAACAATGGCACATTCAGTGCCTATCAACATTGACTTGATATTTATGTCTCGTGCAATTGTAGCCACCCATGAGATCTCTTTAAAATGTTCTCGGAACGAGATACCGACGATAACATCAAGAGGCGGAAACATTTTTTTATTTTCAATAGGTGAGTATCTGTAACTGTTTGGTAAAACATTTTAAAAACAAATCATATTTACTCAAGTAATGAAAAATGAAACTTTGGCAAGTCTAAGATGATTATGTGAATATCTCGTTGGTATATGTTGTACGCCCTTTGGATGAACACATATGAAGTTACAATTTATATTCAGTGAAATCCCCAGGTAATGCACGCTGTAATTAGACAAAGATTTCATTAAGATAGAAGGAGAAAGAGAGAGAGATTTATGACATCGTGCATTGCAAGGTTTATGAACAGGGTCAGAAAACCAGTGATGGGTTTAACGGGCTCTAATACCTTGGTTATGCTTTGCTGAGTAAGAAAGGTCTTTTAATGCCCCGTACATGTGACATCAGCACTCAACTATTTCCCTTTACATCCTTTAATCCACACTCGAGAGTCGTGGACTTGCGTGTTTAGCGACCGTTACTGTAAATGTATTTCAGAAGCCTTTGCAATGACTTCCTGATATTGACGTGTTGTGAAATATTAGAATTCATACAGGAGAGATACTTTGGGAGTGAAAATACATATGTTGGATGGAATTTGATTTTCCTTTCTGAAAGGAAGACACGTCTCTGAGACAACAGCAGGGCAGCAGATTTGACGAGTTCCCAGGCAAACATGCTACAGTTAGAACTATAGTATATGAGAGTTGTACTCTCATATACTATAGTTGGTAACAGCCCTACTTCAGTAGTCTGCAGAGAATTACTACAGGAAAAGAATGCTATTTTTGCCTGGGGTAGGTAGACCAGCCAGTAGGTTAGAACGACCAATGTGCAGCAGGTGAAGTTGGTTCTTATAAGTCAGGAATTGGAGTCACTGAACCAGTCCCCGTTCACATAAAAAACGCATTGTCCTTAACAGCAACCCACACTACAAATACACAACTTCCTCGAACATAGACATCGTTGTGCAATTGTTACTGTTGCCTCCTTTGACAAAAATGTCAAAGAATGTTGTGATGGCAATTCGTAAAAGGATTGTGGGATTGCATTGTGGTGTCATTCCTTCCTCCCTTCTTTGGTTGTTTTTTGGAGACTCCATCCCTACATGTTTTAAAATTTCAACACCGCCACCTAAGGTGGACGGAGGTCATGTTTTCACCCGTTTGTTTGTCCGTTTGCCTGCTAGCAGGATATTTCAAAAAGTTATGGATGGATTTGGACAAAACTTGGTGGACAGGTTGCTTGTGTGACAAGGACGAATTGGTTAGACTAGGGAGTTGCCCGTGCCCGCACGGAATTCTAAATGGGGTAGTGATGAATGCGGAAAAAATGCAAATGACGTCTTCTCTCATCGAGCTGGGAGCAACAATTCTCATTTATTGCCACATCTGGTGCAATTTAAATGCTCTAATGGTGGCAAGGCGCTACATTTGAAACCGTTTGTTTGAAATATGTATCTTTTGATGGTTCTGTAATTAAAAAAAAAATTTGTATTGGTGTAAAAGCCAGTGACCAATTGCAAATAAATAGTAGGATTTTGCTGAAGATCCGGACGGAGACCTGATTAATTTTTTTAAGTGATTCTTCACATCATTGAGAACTCGGGCAAAAACACGATCTATAGTATGATATTTTAAAAGGTTGTCGACGGGTTATGACAAAACTAGGTGGATGAGTTGGGTAGGTGTCAAGAACAAGCCGATTCGATTTTAGTTAAGTTCCAGATGCAGATCCGACCTATCAGTGGGAAACAAAATGTAAACTGTTCAGCCTTGCGGAGGTGTGTGCTCTACCGAGTGTCGTTCTTGTTTTAAAATGTTTTTTTGTTTGACTTGTATATAATGAAGGTGATACAAAGGAGATACTCACAATAGTCAAAAACAATAAAAAGTACAGAGGCATGTATACATACTTTTTTAACATTTATATATTTACTAACAAATGATGTATAATTGGATGAAAACACATTGCCATGTATTGGGGTATTGTGACTCCATACCTCGTTCAGAAAACACTTTGAATGGCCCCTTGCTGTATTGTTATATTGGTGACATTTTATCAGTGTCAAGATCATTACTTTTATGTTCTTGGCTTTTACAGGAATTATATTTACAAACAATTGTATGAACAAGGTATGGGGTTCGCCATTCATGGAACCTATATATGCACAAACAGAACAGGTAATGATTCGGTGCAAAATCTGAGCACTGAACAATAAAACTGTGCATCATCAATCTGATCTCTTGATGGTACACCTTTCCTGGAGCTTCCCCAAAGATTATAGATGAAGAAGGGGTCTGATGATCAGTGGGGTGGTCAACTTGATGCTTGGTCCAACGAAGGTAAATTGGAATTTTGCTTTTGGTAACAGCACACAATGACCTGCTATCTCCAAGAATACCCTGAAATCTTTAGTGCATAAAATCGAAATGCAGATGGGAAGGTCAGCTTAGAACAGCATGCTCCGAAATGCAGCACCTCCCTACTGCCACTGCAGCAGAATGTCAGTAGCTGCTCAACTCCCACTCCGTCGAGTATCAAACCCAGAGTCAACAGATTAATGGCTATCAGGATACCTCTGAGTTATCCTGCCACCTGTAAGCATCTCATTCACATCAAGTTTAAGGTCACCAATATGTACAATGGTATTGGACACCTCTTAGGATTGTTCTCTAAAAACAGTGTTGTTTTGTTGTCAAACTTCCTTTTGCAAATGCTTTTTGAAGTTCCCTTATGAGAGGGATGAAATATATCATAGTTTCCAGTGTCAATCAAAAATACTTTTAACATGGAGGTCACTTTTACAGATGAATTGTTGAATGGTGGAAGGACACGTGGGTTAAACGAACGCCTATACTTTTGGATGATAACACATTCATTATTTACCTTCCCATAAACTCCGATTCTTCTCTTGTCTATGAATTCATGGGATGTCAGTAGAGACCTGAGGAGAGCAAACAAGAACAATGAACCTCACTGGCAATGAAGTTAGTAAGGGGGCAAGGAGGCAGTGGGGGGGTCACACACACAACAGTTTGGTATCTGAAGGCAATAATGTAGTTCACTAGTGTTAAGGAATGCAAATATTAAGGACAAAACTCTTGGACAAATTGGATCGTTTTTAGTCAAACGTAACTTGGTGCCAGTGAGACTATGAGCATAAATCACCTTTAAATCCCAACAGCCCAGAGCAAAAGCTTCTCTGATGAGAGCATTAAGTTCACATGAAATGCTTGTCAAGAATTGCCTTTTGATGTACTTTTGCAAACCCACGTGACACGTGATGATCAAACACGGAGCCTTTCATGAAGGGATCTATAGTCATGGTCTATGACAAATCCTGAATGTCAATGTTACCTTTTAGGATCGGTCATCGAATATCCACAGATTTATTGATTTGTTTGCTTATTGACTGACACATGCACACATGCGCGCGACACACACGCACGCATGCGCGCAACACACACACACACACACACACACACACACACACACACACACACACACACACACTTTTTTCATGTTCATTCCTCACAAATTTACATACACATACTATTAAGTGCATGTGTGTTTCCACTGTATGCATGTATGTGGAGTTTGTACACACGTTACATCTGAGACAAGGACATTAGGAGACATCAAAGTACTTTAAATATAATTACAAGGGCAAGTACACCACATATGGAATTTGAACCTGGAATTCCAGCATCATAAGCTATGCGCTCAGAGCAGAATACCAAACAGGCCAAACCAACCAATATTGTCACTGTCGTCACCAGCAGACTATGTACATATAAGCTCCTGGAAGCATCACATAATCCTGATAGGCCACAACTTCAATGTTCCTCTCCAAGCTAGAGAATGTGCATCTTTTAGCAAAGCTAGAAGAACCACGGGTCACCTTGTATGCACCGTAAGAGCTTTGCTCATAAGCAAGCTGTTAGAAAGACCTTGAAATTAACTATAACTTTGAATGAAGATAATTATCTGAAGAGCAGAGGTCACAAAAGTTGTCACCTACATACAGCAAACTAGGAGATGTAAGCACCTTGACTAATTCAGAAGAGTCAGAGAGCCACAGAGGATGGTGGTGGGTCAAACATGCTTTGGCGACTCCCACCTGACTGCCATGATTGCGTCTTTGACCTCGATCACCCCCAGCTTGTGCCGCAATTCATGAAGTAGCCTGTTACCACGGAAACCAGAACCACGTCCATCGAAGCGGGCCACAATGACATTGTGGACGCTCACAAGCTGGCTGTCCCAGCCGATGTTGAAACGCTCAGTCACCGACTGCCAGCCTGGCCTCTCCTCACTGACTCCACACGAGTAAAGCAGACACAGCATGCATAATAAATGCAATGAACCAACAAAATGAAGGTCATTTATTTTCTTGTTACAACTTGAAAGTTCACCATTCGTGAAGCATTATGGATGGGAAGGGTCCTTACGGGGCATGTCTGCCAAATTGATTCTAAATCAGCACCTGACACAATGCGATCTGCACATTAGCACCAACAATTTACAACATGTACCATGGAATTTCGTTATATATCCACATGATTGGGTAGGAGACAGCCAACTTGAAGATCTTCAAAAGAAGGTCTGCTTTGTGATGTAGCAACACCTCCTGACAATGCACATGAACGGTTCCACGACCTGTGGAAGGCCGGAATCCATTTTGAATTGAAATTTAACGTGACCATCATACCCCCTATAAAACCCCAACCCTCCACCTTTAAATTCTACCAAATCCCTCCCCTTACCCCCTTCACAATCTATTTTTCAATCCGATGGCACTGGCAATTTCATCTTTTCTGAACAATCTTATCACCCGGCCTTCATTCTCTATTTTCTTACAATTCATCTTTGTTTGTCTCTTACAGTTTCTCCAAACTTTCTCCCATCTCCAAGTTCACCTCCTATTCTCCACCTTCCCTATTTTACCCTCCCGAGTCCCTTTCTGCACAGCTTTCAAAATCATCTATCGATCTGTGGAAACATCCATTGCTTTCGTGTTGATCACAACCAAGTCAATACGGTGGGCAGGACGTCAATGAGAAGACCGTTGTAATGGCAACAAGCCTTTTGGAAGGCTGTTCCAGTGTTCCCTCTCCCAGCTGTTTCAGACAATGTCTCCCATGGAGAATTTGTGGAGGGGCAGTGTGTGCGGTTACTGGAGTGGAGAGAATGGCTACCTGACTGTGTACGTCTGATGGAAACTCGCCCGGCGATGGCAGCAATCGGTCATGTATATCATGACCCATTCAGGAGTTTCCTCTGTGGTGTAACACTGTGCAAACTACCTTCATAACGATTCTAAAAAGTTACAGATTTATAGAGCTTTGCCACACAAAAAAGGGACATTCTCACAGTGTGGAGAAAAAGTTAGCAGATTCAAGCTTGTCAGGTCAGATGAGGAACGGGATGTCCCGTCAAGCTCCATTTCACTTTATTGTGGATATATTACTGTTCGCAGCAAGATGATGTGAAACTGAATATTCCCATTTCTGGGTGACCTTTGTGAAAACCGAAGCAGTTCAGACAGGAAGCAGGACGAGCAGCCAAAGTGAGACAGGCATATTTGTTCAGTGGACACAAGATCATTCCCAACACCTCAAAAAACTAGAACGGCACTCGTAGAGTGCATAGTCTGGCCTCAAGCATTCATTCTGAACAAAAATACCATCACTAAATGAACATGCCACTATTATGGCCCACTGCGATTATGGTCCATATACGTGTATCATCCATGCACCCCATCATATCACATCGTTTCTTGGCATGGGTTATGGATGTCATAAATTTAATTCTTCACTCACATTGGGTCATAGATGAGATAAATTTCGTTTCAGATTTTTTTGGATAAAGATTTAAATTCAACTAATTATGGCTGCAATTCCACTTCACTGATGACATCATCGTTATTACCCAATATACCCCATGGGGAGTTGATGACATGTGCCAAGTTTCAATATTTTTAGTCGAGCGATTTCAGAGAAAAATGTCCAATTTTTTCCTTTCGTTCAATATAGCTGCCATACCCATGTGACTAATGATACCGGGCGTAGTGGCGTGCGCCTGTAATCCGGCTACTCGGAGGCTTGGGTTGGAGGATCGCTTGAGGACGGGAGCTCTGCGGTGGGCTGCGCTATGAGAGGGTGTAGAGCAGCCCGGAATCATGGCGAAACCCAATCCTTATCCCTGTGTCGTAAGAGGCGACCAGGGTTGCGTCAGGAAGGGCATCCGGCGTAAAACCTATGCCAAATCAGTATGCGGATCATAACGGATGATCCGCTGTGGCGACCCCTAACGGGAGCAGCCGAAAGACGAACAACAACAACCCATGTGACTAATGATTTCAGAGTTAGCAATAAAATATTACCCATGTCGAACCCCTCCTATGTTTAAAGTTTTGCATCGATTAGACAAGCGGTTGCAGACAAAACCATTTTTGAAGCGAAAATATGGAGATGCGGACGCACGCACGCATGCACGCACGCACGCACACACGGCATTGCAATAGTCTCGCATCCCCTTCAGGCAAGACTAATAAGAATTTGAGTGAGTCGAAGTGGAATCACTGGAGATCAAAGATACTTTAGTGGAGGAACAACCCTGTGGACACATACTCACAGCATCAGGAGTAATGGATAATCCTCCTCTTCTCGAAATGTGGATGGAAGTTGGAGCTGCACAGGCAGAACTGTGGAGGTAGGGAAGTTCGGGGTGGGGTGTTGACATCACTATAGGAATAACTGGAGTTGTGGATTGCTCTGTGAAAGATAGTGTAATCATCAATACTCACTGTAATCTCCTGTCTTTACAGTGTGATACCGTATTCTCGGTATGCGCTTCATCATGAGAAGTTCGCTCAGTCGTGCATTGTCTTCCAATATGAAATACTCTGGAGTGAGGGGTGCGTGGGAAATATAACCTTGATATTGCAAAGAACAGCTGACAATTAAATGTGTGATAAATATAATACCGGATTGATTTAAATCTTTTTCATTACACGAAGGCTTCAGCAATCAATACAGAGTCACAAAGAAATGGAACGCAAAGGCATTGGGTCTCTTGGGGCACCACTGCAGTCATAAGCCAGAAAAGGTACTCACAACTCAAAATGGTCCACCATATATGTTTGACACACACAGGTAGGTTGGAATCCACTTTGAAACCAACTTCACCAGTCTGTGCAGTGTCATTCTTTCCTCCAGTGCTTCAAGAAAGCTGTTCACCACTACCTCAGGTTATCCACCATCCATACTCATGATCTCTTCTACCCCCAAATGACCCAATTCCCAAGCACTTCCTTTTTTGAGGTCATTGTGATTTATCCCCCCTCCCTCATTCACCTCTTTTCATTTGTTGCTTATTGGTTGGGTTGTTCCTTCTCTGTTTCATTCCTGCTTTCCCCCTTCCTCTCCGTGCTGTGTTTCATTCAGCTTATGTGCAGCTTGTTCACCCCCATGTGTCATTCTCCCCCTCCCCTTCATCTCACTCTCACCTCTACTCCACTCTGCCGTTGGTGTTTCCCCCTTTCTATTTTGTTCCATTCCATTCTGCTCTAGCTCTAACATGAGCCTCAACCATGTGTACAATTTTTTTTTTTTAAAGTTCACTCTTAGAAAAATATCTCGCACGATTTTAACCTCCACATCATAGACGTGACACAAGCCAGTGTAATACGGTCCCAAAGGAAGAACCGTTTGCCTGCGATGCCTCTTGTGAGCACCAAAGGGCACGAGTACCCCCGGATCATACGTCTCAGACGTGAGTGCGCATCCGAGAAAGCTGTTCCTTTTCTTTACAAGTTAAACAGCACGTAGTAAAATATTGCAACTGTAAAAGTAAGCATTTCCTTTGAGGAATGGATCGCAATCTCTTAAAATAAATCAATGACGGGGAAAAGAAAACAACTTGGATGAACAATTCCACTTTGAAACTCACCCTGCCAATCCTGCGTCCTGTGTATAGAAAGCTTCGGTATGGATTCTCCTGAAAAAGTATTAAAAAAAAAAAGAAACAATCGATAAACTTCTTAAACTCAAATTTCAGCTTCGAGTGGATAAGTGTCATGAAAAACCATTGTCAAAAAACCAGGCATTGATTTTGAGGTGTAAATTTTTAAAAACCCCAGCACATCGGCTTGTTCAGCAATGGACACATTCTGTCGAAGCAAAACTTTCTTTACCCTTTTGAAGACTTTGCCTCTTCCCTCGACCACAGGACTTCATCCGAGTCACATTGTGCTTTGGTCGAACCGTTATTGCTCAACCTTGCTAAACTAGAAGGGCACTCGGTAGAGCGCATACCTCCGCCACGTAATGCCTGATCCAGGAGAACATACCGGGCCCAATACATTTTGGAAATATCATGCTGTACAATACTATATATCGTTTTTGGCCCTATCACTCACTGGTGAAGAATCACTTAAAAAAATTCTAGTAGTCGGATCTGGATCCGGATCTTCACCAAAATCTAATCAGTTCGTCCTTGTCACAAACCGAACCTGTCCACAAAATTTCATCCGGATCCGTCCACAACTTTTTTGAGATATCCTGAACACAAACAGACAAACAGCCAGAAAGGGGTGAAAAACATAACCTCCTTCACTTTCGGTGGCGGAGGTAACGAGTGCCAAAGCCAGATTTGGAACTTTCAGATCATGGCAGCTTCAGTTATGGGAAATGACCCAAGTAATGAAGAGTCGGAGGAATGCATTATACACCAAATGCTCACGGACACTCATTTTCCACTAATTAAGCCACAGACGTGCATGGGCGCCCAAGTGAGCCTGGACAGTATATTACAGCAGAGGACATGCCTATTGCACAGAAGGCCGGATATTGGGAAGGCCAAATTGAGCAAGATACGTCTTTTCCTCAATTTTCTTCCACCTCGGCTAAAATTGGTGCACCGGAGGTCATGGCGGGAGGTCGTTTCCGCCTGGGCTTCGTTTTCCCCATAAAACTCCATCACGGCGAGCACAAAAATGAATAGTTAAGCAGTGTTTCTCACAGTACGATGGCAAATTCAATTTTCTGCTGAAATCAGTTACTCCTGCTGTGCAGTTAACCTTAAAAATTGCACATTCAAGCTGTCGGGATATGAAACACTATTTATTTCCCTGCAGACCCACATATGTCCCCTCAAACTGAGCATTAACATCAACCCGCAACAAACAAGACCAAAAAATACAGTCCATGGAAATTGGCAATTAACAAACTAACCGATTGGCTCTCTGCCTTGATTATATTAGCATTTGATTTATAAGGAAACACAACACTCCACCACTTAGTAAAACCAAGCGTAAGCCACGAGGAAAGGGAGTCCAGCTCCCGCATTATCGGCTGAACCATTGAGAGCCCCATCATCCGTGCACATGGTGAGTGTATTCACCCAGCGTGGACGACACTCGCCATGGCAAATAGAGGAGTCTTTATGGAGTCGAGGAGATGGTGCTTTCCTTGAGTTACAAATGGAAAAATGATGTTCAGTTTTAATGAGGTCGTTCGTGCAAAGTCAGCCACAGAACTCGCACCAAATAATGGGACGGCGGCGGATTTCATGGCCGTCAGAGGCAGAAACTTTCGAGTCAAATTCGAGCCTCGGGGGTGTAAATGAAATTAATGTATTCGCTAATTGTGCCATCACTTTTTGTTAACGACTTGGAAGCAAATGTGGCTCTATGTATAATCCGTTTTCAAAATTAAACCAAATAATCGTTACGTTTCATGTCTCCGATGTTATGGGAATTTTTGTTGTTTTTATAAAAACGAACGGCCATACTGTCAACTGAATCAAAACGTCCTCGATTACAAGCTCGTATTTAGCAAATGTTCTTTCGACATGTACAACCTCACAGACAAACAGCTTCTCCATCAACTTGTGTAGGCCTAAGGCAAAATCTGAACCATATATAAGATATCAACTCAGTCCATTAGTTTGCATCGCAAGATGTCGTAATGATGCAGAGAGAACCCCAAAGGTGCCTGTACTTCCCTTATACTGTCCCACCTTACCGAGGCACTGCAGGGTAAAGTAGAGGCAGTTGTGGCTGAAGGAGGCATCAAAGTACGAGCAGTTTGGGATTAGGCCACAAGAGAGGCATTGTCGGTTGAACGTTCCAACCGTCTCAGCACTGGAAACAAGAGGAAGCAGCAAACATGGAGTCGTTAACAGGAGGAAAAGGTTGCTCCAAACATGGCTCGAGTTTCCATCTCTGTCTTAATGACCCTTGAGCGACCCTTCCCCACCCATCCCATTAACCGTAATGGTATCCATTATATTCGGCCTGTGGACACACCATGGGTTAGGACCATGTGATTAGATGTCAGAACCAAATAAGCCTCCAGTGGTTATAAATTCAGTATGCCTTGCTGGTTTGAGTACTCAAGGGTGATATCAGATCAGTTTATCAGGCAATGCATACAAGTGCCCAGAGATTATATGGTATCGCTCGATTTGTATTCCGTGCTTCAGATCATGATGGTGTTGGAATTCTTGTCATGAAAGCATACTACAACGAGATTAAATTACAAATTTGGCTTGCTGGTTGAATCACTACTGGCATGTGCCACTGTTCATCAAGGAATCAATTTGAAATTTATCCACTCTGATGCCAAAGAATGACCGACTCCCTTCGAACCTTTTAAAAGACACCGTGGGATATTTAAGGTCCACCGGCTAATGCAAGCAGACGGGACACCCAGATTAACATCGTTCAGAGGGATGACACACTTTGTGACCCAACAACCTGCAAAGCACCATTCTGACTCTTTGTAGTCGAGTCGGGAATCGAATAGATGAGAAAGCTCAAAGGCAAGTACCCTAGGTCTCAGCTATCCTCGCAGCCAGGTACTAACAGGGAATCGTTTTTATCACTCTAATGTCTTTTCATACTGCAGCAGACTGGATAAGAATTGTCTCATTAACCACGTGAAATATTTAATGAGGCTCTGTATCATCTAGATCCCTGTTTTTCATTGCACGGCCCGCGAGCCACTGGCGGCCCCCCTGGTGGCCTAAAGTGCGGCCCCTGACATGCGGCCGATAACACACAAATATGAAAATACGCCATTGCAATCCGCCATAAATGCTATCAAATTGACCCAATGGTTTCAAATGAATGTTCCAAAGTGAAGCATAAAAGTAACATAACTAAATCAGGATATGGTTGCAGTACACTAACAATTACGCTCGCAGCCCAGTTAATCACAACGAAGAAGAGTATGTGAAGGCAGGGTATAATATCAGCCATTATGGAGTCCTGCAGGCAGTGTGGCGGCTCTCACACTGATGTCTCATCGGCAAAAGTGGCCCCCCTCGAAACCAATCGTGAAGCTCATTGGTCTAGATTAAACATGTCGCTGTCATTATCTTCCTCATTGTCATAAAAAGAACGATGACAATTTTTATAATAATGATGTTGTTGTTCATCTTTCAGCTGCTCCCGTTAGGGGTCGCCACAGCGGATCATCCGTTATGATCCGCATACTGGGTTTCGGATTGGATTGGGATTGGGTGGGTTTTGGATTGGGTTTGGGTTTCGCCATGATTCTGGGCTGCCCTACACCCTCTCATAGCGCGGCCCAGCGCAGAGCGCCCGTCATCAAGCGATCCTCCAACCCAAGCCTCCGAGTAGCCGGATTACAGGCACACGCCACTACGCCCGGTAATTTTTATAATAATGATAGCAGTAATCTATTTAGAAGATCAATACATCGAACCAAACAAACCGTAAACAACAAAATAAATGGGAATAAACGAGGGATACAAAGATACCGCACAGTAAATGCATTAAACTACTTGAACAGTTTGATAGGAAAATAAAACAATAATTTTTATTTTTATTTTTCAGTAAAACAAAACTAAACTGTTTCATACTTATCGGTTTTGCCATACAACATGCTTTGCACATGGAAACTGTAGTAAGTAGTTTTTGGAAAAGCAAAGACATCCGTCACAGTTTGTGGGGTAATCAGAGGAACGATCCAGACGGAGGAATGATCCAGACCGGAGGAACGATCCAGGCCAGAGGAACGATCCAGACGGAGGAACAATACAGGCCGGTGGAACGATCCAGAGGGAGGAACAATACAGGCCGGTGGAACAATACAGGCCGGAGGAACGATCCAGGCCAAAGGGTAGCTAGCACAAATAATGTGTTGCGAGAAAAAGGTTTTAAAATTTTATTTTCACATTCTCACTTGTAATGTACATCGATAACATCAGCATTCCCAAATTATAGTTGTGGAGAAGTATAATTAGTGTGCTCGGACAAAACATTTGAATTGTGCACTCTCAGGAATCAGGAATTGTTATTAAAAACATAATTCAACTCTTATAAGCTTTAACTCCATTTTAATCTGTCAAATTTTCACCTCGAGTTGGAAGAAATTTGAATTTTCAAGATCTTTCAACGGGACACTGGCAGACGTCCACTTTGGCAGGGAATTAGCTTGTACTAGATAGCATGATGTTATTCAAACACAATGTGTGTTTACATAGACAACCTAAATCTTATAAATAAAAACAAACACACAAAACATAGACAACTCGGTGGAGCGCATACCTCTGCCAGGCTGAACAGTTTACGTTTTTTATCCCACTGATAGGCCAGATCTGCATCGGGAAATTAATCAAAATCTAATCAACTTGTTCCCGTCACCGACCCCACTCATATACCAAGTATTGTCATAATCCATCTACAACTTTTTGAGATATCGTGCTTCATATAATTTTTGGCCCGATCGCTCAATGGTAAAAAAAATCATTTCTTCTTTTTTTGTTTACATAGTCGAGACTCGTGGAAGAGCAAGTACAATGAATGGATCAGGACATAACAGATAAAAACAGGATGCAAAACATGCAAAACAGGATGCAAAACATGCAAAACAGGATGAAAAAGAAGCAGTGAAGAGAGGGGTGAAATACCAAACAGCAGAGTTGAATGCCAAGCTATCGGGAGATTTGGACAAACAATGGGTGTGGAGAGGAATGGGGGGCAGGAGAGGATGCATGGGGTGGACAAGATGGATACAGAAGGAAACTCTCAGGAGAAAACTGGACATTTGGGAAGAGGGGTTGGTTAGGTGGGGTTAACGAAGGAAGAAAAGACCATGGTTTTGGATTGCGGACAATCTGAGATGGTGGTGAACAGCTGTCTTGAAGACCTAGAGGAAAGAATGAGAGTGAAAAGGATGTGTAACTTGGTCCACAGGTGGGGGAAAAAACAGAAGCAGAACAAAACAGAAGCAGAACAAAAAAACAGAAGCAGAACAAGCAAAAAAAACCAGAACAAATGAGTGGATCCGGATCTTCACCAAAAACGAAGCAGTTCATCCTTGTCGCACACCCAAACTGTCCACCAAGTTTCGTCCAAATCCATCAACATATTTTTAAAATATCGTGTTATATATCATTTTGGGCACTATCTTTCAATGGTGAAGAATCACTAAAAATTCTAGTATCCGGATACAGATCTAGATCTTCACCCAAATCGAAACAATTTGTCCTTGTCACGCACCCGAGTCTGTGCTTGATCAGTGCCCCAGGCAAGATACTCTTCGAGTCTTGGGGGATTTCAATGCATCGACAGGAACTGATAGGAATGGTCATGAGACATGTGTTGGTCCTCATGGGTCTGGAACTGTGAACCAGAATAGCACAAAGCTCTTTGACTTTGCAAGAAGTCATGGAGCTGGTTCATGCATGCAAGATTCATGCAAGTAGCTGGTTCATGGTTTCAGCGCCCACAGGCTCATCGCTGGACTTGGTATTCAAACGCTGGCGGTGTGGCAAAGGAGACTGACCATGTGCTCGTTGATGGTCGCTGGAGGATTATCCAGAGCTGCATGGTCTACCAGAGTGCTCAGTTCCTCAATACCGACCACAAGCTTGTGGTAGCAACTCTGAAGTTGCAAGTTAAATCCGGAAGAATGGTACCATCCCAGCTTAAGGCGCTGTCACACCTTGACGATTTAGCCAGCGTATGCCGACTTATGAAAAATTTGTCTAAAACGCTGGCACACGTCGAATACGTTATGGGTAAGATTTGTATACGTTAAGAGCACGCTGAAAAACACTGCCATACGTCGTAGTACGCTGGATTTCATCGTTGTTACTTTGCGGTTGTCCTCAAATTTTAGCATGCTTGAAATTTTACGACGTATGCAGCGTATGACTCACACGTTCCGCTACGCTGGCCATAAGTTGTAGGCACGTTATGCGATCGTTGACACACGTCGACACACGTTACTTGTAAGTTACTCATAAGTCGAAACACGTCGAGGTAATGATTAGCGTACCCGAAACTTATTATAACCTATGAGTAACGTGTTGTAGGCACGTTACACGATTGTTGACACACGTCGAGGCACGTTATGCGATCGTTGACACACGTCGAGGCACGTTACTTGTAAGTTACTCATAAGTCGAAACACGTCGAGGTAATGATTAGCGTACCCAAAACTTATTTCTAACCTATGAGTAACGTGCTTTGAACCTATGTGTAACGTACCTCCAACGCATATTGACGTATGTAGACGTATTTGATTGAACGTCTTCGAACGACCACAGAACTTACTGAACGTGTTTCTAATTTACAGCTACCGTATAATGGCGTATTGGCAGCGTTTAAAAAAAAAAAACAACAACAATAACTTCCGATATTTCGTCACGTGCCGTTACGTCACATCCGATTGCCTCTTCAGTTTGCTCATGTCTTATTCTTAGTTCCTCCTCTGTGAATATTTTCTGTTTGAGGATATTGTCACGGCGACGTCGAAACTTAAAAGCAAATGTCCGAATATATTTTAAAATTCGTGATAGACTAAAAAATAAAAAAAAAAAAAAAACAACAACAACAACAACTTCAGATATTTGTCACGTGCCTTCAGCGAGCCAAGGAGAAAAAAAGAAAATGTGCCTTCAGGAGAAAATAAGTTTCGGGTATGCTAAACATTACCTCGACGTGTTTCGACTTATGAGTAACTTACAAGGAACTTGTGTCGACGTGTGTCAACGATCGCATATCGTGCCTACAACTTATTCCCAGCGTAGCGGAACGTGTGAGCC
Organism: Eptatretus atami; assembly: GCA_035128595.1. Lineage (NCBI taxonomy): Eukaryota > Metazoa > Chordata > Myxini > Myxiniformes > Myxinidae > Eptatretus > Eptatretus atami. Next base: position 85,991,498 of record CM068955.1, on the reverse strand, counting down.
ATACGCGAGTACGTCGTAAAATTTTCAGCATGCTTGAAATTTCACGACGTACGAGACGTACCACGAAATATGACAGCGTACTTCATCGTTTTTCAGCGTGCTCTTAACGTATACACAACTTACCCATAACGTATTCGACGTGTGCCAGCGTTTAGACACATTTTTCATAGGTCGGCATACGCTGGCTAAATCGTCAAGGTGTGACTGCGTGGTTGACACTTCAAATTCTCAGGCGGTTATGATTTAAATCGGCTGTGCGGCAGGTTTTTAACAGGCTACGCCACGTGATCGTCGGCGATACGTGCAGCGCGCTATGCCTAAGTTAAACATTCGTTGGCATAGGTTGTGAACGCCGACAACACGCTAAGCATTCGTTGGTATAAGTTATCAATAAGACAACGAAACGTTCTGTGCCCGTTACTAATATGTTATGCATACGACCAACACGTTATGAATACGCCAAGACTTTAAAAAAACATCAAAATTTCAGCGTACGCCAACGTTTTACAACATTTTTATACGTTGCCATTGCTGGCTAAATCGTCAAGGTGTGACAGCGCCTTTAGAAGGAATTCACACATTGCGTTCCTCAAGCCCACCCCTCGATGTACTGCAGTTACAGGCAGAGGGTGGTGGGCTCTTGACAGAGGAGTCTGAAGTGAAGGCCCGCTGGGCCGGGTACTTTGAGCGGATGTACCAGGCTGATCCACCAGCTGTGGAGTTGGATGTCATGGGTATTACTATCCCTATTGCTGACCCTCCAGTCAACTGTGGTCCACCTTCATTTGTGAAAACACAGGCTGTGGTGAACCAGTTGAAATGGGGTGAAGCTCCTGGGATCTGTGGCATCCATACTGAACTTCTCAGGGCTTGTGGAAATGCTGTACTCATGTCTTTGCATGCAGTTCTGTGCTCTGCCTGGAACACATCATCCCAACTGACTCGAAAAGGGGCCTTGTTGTCCCTCTCTGGAAAGGGAAGGGTGATCACCAGGACTGCAACAACTACCAAGGGGTGATGCTGCTCTCAGTGCTGGGCAAGGTCTTTGCTCGGAAAATTCTTGATAGGGTTCGCCACCATCTGCTTGAGCACTGGTGTCTAGAGCAGTTAGGCTTAACACCAAAGAGGTCAACGATTGACCGTATCCTTGCCCTTTGGGTCCTCACCGAACGCAAATGAGTTTCGGCAGGGGCTGCTTGCAGCCTCAGTTGATCTCTGCGAAGTGATTCAGTGAATCAGGATGTCCTCTGGAGGGTTCTTGGTCTTCACCGGGTACCACCAAAGCTGATCAATCTGATTTCTGAACTATACTCTGGTACTGAAAGTGCTGTGAGATGTGGTGGTTCTTTCTCTGACATACTTGCAGTTGTTACTCGAGTTCCTCAGGC
>CM068955.1:85974255-85989805 GCA_035128595.1 Eptatretus atami | reverse complement strand
CAGTGATATTCAAGTCTCTGCTGGCTGTGAGTCAGAGGTCAATAGATGTCTGGGTCGGGCCGTGGGAGTCACGGATTGACTGGATCATGGGGTGTGGCACTATCGGTACCTCTGCGGGAGTATGAAAGTCTGAGTTTTCAGGTCCTTCGTGTTTCTGGTCTTGCACTATGGATGTGAGACTTGGACTCTGATCTGGGATTTGAGATCGAGACATAATTCCTTTGGTGCCAGGTCTCTTTGGAGAATCCTTGGCTATCAGTGGTCAGACTTTGTGTCCATTTAGCGGTTGCTGAGAGCAACTCAAATGAGATTTGTTACCTGCATAGTCCGTGTGCATCAGCTGTGGCGGTATGGACATGTGGCTCGTTTTCCTATCGCTGATCCTGCTCACCAGATTCTCTCAGCGAGGGAGCCTCATGATTGGAGGTGGTCACCCATCATCTCTACCTGTAATATTGTCGATTCTCATTAAACCTGTTTGTTCATACCCTGGTTGCATCCACGTATTGTACCACTGCATTTCCTTTAACACTCTGTCATGAAGCTCTTCCATGAGCCTAAACATGTAAACAAATTGAGTACATTTTCACTTGTTTACACTCCTCAAGCCTATGATCGAACTAGCTGGCTTGTGGCAATCTAGAGTAATATTTATTAACCAATATTTTATCGGTAGCTGCCAATATGGTCACCAGCATTAAGGGCAGTGAATAAAGTTTGCGCCGAAAACACAGTGACGCCACAGTGACGGATTCTGGCATTCCCATTCGATCCCAATCAAATGTGAAGTAAAGCTGGCTGTTCTGGCAGGTTTTCTAGTGGGATTTTTGATGGCTCCACCTCAAGTCGAGTGAGTGGAGACACTGAACGAGCCATGCAAGCACGGAGGTGAACTTGTTTGAGGAAGTCGCATTATAATGAAGCAGTTTAGTTCAGGCCTCCGGAATACTTGTCTTTGTGAGGACTATTGTCTGTTTATGTTGGTCGACGAGTTACATGATTGATTGATTTTAAATAAGAGAGCCCGATAAAGGGCTGGAACTATCTTAATAAACCACCAAAAAGCTAAAGAAATGCCATTTAAAGGATGCTTACGAACCGCGATGGAAATATGTGCTAATTATTTTCCAGTGAAAGTTTATCTGAAATCCACATAGTTACTTTTCATTATACTATGATCAAATATCAAGAATTTGCACTTTGAGTGAAATGTGAATAAAGTTTCTGTACCACAAATCAAGGTGGAACAAACAGTCCCATGTCCAATATCAACGAGGAAACAAAGAGCTCCGAGGATCCTTGTGTTTGCTCATCATTAACAGTGCACGTTTTATCAAGGAGACAACAAGAAATTCCATGCATTATAAAGCATAACAGCCAAACTGCCGTATCATATTAAGTGTTCTTACAGAAGACCACAAAAGGTTCAAATAACTTCCCCCGAGCCAGATTTCCGACAACTTCCCGGGAGCAGAGAGCATACCTGTAAATATGGCGGCTCTGTGGGGAGTCCTCAGTGCTCATGAAGTATCTGTTGGTATGGATCAAAGGTGTGAGAGAAAAGTTTTACATGTCACACAGACCTTGAGGCAGGACAGAAGCAAGCTGAATTATCAAAGCAAAGTGTCACTTAGCTGCGTGACGATGCTCCGAGGTCTTCTCACCTGATTCACTCACACTAGTTAAAGACCCACCATTCTGCTATCTCACAGAATACCCACAACCTAGTTTACCCTTTCGGATAGTGATGGGATGCACCAATTCCCCGTCTTCATGAAATCTGGCCTCATCAAGGACAGTTGTGGAACCCACAATTGCTGACCTTTAATTGCGTTTTTCCTTCTAAACTCATGTACAATGTTGTCAATCCCACCGTTAACAAAACTATAACAACTTTCTCTCGACAATGGTGGTTCATCATATTGTTCCACAAATGAAGCAGTTACTCCTCAATTGTTATATTTTCCTTGTTCTACTTCACAAATCCCCCCCCCCCCAAACGAACAGTAAGAGACTTGCTTTTGCACAGATTACAAGCATACGAGTCGACAACCAATAAATTTGGATGGTATATGGATTTGAATCTGGGTTCCCCCACGTCAAGGGCAAAGGGTTTGGATTGGAACACACTAATAGGCAACAACAATCCATTTCATCCGAAACTGGAGATTCAATTTAGTATCATTTCTCTTGGGATTCATCCAAGACAACCAGACTCAGTGGCATAATGGTTAGAGCATCCGTTCTGAGTCTGGGAGGTCGGCGATTCGAATCCAGGCCGAGTCATACCAAAGACCTTAAAATGGTATACGTGCTGCTTCCTTGCTTGATGCTCAAGCTTTAAAAAGATAGAACATGAACATTCAACAATATGTTAAAAAATAATAGCACAGGCTATGATGGCCACATGGCCTTCTCCTGATTTGAAGTCTTTGAAAGAAAACTCATATTATATTATATTTTTCATATTATATTATTGCCCCCCCCCCCCCCCAATTTTTGAAATCAAAAGAGATGACACCACGACGCACCAGCCACCAAAAGCCTTACACTTTCTGTCGCAGCTCATCGTAGGCAAGGATCTTCGTGACCTCCCAGTTTCCTGAGGTGATGAAACGAACTATGGCATGTCGGCCACCTCTCTGTAATGGGATCGTACCACAAACACACATTGATATGCCGCCAGACACAGGTGCTACACCTCTTTGGTGATTCTGACATTTGAGTGGAGCTCGATGTCTTTAGTTTGTAAATCAAACAGGCGAGATGTGCACTGCTCCCCCGCCTCACCCCCCACAGCCACACCCTCACCCTGCCAACCCGCACTCTCTACAAACCCCTCATGATTCTGTCCATAAATGGTGAACCCTGGTTTAGGTGAACTCATCTCAGATAAGGCTTGCACAAACGCAATTCCTTCCAATGTGTTGTACTAAGCATGGTGTCGGAAATTCAAACAGAGCAATCTATAAGGCCTGCGATTGAAGTTTGCATCAGAAAGAAATCACCTAACTTGTTTCAATTTATTCTAAAAACATGAGGCAATGTCCGCAGCCCATAGTGTGTGACATGCCAGGCTTTACCGGGGGTGTGAACATCGCGATGTGATGGAAGTCTCCACGTGCGCCTTGTTTGACCGGTACAGGTAAGAAGAAGCGTAGGCCATCTCTTGAGAATACAGGTGGCGCGTGCTGAAGAAACACACATGTACCGTGATCTGTACCACAAATCTTTTATGATATAAAACGGCAAAACAAGACGGACAAAAGGAATGGTCTTGTGCACGAGATTCATAATCCATTTGCACGTAGCATGTGGCAATAAAGTTTCAGGAGAATTTATTAACAAATTATGATAATTACATACATGGCTGAGATCGAAGGTCAGAGTCCATCTTTTAGAATTGTAGAATGACTGAGGATAATCTATCACGTCCTCGTTAAGAGAGATTTTTATTTTTTTAGTACGACAATGCTCCTTCCAACAAGGCCGTGGGGCAATGTGAGATTTTGTATCGGGTTCTCGATCATCCTCTGCATTCACACAATCTCTTAAATAGCATGATAAAAGGTCATAAATACCTGACTATTGACAATCAAATCTCCACGATAAATGAGTATCTCGGTACTGTATTCTGAAGGCCTCCCAGCAATGTTTTTCACAACTGCAGGAATGCTGAGTTTCGTTCCCTCACAAAATGGTTGCTTCGAAGGGGACAATCACCATCAAGCTGAATGAAGTAAAGTGTTTTTTCATGTGCTACAAAACCCCCTGTTGCTATACCTCGCTGTGTTACAGGAAGGTAGCAGATGTTCAGAGACCAGGAATGGGAATGCCAATTTTTTAAAGGTCACTGGTTTAAAACTCCAACCACCTCAAGGGCCTGATATGAGATTGCGCACAGATGCATGATGGTCTGAAGGAGCCAGAATCCTGGTAATTCACATGTGATTAATCCACACTCAGCCAAAATGTTGTATTTCACCGTATTTGATCACGTCGGTCACTCCTCGACAAGAAACAAAATCAAAACATAATCATGAGTTTTCCATTACAACAAAACTTTCCGATTTGAAGTGCAATATAGAAAAGGCTCAGATAAAGACAAGTTCAAGCATTTCCAAAATTAAACAAGTTGCTAACAACTGTCAGGCTTCCAAGCAGTAACAACTAGAATTGAAATTGAAGAAGCCGTGAGCTACCGAGCTGCAGTGTTTTTGAAATTTGCAAAACTACAAACCAAAAAAAAAAAGGTTTTGTCAAAAATAATGTACACAGTATTGGTGTATAGGTTGCTATGGATGCTGTCTTGGCTGCGAAGGAAGGATTCATGTAATATGATCACAAATGCTCAAATAGCCTACAACCAATATAACAGATTTCTCCATCGAAATCCATCAACTTTCTGATGTCCAAAATCGTCAATTTTGATTGGCTCCTACAAGCCATTTTACATGACAAGGACACTTTATCTTCACAAACATGAAGCATCAATTGTTATATTTTCATCTGATTTTGACCAATTTCCCTGAAAATATCTGCTGCTCTTCCTCCGCTCCAATCAGTTCATCTGACCACATGCTTGTCAAAGTAGACATCTCTCTGGCTGTTATTAGAGAACCACCTCAGGGCCGTCGAGTCTGGCATTTCTCTCAGGCCGAATGGCAGGGACTTGAAGCAGCCATATCCCAAGCAGCCATCTTCAACTGGTCTCCCATCTATACTTCCTCTGACATCAACTTGTTCTGGGAATTCTTTCATGGAAACTTGCTCTCTCTCATGCACAGTTTTATCCCATCTTGTCTTCAGTTGTCCTACCCTTCCTCCCGCCCTTGGTACACTGCAGCTTGTGGCGAGGCAGTTGTCCTGAAACAACTTGCCTTCACCTCATGGAGGTCTAATCCAACTGAGGGCAATCTCAGTTCCTTCCACAAAGCTCATAACAAGTGTGTGTCTAGCCTCAGGAGAGCCAGAAAACAACATCTTTCCAATCTCAAGTCTGAACTCTCAAACCTCTATCCTTTCTCCAAATCTTGGTGGCATCTAGTGAAGTCTGTTTCTGGTGTATGTTCCCCATCCACCCCCCTCCCCTTCCAACCGTAATCTCAAATGGCCGCACAGCTGACACTGCACGTGAAAAGGCTGAATGCCTAAACTCCATGTTTGCTTCTAAATATTGTGTCCCAAACCTATCACTTTCTGTACCCACCTTACCCAGTCGCACCCACCTGTTCCTGGACTCTGTGTCCTTTTCTCCTGACAAGGTGGAGAGTTTGCTGTCAAACCTCGGACTCAGATTCTGCAACCGGTCCAGATGGCATCAGCCCACGTGTCCTAAAAACCTGCTCTGCTGCTCTTGTTGACACTCTCTCTGTTCTATTCACCCTCTCATTTGCTCAAGGTCATCTCTCATCTGCTTGGGAATCAGCAAGCATTACCGCTCTGCATAAAAAAGTGCAAAAACACATCCCTGCAACAACAGACCAATAAGCCTTCTTCCAATTATCAGCAAGGTTATGGAATCCATCATCGCTTCAGACATAAAATCCTTCTTCTTCGCCAATGGCTTGATTTCTGATCATCAATTTGGATTCAGACCAGGTCATTCCACCCTGGATATGCTGCTTCTGCTCTCCCAACAATGGATGGAGATCCTCAATGCCGGACATGAAATCAGAACCATCTCCCTCGACATATCGCGTGCTTTTGATACGGTCTGGCACCCTGCCATGCTCACCATACTCTCTTCCTATGGTATCCAAGGGCATCTACACTCATGGCTCACAGACTTCCTCTCCTGTCACAGCCAAAGTGTGGCCCTTAGTGGAGTTCTCTCCTCCTCCTCTTCCTGTCCAGGCTGGAGATCCTCAAGGCAGTGTTCTGGGCCCTATTCTTTTTCTGGTTTTCATCAATGATCTCTCTGACTCTCTGGAAAATCCTCTTCATCTCTTTGCTGATGACTCCACCCTCTGCCGTACCATCTGTCATCCCTCTGTCGAAGATTCTGTCGGACCACCAACTCCACAATTTGGTGAAGTTTCGTGAAGATTGGTTTAAATTTGTGACCTGTCGGCAATTAAAAGTTGAGCGGACAGACAAACAAATGGAAGCGATCAACATACTTGTCAAAAATTTTTTTTTTTCGCCGAGTAACAAACTGCCCCAAATGCAATACCCTCTCCTCTGGCAAGGGTAACTATGCTTCGCATGACTTGGTGACAAGTCATAAGGTGCCTGCTGATTGGCTGTGTGAAGCTAGGTGCACTGTGATTGGCTCCTGGCAAGTGAAGTCAATACATCCTTCCTGTGCATATTTTCCCATTCTTAGAATTTGAATATAAAAATAAAATCAGACCGACAAACAACGCAACAAACAGTGGGCCTGGGGCCTATGGGCTTGTTAATCATATTTAAAAAAGAAATGCCAGAAATACATGTTTTCGAGCCAACCTGGCTTGAAGCTCAATAAAAATAGCTCACAAACATAATTTAGATAAGAAACGTCAAATGCAGACTCCAGGCAATTAAAGAATGTAACACACAAACAAGTAACCAAACAGGAACCACAGAACCAGAGCAAGGGGGGGTCGTGCTACGACTCCGTTTGGTACTCTGGAGTAGAATTGGAGGAGTTCGACTTTATCATCAGGTCACTCTGAGTCTATGGGCTGACAAGATGACTCAGAGGTAGTGAGTGCACTTGCTTGGGAGCTGTCAAGTTTGGGTTTTATTATCGACTTAGCTATAAAATGCCATCCTGTGTTTTTTAGTCTGTGAAGTTATATCAATGAGGATGTGAAGCTGGGTGTTTCATCTCATAATATCAACTGCAGGTGGGCAACGTTAAAGTTCCCAAGGTGTCTACCAATGAAAAGTAGGTGAGGCAGCAACCTCAACAAAGTACTCTTCTAACCTACAGGAGGTAGTGGTACAGCAGCACAGCCACATCCCAGGTATGACATAACCAACCATCCAACAGCCAAGATTTTAATTCACGTTAATTAGAAGGGAGAAGATGCTTAAAGTGAATGGTTTGGCAGATGTACCTCGAGTGATGTATAAATTAAAACCGTAAAAATGTCACTGGACCATCCTAGGTCCATCAATTGTTTAATTTCAAGGCTCCTCAACAGAAATATAATTAAATATCATTATTTGTGTCTTTGTACAGGTACGTCCTACAAGCTTGAGAGGGGAGATAATTTTTACAACCATATTGATTGGACACGTGAAATGTTCAGGTTATGATATTACAATTTCAGCCTATAGTTTCTACAAGCAATAAACATTAGGAAGTGCACAAGTGGTGAGCAAGAACGAACTACCGTGAACCAAGTGGCAATGCTTACCGGTCTCACAAGCCATGCATCCGAGTCCTGCTGATGACCCTGCAGAAAGACAGATTCTCAATACGTTTGTTCACCAATTGCATCATGGTCAACAACATACTCACCAACATCTAAGCTTTGGGTAAATATTGTTGCGGTTCTGTAAAACCGCATGCCTCTGAGGCAATGGCACACAACATACAGAGATCCCAAGGTATATATTTCAATAGTATGTGTTTAGTTAGCTCTTTCCATATGTCGCATGGGTAAATGGGAAAGATGCGTTTCGTAGGGCTCTTTTAGTTAGGTGTTCAATTTTCAATCTTTGCACTTCTTCCACTTTTGCCCCGCTTTGTCTCTCTCACACAAAACACGCAAGCAAGCATGTACACAAACCAGAAGGACCCAAGTAAGTGAGCACATCAAGGATCATTTGCATGCCATTTTCCATTCAAAACTGCATGCCAATTTTCAAATGCCGTCTCACCTCAGACCTTCATTCCGCTCACTACGCTGTTACCATGCTCACTACAACCACTTCACACGATGACCAAAAATACCTGCAACAACGTATGTTTACATTTTCATGACAAATGTGACCGTGAGGGACAAACCTCTCCCTCCACGCTGGGACGACATCTTTACAAGCAACTTCCACCTCTTCGCCACAACGCCACATTATATCTCAATACAAAACGCCATAATGTACTCCCACTTCTCTACAGCCACCGCAACTGCCACCGATTAATCGAACACTCAATGCAACCTCGAGGGACACTGAGGAGATAAGGTTGGGTTATTATGGGGCATAACTCAAAGCGTGAACGTGCGCTGGAGCTCGTTTGAGGACATACCGGTAGTGCAGGGATTTACCTAAAATACCACATTAGAATGGAGGCCAGTGCACAATCGGGGCCAGAGAGCACCTCCAAAAACCATGGCCCCATGTTAATGTCAAAGCTCCGAAACGTGGACATGTCAACGAGCAAATGAGGCCATTTTCGCGTTCGGGGACGGGCAGGGCGTGGCTACGACCGCTATGGACTAATGGGAGGCTGGAAATTACCAACAGCTCTGTTTGATCCAATTCTTGGCTCCTCCCCCACCCAGAGCTCATAAAACGAGCAAACTCAGCTCATTTTAAACAGATATTGCCAAACTCGCCAGACACGCCAGGAGAGAGAATCGCCAGAACTCAGGAGACTTGCCAGATTCCAGACCTCGCCAGACACGGAAGAAGACTGCAGCAGACTTTGGACCTTGCCAGGGAAAAAGGCAGTGGCAGGTGGCGCAAGGAGGGAAAGCGTCAGCGCTGAGCAAGGGGCGCCACAAGTCAGCACGGTCAAGCGCGGAATCACGAGTTAATACTACAAGCCGGGGTCTCACAGGGTTAAACCGCATAATCCACAAATAACAACTGTCCGTCTGCCACCAAGCTGAGGTTCCCACTAAGGCAAACCATTCAACCAGAATACATGTGATGTGATCAGCAGGTAAATCGAAACATGTGGAGTGTGACAAGCACTCCCCCGATCTCCATTGGACATAGTCCTACACCAAAGCGTCACCTCCAACCGAGAGGCCTCGGCCCGGCAACTCTGTCAAACAAAGATTGCATGGTCAACATAAGTTAAACATCAAACGGAGCCGCCTATCGGGATTTGGGCTTATTTACCCTCATCAAGACAGCATACCAATAAAAATCTAACCAATGATGCCCACATTCGTCATTTATACATCAGACGCACCTCCTGACTGTTATGGTGAGCATTGCCACGGATTATGTCTTAACCCACGGCAATGCTCACCTTAACACAGACATGCAATCCATTCAACCACCAAACTATTCAAAACATGCAAACCATTATATATATATATATATATATATATATATATATATATATATATATATATATAATGTATGAATATTAATATTATAATATATGTATGAAATATATATATATATCATAAATATATCCATATATATACATAAATATATGTGTACATATATATACACATAATATATCCATATATATATATATATATATATATATATATATATATATATATATATATTAGGGTGCTTCTTAATAGGGTAAAAAAATAAAAGTATGAATATTCATGCTCCCTGGGTGTGCCTTTGTTCCATTTGACAGTAGAAACATACATACCAAATATGAAGCAGATTGGAGGACGTTTAGGGGTTCCTCAAGTTGGCACAATATTGTTGAAATTTGCCAAACTGTAACTGACAACTTGCCGTCGAATATGCACAATGCAGTACACTTCACATAAAATATGGTTGTTTGATATTTTCAAAACCACAGCAGTCATATAGGATGAAAGAATAGTTTTTCCAAGGAGACCTAGATGAGCTTTTTGACATTGCAGTGGCAAAATGCCCTCTCCATAATGGACATAATTGTGCCAACTTGAGGAACCCGAAATATCATGGAATTTTGTTCATTTTGACCTATAAGTTCTTATGGGGTATTGGAACAAAGGCAAAATCAGGGAGCAGCAAAAATCAAACTTTCACTTTTTTGGAACACCCTAATATATATAACATAAATATATCCATATATATATATATATATATATATATATATATATATATATATATATATATAATATATACCGTACATAAATATATACAATTATACATATATATATATTATATTATACATATGTATGTATGTATGATATATTTATGTATATATGGATATATTTATGTATATATATATATATATATATATATATATATATATATATATATATATATATATATATGGATATATTTATGTGTATATATACACATATATTTATGTGTAAATATATATATATATAATATATATATTTATATATTATATATAAATACAAACACACACACACACACACGCACACACACACACTAATATATATGCAGGGGAAGGGGTGGGAAGAGGGGAGGGTGGGAGTCCAGAGGGAGAGGATGTGGGTGGGAGGTGGGACCCGGTGTCGCTCGGCAACGCGGGGTACCTTTGCTAGTGTGGTGTGTGTGGTGTGTGTGTGTGGTGTGTGTGTTGTGTGTGTGTGTGTGTGTCAGAAATAGCACCACTTTTGGTGGTAGCCCATATTATAAATGATGTTCCTTTATATTCTTTATCTGTATCTATGAAAGGCAAAAAAAAAAAATATATATATATACATATAATATATATATCAACTGTATATAACATATGCCCCCCCCCCCCCCCCAATATGTGTTCTATGCACGGCCCCATCTTTTAAGTTGCAAACTCCAAACTCGGTGTACAAATACAACTTTGTGTGGGGGTAACATCGGTTAATTGGTCCGTCAGCAAAGTGACAGGTCGGCTCTGCAAATAATATAATGGAACCTTATGCTAATTATTGCTCAGAATTATGATATGGGGTATGATATGTTGTGATCAATAAAATAAGGTACTCCCACACAGAGGCTGGTACTAATTATTTTAAGTAACTTACTTAATGTGACTTCAGAGATTGCCTCCTTTTGATGAGTGAGGGTGAATACTTGTTGCTATTCTTAAGTTGTTTTTGAGAGAAGTGACAATAGCTGCATAAAGTACTGAATAAAATATCACCAAGCAGGCCCGATCAAAACATGTCGCAGGCCAATCTGGTCTGTGGGCTGGAGGTTCCCCGTGCCTAGCTTAGAATTAGCATATTTACCTTTGACCTGCCTTGTCTGGGTTTGAGCATACATCATCGTAGCATATTCACATATGAGGAGCACACAGTATTCACACATCCCAACTGTAAACTGCTATGCTTGTGCTTAACGGACGACGTGTTGCATCAACGAGTGCACCATCCTCCGAGGGGGAGCTTAGCTCTTGCTTGATAGCATTTGCTGGAGGTCCTATGTTGCTTAATAAAAAGAGAAGGCCAACCTGTACTGGTACCCTGGACAAATTTCCAATACAATCCTCAATATCCGGTATTTCTTTTAAATGGGACAGGAATTGCCTCAGTTCCCTGATTAAAGGATCATTGGCAACTGAGCTCAATCCACACTTTCATCGAAACAATCTCCTTCATTTCAGGACCTAAAAGCTCCCTTAAAATCAGACACCACTGACAGCACATCCTCCGATATTATATACGTTATAAGCTGCATTCTCTGTAACAAATTCTATAATCGAAGAGACCGGATGCAGACTGAGCGATCATTTCCATGAACACCTTACTGGATGTAAAAAAACAAAAGCACGGATTTGTTCCAAACGAGTAGCTCTTGACTTTAATCCCCCCAGCCATTCCATCAACCACATGGCCATCTGTGGTATTTCTCTGTAATGGGGCAAAATAAACACCAGTAAGTGCAAATAACTGAAATATATTTTCAGACTCGGCATATTAGCACCTGATGGGATCAACAAATGTTTTTCCTTTATTTAATTATCTTATACCAACCATTTTATTTATCGTTATTTTACAACTTCTGCCCTTTCTAGTATATTTATTCATTCATACGAATCTATGTGTTATTCATTTTCTTTATTTGCTTTCTTCTTATTGCTCTCTTTATACCACCTTCCTTTCATCATACAAACTCCCAGTGACCCTTTACATTTTATCCCTTTTATCCGAGATCTCATGTCATTGACCACCAACATTCAATGATGTCACTCCCACCCCCTTCCCCAATAGTCCAGCCTCCTGACCCTTGATGAAACTGAGAAGCAGAGAGGAGAAAGACAGACCCTTCTTCTTGACTTCTGAAGGTTGTGAAAGTTATCTCTCCTTTCCTTTATAATCCTCCCTTGACCCCCCCCCCCCCCTTCACTATTTTGTTCTTGTTCCAACGAAGAAGAAGATACACTACCTTTGGGTCTTCAAACACATAGGGCTGCTGAGGCAGTATTTCCTTGGCTAGGGGGCATACTCTCAGACAGGTTGCCACTCTGACACAGGATACTCAAATGGATCATTCTTCCCAGTAAGATGGAACTCATTTTGCCAAACTCAGAAAGACAACAAGCTGAGTCAACCCACCTGGTGTTACTTTAAAGGCACAATAGGGGCTCATTCTCAGGACCCTAATATCTTCAGCCAGCCAACTCAACCATTAAAACAACACCAGGCTTCTCCAACAAAGGGTAACCCCTTAACAGACTCGTCTTGTTTTCCATGGTGGTACACATACACTTTCTCAACTCGTGTTTCAGAAAATAAGTTGTATGTGGGACAGTCAGCTTAATGCCCCCCTTTGAGGAATGGTGTGATTAACGATGCAGCACCTCTCTGTTGACTTTGCACTTGGTTCTCTTATTTTTGGGGGAGATTTAACTTCGCTGGGGATTGAATCCAAAGTAAGTTCGCTCAAAGATGAGCACAAAATCCCCCGAGCTCTCCGGTTCTTAAGATCTAACTTCATGTCGGTGATAGATCTGTTAAAGCAGCGTTGCATATCAGAGCCGTGCATACAATAAAGTGTTTATGTGTGCATACAATAAAGCTCTTCCATGAGCCTTGACCTCTGTATGTAAAAAAAAAAATCCAATATTCAATAGTCTTGTATCTTGCCTTTGCACAAAAATATTGCAAAGATGCATTTGTAAAGATAGAAACACATCTTACCTTTCTTTACTTCGGAAGATGTACACAGCTCTAACTTCATAATGAACATCAGAATTTTACTTATGTGTCAAGGTTAGACAATATGTCGTCTTTAAACACTTTTACAAACCATGAACATTTCGTGTATTATATCAGTAGCTTGCTGTGACAGCCTGCTACATCAACAAGAACTTCACAATAAGCCCCGAAAATTTGTTGCTGATATTGCTGAAAAAGAAGTGGTGACAGTATTGAAGACCTGCCAAAGTAACGCACAATCATAAGTCCCATGAGTTGTGTAATGTTGCCGGCTCCTTATAACAGCCGCCTCTCGGTGAGTATCCTTGGAGACGGAGGCGGAGGAGTGAGAGCATAAGGTTTGAATTATGTGACCGTGTAGAGATTGAGGGGAGAATTTGAGCCGAATTTCAGACATCCATCAGAGTTTGTTCCTTTGTAAGGACAGTCTTTTGGGAGCAGTGTAAGTACACTTTGTCACGAGGATTCATTGCCGTGGAAGAAATAACTGATGGGAAATAACAAGTTTCTGCAGTGAGGAAGAAAGGGATGAAAGGGGGAAAAAAACAGAGGTGGAATGTTCAAGGTTTTTTAAGATTGAAGAAATGCTGCCACAACCTCGACATGTTTCTACAGATTGATCAATCATTCACACAAGTTCTAACATATCGGTCATGCTGTGAAGTACTCATCATTCTGTACAAGGAAAGGAAACTGACCCTGATGTGAAATAACTTTTTAACAAAGTTTGTTTCAGACAAACTTTTGCTTTTCCAAGCACTTTCGAGTTTTTAAACCTCATAATAGGCAATCAGCTCGTGTTACAGCATTGCTTCGAGATTCCATAAGCAGAATCATAACATCCACATCCAAAAAGGTACATTTTACCCCATTTCCCAGTTTCTTTCATTAATTTGATGCTGTGGAAGACGTGACCCAGTTGCTCGTGGAGGTAGGCAACCTGATCCTGATTCACAACGTTTAACTTGTCATCATATCTGTTCCATCATTGCAGCATGAGCCAATCCTCAACAATCTTGAAAATCTTATGTTCCAATAACCATGTTAACTACAACTGATGACACAGGAGACCCCATAACTGCACCAACGATCTCTTGATCATGTGTGTTCTGTTATACATGAAAATCGAATCATTCAGACCCCATCTCCAGCACATTAGTGACATCATGATGTGGTATCAACTGAATGTTCTAGCAACACATTTGCCAATTACTTCACCATTTTAACCGATTGCTTGTGATTTTGACTGCCAAATCAACTGGAATATTTGTGGAGTGAAATCCCATCAAAACACACCACGACCTGTTGTTTCAGATTTTAACCCCTTTTAGGCTTTACAAATTTACAACTACTTTTAACAGTCGATCGTCAGTCTTATCTGTAAAATTCTGAGACTTATGAGGAATAGCTGCTGCAATACTGGAAGATATGTGTCGACAATACATTCAACATTATGCCTTGGGATGAGGTTGACCAGGTACTCGAGAAACTGGGCCAAACATCAGATTTACAAAGGAAATTTAGAAGAGGGAGGTTGGAAATAGTTGTTTGGAATTTGGAGGTTTGCCAAAAACAAGATGTCTCTTCAGAGATGTCTATGAACAGGAAGTCAGTGCAGACTGACAAATTTTTGGATTATAATGTGGGGAGACGACTTGCAATTTTCAGCTGCACATGTGGCATTGTGAAATTGGTTTAATCATTGACTCCTGCCAAATGGAGGGGGAGGGGGGGGCGTATTGAGGCTGTGGAAGTTACAATGGCTATTCTGAAAAAAACATCCTCTAAGCTTGGGTGTATATCCAAATTTATTTTGCTTTATTGGTATCTTCTTAAAACCTTTCACTTCTGTCTAAAACTACACCATGTAATAACGACAACTGCCAGTGAAATTATGCTACTTCATAAAAAAAGATGCAAGTTATATGTATGTACTAGCGGGGTATGATTAAACATTGTAAGCAATAATGAAACGTGCTTCCCCATTATCTTGGGTTGCTCACCTGAATTTCATTTTTCATTTATTTATTTTCTTTTTTTTCATTTATGTATATTTTCATTTACAGATGCTTTCCAACGGTTCTGTGATTTTTCCTGGTGTATCGGCTTCGATGTCCATTGGCACACAAAACTAGCATGCTTCTCCATTGTCTTGGGTCGCTCACCTGCATTTGATTTTTCATTTAATTATTTTCATATATTTATACTTCCATTTACAGATCCTTTCCGATGCTTCTGAGATTTTCCTGGTGTATCCGCTTCGACGTCTATCGGCATACAAAATTACTGTGCTTCCCCATTGTCTCGGGTCGCTCACCTGCATTTTCTTTCATTTCTTTATTTTCATTTATTACTTGCAAAATCGAAGATTTTTCAAGTATATTGGTTCGTCGATTTTGTTATTCTGTTTGTCTGTCTGTCTGTCTGTCTGTCTGTCACCGACAGGTCGCAATTTTAAACTGATCTTCACAAAACTTCACCACATGGTAGAGTTTGTCAAAGGGAAGAAACCTATTGTTTTTGAGGTCAAAAGGTCAACATAGGCCAAAAGTCCACAACTTAGGTGAGATTTCTAAAATCCTCAATTTTCATCCGAT
>CM068955.1:85955119-85969402 GCA_035128595.1 Eptatretus atami | reverse complement strand
AGGCGATTTTTCAAAACCGATGTTGACATTGTTATGTTCAGTAGTCATCCTTTACAATTTAAAGATGATATGATAAAACGTGATTACATAATTATCATCCTCACCATCGCTCTCATCCATGCACCGAGACTGCTTGGAGCTGTCTATAGTTTTGGGCTTTATTTCGATCTTAGCTATAAAATGACACCTGTGTTTTTTAGTCTGTGAAGTTATATCAATGAGGATGTGAAGCTGGGTGTTGCATCTCATACATATCAACTGGCTCAGGTGGGTAACGTTAAATTCCCAAGGTCTACCAATGAAAAGTTAGTGAGGCAGCTACCCTAACAAAGACTCTTCAACTCTATTCAGAGGATAGTGGTACAAAGCAGCACATCCATCAGGTATGACATAACCAAGCCATTCCAACGTTCCAGATTTAATGTCACTGTAATTAGAAGGTAGAAGATGCTTAAAGTGAAGTTTGGACAGATGACCTCGAGTGATGTTAAATTAAAACCGTAAAAATGTCACTGGACCATCTAGGCATGCAATTGTTTAATTTCAAGGCTCCTCAACAGAAAGTATAATTTATCATTATTTGTGTTCTTTGTACAGGTAGGGTTGGTTTTTGACGTCCTATCTAAGCTTGAGAAAGGGGAGATAATTTTTACATACCATTTTGATGACATCGTGAAATGTTTCAGGTTTATGATATTACATTTCATGCCTATATTTCTATCAAGCAATAAACATGAGATAGTGCACAAGGGTGAGTCAAGAACGAATCTACCTAGACCATATGGCAATGCTTACCGTCTCACAAGCCATGCTATCCGAGTCTCTGCTGATGACCTTTCGTGCAGAAAGACAGATTTCTCATACGTTGTTTCTACGTCAATTGTCATCGGCTCAACAACATATCCCAACATCTTAGCTTTGCGGTAATATATGTGTGTGGTGTTTCTGTAAATCGCATGCCCTATGGCAATGACACAAATACAGATGATCCATAGGTGTTATATAGTTTTCATTAGTATGTGTTTAGTTACTCTTTTTCATTGTCGTCATGGTATGGGTAAATGATGCGTTCGTAGGGCTCTTTGAAGTATGGTGTGTCATAGTTTTCTATATCTCTTGCATTTCGTTCCACTTTTTGCCGCTTTTCTCTCTCCACACAGAAACACGCAAGTCAAGCATGTACAGCAAACAGAAGGACCCAGTAAGTGGCACATCAAGGATCATTTGCATGCCGTTTTCCATTCAAAACTGCATGCCAATTTCAATGCGTCTCAACCTCAGACCTTCATTCCGCCTCTAGCTGTTAGCCTGATTGCTCATAACCTACATTTTTTATCACATCGATGACATATAAATCTCTGCAACAACGGATGTTTAATTTATGACAAATGTGACCTGTGAGTGACAAACGCTCTCCTCCCCACGCTGTTGGACACATCTTTAACAGCGAAGCTTCCACCTTTTGCCACGACGCCATTGATATATGCTCAATACAAAACGCCATATATTAACTCCCACTTCTCTACACATCCTGCAGACTGCCACTCGTTTTAATCGAACAACTTCAATGCATCCCAGGACACTGAGGAGATAGTGTTGGGTTTATGGGCATTATATCAAAGCTGTGAACGTTGCGTCTGGAGCTCGTTTGAGGAATTTTTACCGTATTTGTGCAGGAGTTACTTTTACCAAATACCACATTAGATGGGGCCAGTGATCAAATCGGGGCCAGAGAGCACCTCAAAACCATGGCCCCATGTTAATGTCAATAGCTCGCCGAACGTGGACATGTCAAGAGCAAATGAGGCATTTTCTGCTTGTCGTGTGGACGGGCAGGCGTGGCTTACTGACCTGCTATGGTACTAATGGGAGGCTGAAATTACATACAGTTCTGTCTTGATCCAATGTCTTGGTACCTCCCCCTACCATGTAGCTCATATAACGAGCAAACTCTAGTCTCATTTAAACAGATATGCCAAACTCGACGAAACGCCAGAGAGGAGATCGCCAGAACTCAGGAGGACTTGCCAGATTAGCTCTCCAGACTCGTGACAGTAGAAGCATGCACTGGAAATTTTTGGGACTTGCATGGGAATTAAGGCAGGGCTAGGGGTCTAGGGAAGGAGGGACAGGTCATGCCTGTGAGTTCAATTGGGGCGTCTCACATAGTTAGCCGGTCATTGGTTCGCGGATATTCACGATGTTAATACTCAATTGCCGGGGTCTCACAGGTTAAACCGCTAATCCCACAAATAATTTAATTCTTGTGCCGTTTCTGCCCTAAGCTGAGGTCCCACTAAGGCAAACATTTCAATCTTAGAATACATGTTATGTGATCAGCAGTAATATTCGTTATAACGCATTGTGTAGTGTGACAAGCTTACTTCCCTTTTTTGTTCCGATGCTCTTGGACATATCGTCTACACCAAAGTCGTCACCTCAACCGATGTAGGCCTTCTGGCCGGTTAACTTCTTGTCAAACAAGATTGCCGATGGTCAACATATATTAATACATCAGAAGCGAGCGCCTATCGGGATTTGGGCTATTTTTATCTCTCATCAAGACATGCCATACAATAAAATCTAAACCAATCGATGCCCATCATTTGCGTCATGTTATTTATCATCAGACTGCTATGTTTTGCCTCTTGCTGTATTAGCTATGCGCTATTATTAGTTAAGACTTATGTTGTTTTTCTTTTGGGTTTTTGTCTTAAATGGGCAATGCTCTATAACTTACACTAGACGATGCAAATTCTCATTCAACTCCACACAAACTATTTCAACATGCAACCATATATATGATATATTTTATATTATATTATAATATATATATTATTATAATATAATATATGGTATGAATATATATATATTATATTGTATAATGATATATATTTAGTACATAAATATATCGCATATTAACATAAATATATGTTACATATATATTTCACATAAATATATTTCCATTATATTAATATATATATATATATATATAGTTTTATTTTTATATTAATATTTTTTTAGGGTCTTCTTATAGGGGTAAAAATAAAAGTATGCCATATCATGCTCCCTGGGTGCTCTTTGTTCTCATTTGACAGTAGAAACATAATACGTCAAATATGAAGCAGATTGAGGACGTTTAGGGTTCCTCTAAGTTGGCACCAGTTATATTGTTGAAATTTTGCGGCAATGTACTAACTGACTATTGCGTTCGAATATGCACAATGCGTACACTTCTACAATAAATGGTTGTTGTGATTATTTCAAATACCACAGCGTCATATAGGATGAAAAGATAGTTTTCCAAAGAGAGACCTAGATGAGCTTTTGACATTGCCAGTGCATAAATGCCCTCTCCATAAGGAATAATTGTGTCTCACTTGTTAGGGAACCCCCATATTCATGTGAATTGTTATTTTTGCCTATAAGTTCTTATGGGGTAATTGGAACTAATAGGCATTAATACAGGGAGCAGCAAACATCAAGGTAGCTTTACACTTTTTTGGAAGCAGCCGTAGATAGTATATACATAATATTATCATATATATTATTATATATTATATATAGTACTATATATATATATTATATATATATATTATATTCTACAAGGATACGTATTATAAATATATAATAATATTATAGTATATATATATATGTTAGTATGTGAGTTTATATGTATGTATATATTGTGATATTTAGTGTGATTATATTTATATATAGTATGATTATTATATATATATATATATATATTATACTAGTTAATATTATTATGGATATTATTTATGTGTTATTATAGTTCAATATATATGTGTTTATATATATATATATATAATATATTATTATATATTATATTATATATTATATATAGACACACACAACACACGCGATGTGTTTTGTTGTCTTAGTTGTTTTTTGTTTTTTTTGTCTGTGCACAATTTTTTCACATATAAAGTAGGCAGGGGATAGGGGTGTGTAAGAGGGAGGGTGGATCCAGAGTGGATGAGGATTGGTTGTTTGGTAGGTGGGACCCGGTGTCGTCTTGGTCACTTGCGGGTACCTTTGCTATGTGGTGTGTGTGTGTGTGTGTGTGTGTTGTGTGTCTTACGATGTGAGTGTGATGTGTCAAAATAGCACCACATTTTGTGGTATAGTCCAATTATAAATACGATGTTCCTTTTGAATATTCTTTATCTGTATCTAGTGAAACATAAAAAAAAAAAGGTATATATTATTCATATATATATCACTGTATATATCAATATGCCCCCCCCCCCATCCATATGTGTTCTATGCACGGCCCATCTTTTAAGTTGCAGAACTTCAAACTTCGGTGTACAAATACAACGTTTGTTGGTGGTATTTACTATCGGTTATATTGGTCCGCAGCTCAAATGTGATCAGGTCGGCTTGCAAAATAGATATATAGGACTTATGCTATTATTTGCTCAAATATTATTATGGGGTGATGATATGTTGTGATCAATTAAAAAGTCTTCTCCACACAGAGGCTGTATAATTATTTAAGTAACTTACTTATGTGAACTTCAGAGATTTGCCTCCCTTTTGAGAGTAGGGTGAATACCTTGTTGCTATTCGTAATTGTTTTTGATAGAGACAATTAGTGCATATGTACTGAATAAAATTCATCCCTATTAGCAGGCCCGATGCAAAACTATCGTCAGAATTGGTCTGTGGCTGGAGTTCCCCGTGCCTAGCTTAGAATTAGCATATTTACTCTTTGACCTGCCTTGTCGGGTTTGAGCATAATTTCGATCGTAGCAATTCACATATGGAGCACACAGTATTCAACATCCCAACGAAACTGCTATGCTGTCTTATAACGGACGACGTGTTGGCTCAACGAGTGCACCATCCTCGAGGGGTGAGCTTAGCTCTGGCTTGATAGCATTTGGCTGGAGGTCCTATGTTGCTGGAATAAATAAGAGAAGGCCATACCTTGTACTGGTACCCGCGAAAGATTTTCAATACATATCCCAATAATCCGGTATTTTTTAAATGGGACAGGATGTCCTCAGTTCCCTGATTAAGATCATTGGTCAACTGAGCTGCAAATCCACACTTTTCATCGAAACAATCTCCTTCATTTCAGGACTTAAAAGCTCCCTTAAAATCAGACACCACTGACAGACATCTCCGATATTATATACGTTATAAGCTGCATTCTCTGTAACAATTCTATAATCGAAGAGAGACGGGATGCAGACTGAGCGATCATTTCCATGAACACCTTACTGGATGTAAAAAAACAAAGCACGGATTGTTCCAAACGAGTAGCTCTTGACTTAATCCCCAGCCATCTCATCAACCACATGCATCTGTGGTATTTCTCTTGTAATGGGAAAAATAAACACGTAAGTGCAAATAACTGAAAGAATTTTCAGACTCGCATATTAGCACGTGATGGGATCAACAAATTGTTTTTCCTTTATTTTAATTATCTTATACCAACCATTTATTTATCGTATTTTACAACTTCTGCCTTTCTAGTTAATTTATATCTTCATACGAATCTATGTGTTATTCATTTCTTTATTTCTTTGTTCTTATTGGCTTCTTCTTATACTCACGCTTCCTTTCTATCATACAATCCCAGTACCCTTTCATTTAATTCCCTTTTTATTCCGAGATCTCATGTCATTGACACCACATTCAATGATGTCACTCCACCTTCCCCCAATAGTCCAGCTCCTGACCTTGATGAAACTGAGAAGAGGAGAGGAGAAGACAGACCCTCTTCTTGACTTTCGAAGGTTGTGAAAGTTATCTCTCCTTTCCTTTAATATCCTCCCTTGACCCCCCCCCCCCTTCAATTTTGTTCTTGTTCAACGAAGAAGAAGATACTCTACCTTTGGTCTTCAAAACATAGGGCTGCTGAGCAGTATTTTCTTGGCTAGGGGGCATACTCTCGACAGGTTGCCATCTCTGACAGGATACTCAATGGATCATTCTCCAGTAAGATGGAACTCATTTGCAAACTCAGACAACAAGCGGAGTCAACCCACCTGGTGTTACTTAAAGGCAACATAGGGGCTCATTCTCAGGACCCTAATATCTTCAGCCAGCCAACTCAACCATTAAAACAACACCAGGCTTCTCCAACAAAGGGTAACCCTTACAGACTCGTCTGGTTTTCCATGGTGGTACACATACACTTCCTCAACTCGTGTTTCAGAAAATAAGTTGTATGTGGACAGTCAGCTTAATGCCCCTTTGAGGAATGGTGTGATAACGATGCAGCACCTCTCTTGTTGACTTTGCACTTGGTTTCTTATTTTTGGGGGAGATTTAACTTCGCTGGGGATTGATCCAAAGTAAGTTCGCTCAAGATGAGCACAAAATCCCCCGAGCTCTCCGGTTCTAAGATCTAACTTCATGTCGGTGATAGATCTGTTAAAGCAGCGTTGCATATCAGAGCCGTGCATACAATAAAGTGTTTTGTGTGCATACAATAAGCTCTTCCATGAGCCTTGACCTCTGTATGTAAAAAAAAAATCCAATATTCATAGTCCTTGTATTTGCCTTTGACAAAAATATTGCAAAGATGCATTTGTAAAGATAGAAACACATCTTACCTTTCTTACTTCGGAAGATGTACACAGCTCTAACTTCATAATGAAATCAGAATTTTACTTATGTGTCAAGGTAGACAATATGTCGTCTTTAAACACTTTACAAACATGAACATTTCGTGTATTATATCAGTAGCTTGCTGTGACAGCTGCTACTCACCAAGAACTTCACAATAAGCCCCGAAAATTTGTTGCTGATATGCTGAAAAAGAAGTGGTGACAGTATTGAAGACCTGCAAAGTAACGCACAATCATAAGTCCCATGAGTTGTGTAATGTTGCCGGCTCCTTATAACAGCCGCCTCTCGGTGAGTATCCTTGGAGACGGAGGCGGAGAGTGAGAGCATAAGGTTTGAATTATGTTGACGCGTGTAGAGATTGAGGGGAGAATTTGAGCGAATTTCAGACATCCATCAGAGTTTGTCCTTTGTAGGCAGTCTTTTGGGGGGCAGTGTAAGTACACTTTGTCACGAGGATTCATTGCCGTGGAAGAAATAACTGATGGGAATAACAAGTTTCTGCAGTGAGGAAGAAAGGGATGAAAGGAAAAAAAAACAGAGGTGAATGTTCAAGTTTTTTAAGATTGAAGAAATGCTGCACAACCTCGACATGTTTCTACAGATTGATCATCATTCACACAAGTTCTAACATATCGGTCATGCTGTGAAGTACTCATCATTCTGTAAGGAAAGAAACTGACCCTGATGTGAAATAACTTTTTAACAAAGTTTGTTTCAGACAAACTTTTGCTTTTCCAAGCACTTTCGAGTTTTTAAACCTCATAATAGGCATCAGCTCGTGTTACAGCATTGCTTCGAGATTCCATAAGCAGAATCATAAATCCACCACATCCAAAAGGTACATTTACCCATTTCCCAGTTTCTTTCATTAATGATGCTGTGGAAGACGTGACCCAGTTGCTCGTGGAGGTAGGCAACCTGATCCTGATTCACAACGTTTAACTTGTCATATCATACTTGTTCCATCATTGCAGCATGAGCAATTCTCAACAATCTTGAAAATCTTATGTTCCAATAACCATGTTAACTACACTGATGACACAGGAGACCCTAACTGCACAACGATCTCTTGAATCATGTGTGTTCTGTTATACATGAAATCGAATCATTCAGACCCCATCTCCAGCACATTAGTGACATCATGATGTGGTATCAACTGAATGTTCTAGCAACACATTTGCCAATTACTTCACCATTTTAACCGATTGCTTGTGATTTTGACTGCCAAATCAACTGGAATATTTGTGGAGTGAAATCCATCAAAACACACCACGACCTGTTGTTTCAGATTTTAACCCTTTTAGGCTTTACAAATTTACAACTACTTTTAACAGTCGATCGTCAGTCTTATCTGTAAATTTCTGAGACTTATGAGGAATAGCTGCTGCAATACTGAAGATATGTGTCGACAATACATTCAACATTATGCCTTGGGATGAGGTTGACCAGGTACTCGAGAAACTGGGCCAAACATCAGATTTACAAAGGAATTTAGAAGAGGAGGTTGGAAATAGTTGTTTGGAATTTGGAGGTTTGCCAAAAACAAGATGTCTCTTCAGAGATGTCTATGAACAGGAAGTCAGTGCAGACTGACAAATTTTTGGATTATAATGTGGGGAGACGACTTGCAATTTTCAGCTGCACATGTGGCATTGTGAAATTGTTTAATCATTGACTCTGCAAATGGAGGGGGAGGGGGGGGCGTATTGAGGCTGTGGAATTACAATGGCTATTCTGAAAAAAACATTCTCTAAGCTTGGGTGTATATCCAAATTTATTTGCTTTATTGGTATCTTCTTAAACCTTTCACTTCTGTCTAAAACTACACCATGTAATAACGACAACTGCCAGTGAAATTATGCTACTTCAATAAAAAAAGATGCAATTATATGTATGTACTACGGGGTATGATTAAACATTGTAAGCAATAATGAAACGTGCTTCCCATTATCTGGGTTGCTCACCTGAATTTCATTTTTCATTTATTTATTTTCTTTTTTTTCATTTATGTATATTTTCATTTACAGATGCTTTCCAACGGTTCTGTGATTTTTCCTGGTGTATCGGCTTCGAGTGTCCATTGGCACAAAACTAGCATGCTTCTCCATTGTCTTGGGTCGCTCACCTGCATTGATTTTCATTTAATTATTTTCATATATTTATACTTCCATTTACAGATCCTTTCGATGCTTCTGAGATTTCCTGGTGTATCCGCTTCGACGTCTATCGGCATACAAAATTACTGTGCTTCCCCATTGTCTCGGGTCGCTCACCTGCATTTTCTTCATTTCTTTATTTTCATTTATTACTTGCAAAATCGAAGATTTTTCAAGTATATTGGTTCGTCGATTTTGTTATTCTGTTTGTCTGTCTGTCTGTCTGTCTGTCTGTCACCGACAGGTCGCAATTTTAAACTGATCTTCACAAAACTTCACCACATGGTAGAGTTTGTCAAAGGGAAGAAACCTATTGTTTTTGAGGTCAAAAGGTCAACATAGGCCAAAGTCCACAACTTAGGTGAGATTTCTAAAATCCTCAATTTTTCATCCGATTGACTTGAAATTTGAAGAGGATATATATTTCAGGTCACTGAATTTAACCACCAATTATTTTGAGGTCAGCAAAGACCAAAAGGTCAACATAGGCCCAAGGTCAACAACTAAGGAGGTATTCTAAAATCTTAAGTTTTTCGTCTCATTGACTTGAAATTTGAAGAGGATTTGCAGTTCAGGTCACTGAATTCAACCACGAATTATTTTTGAGATCGACATCGGCCAAAAGGACAACATAGGCCGAATTTCTAAAATTGTCAATTTCATCTGATTGACTTTAAATTTGAAGAAGAGTTGATTATTTGGTCATTGAATTAAACCACCAATTATTTTTTGAAGTCAAATTTGTTTTATGAATTTTGCAAGTTTTGTGCTGTGCACGTCATGGTCTTGTTTATTGTTTTCATTTACAGATGTTTCAAATGGTTCTGTGATATACTTTTTTTGGTGCATCGGCTTAGATGTTCATCGGCATGCAAAATTTCAGCTTTCTTACGTCACCGCAAGGTACCCATCTTTAATATCAGTCAGTGAGTCAGTCCGTCAGTGAGTCAGTGGTTAGAATGAGCTTTATATATTAAATGTATGTATGTTTGTATGTTTGTATGTATGTATTATGTATGTATGTATGTAGTTTTTGTTTGGAAAAATTGTGTAGATTTTTGCTTTCCTTTTCTGTGGTAGACTGTGGCATGTGCTCCCTCCTGCAGCTTACCATCGTGCAAGCGATTCACTCACACCATATTTTGCTTGGGTATTACCAGTGTGTGGAAATTTTAAAGAAACGTACAACAAAAACCGTGACAGGAAGGAAAGGAAAGAAAGCAAAGCACAACAGGATAAAAAGATAGGGAAACAACAACAGCAAGCACAAGAAAGGAAGACAATTAATGCTGAGTGTAAATGACTGAGAAGATCTGCAGAAAATGAGGAGCGGACAAAAGAAAGGCACGTGATTCATGCTGAGCAAACAAAATTGAGAAGACGACGTCCATATGAAGAACAGCACACTAGAGTGAGACTGGAGTCAGTAGAAGAAGCTACAGCAGTACAACTCACACAAACACACTTCGCAGGACAAAATGGAAGTTACCTGGCTACCTGCCATGGTGTGAAGTAAAATATTTTCTCAAGAAAAAAACATCTGCAGTTATATTTTCAAAGTGCTGCCACTAAGGTAAAATATCGCTTCCGAATCTTCATGACGTCTCAGCGGCAATCGTTGATTTACTCAGGTGACAGTATTATGCGAAGAAATTTCAATCTAAAAATTCGTAAATTACAATAATGGATTTGCAATGGCATCGTGGAACGCTGAGATTATAACGCCTCCAGGTCATGGTCCCAAGGTGGTCACTATCCACAGGCAAGCCTATCATGCAACCAGTTATTTACATCCTGCTGAAGGACAAAAGACAAAATATGCACAACGTATGCACTAGATTCAAAGCGAGCTTTGGAATAACAATTGTCACTTCCTGTAATGCTGCCACAGAACGGGTGTTATGGAACGTATCCAAAGATAACTTGAACAGACCAATCCACTAGTGACTAGGGCATCACTTTAGTTCATGGCCAAATTTTGAAACAGCATAGAACGTTCACATTCTAGTGAAAAATCCCTCTTCTGACATGACAACAATTACACCTGTAATATTGTTGATGGCATAAAGAATGCTCAGACTGTTCAGCAAACCTCAGTCTTCATTTGAGATGAGGCATCAGTGATTCCTGTAGATGTATTCAATGCAGTGGACTGACTATGAGAAGACCTGACGGGATTACCGGAGCATTTGGAGGGAAATTGTTCATTCTTAGAGGAGATTTCTGGCAGATGTGAAAGCTCACCTTTGTGGATCCACTTCCAGTAATTCCACTCAGTCAGACCATGAGGAAACCACATGATGAAGACGATGGGTTTTTTTATAACTGCTTGAAGTAGAAAATGGTTCTTTTCCATTTGTGAATCACACTGATGAGATAGAATTTCCTGTCAAAGTTTCTTTTACATTCTAAAAAATGGACGACCTTATTTCCATGATTAACAGATACAAGCAAAGATAATGAAGCTGCCAACCATGGATTCGCTATTCTTCAGGCTCATCAGGATTGCATACCATACAATCATTCATTTGAGACCAGAAACCAAATGCGGTTACATAATGCAATACACCCCCTGGCATTTGTCATGTCATTGCTATTATTAGGTCGGAAAAGCCATTTCTGGTTTATTTTCATTCCCGACCGTAATCCCAGCTCTGGTTTGGCATGCAGCAGATTAGAGACAATGTGTTGGGTGGCAGAAGACCATTGTTGCTCACAGGTTGTGCAGTTTTGGCTCCTGTGAGACACAATCTGTGCCTTGCTGGTTCACCAAGTCAGGAGGTGTATTGCATTATGTAACTGCAAAAAGCATCCATGTCTTCATTATGGAGTACTAATGGATGTGCAACTCAAAATCGTAAGGCAAAATATTAAGAGCATTAAAACCTTCACATATTTATGTTTACTGCCACCATGAAAGGTGGACAGAGTTATGTTTTCACCTCTGTCTGTTTTGGCTGTGAGCAGGGTATCTAAAAAGTCATAGACGGATTCGGAAGAAATTTGGTGGACAGGTTGAGTGTCTGACAAGGACGAAATGATTAGATTTTTGTTGAAGATCTGGATCTGGATACTGGAATATTAAAGAGATTTGTCACCATTGAGAGATGGTGCAAAAACGACATATAGCACGATATCGCAAAGAGTTCTGGACGAGTTATGACAAAACTAGGTAGATGAGTTGCCTAGGTGACAAGAACAAGCCGATTCGATTTTGTTTCAGGTCCGGACACACACACAAAACACACAACAACACACACACACACACAACACACACACTAAACTGTTCAGCTTAACGGAGGTATTCACTCTACTGAGTGCTGTTCTCATTCTTTCTGCATTTGCACTGCATTTATTATATGTACAAGCTCTTTCACAAGCTTTAAGACTTGAAAAAAAAAAGGCCGTTTTAATGTTTTGCAATTTGTTAAACATTAAATTGAACCATCAAATTGTTTAAAAAAATTTTGATATCTAACTACTTTAATGGAGATATGTAAGAATGTAAGCAAGAAGTTGTCCAAGTCATGTGCAGAAATAATGAAATAACTATTTTATAAAGGGGCAAAAAATAATACGACCTCATTATCCTACCATTCTATCTTTTCTTATATAACTTTCAGGTGAAGCTGCATCAAACTGTCCTCCCTGTGGGACAAATATTGAGCAACCTTAGATACACACACTCATTGCAAGCTCCATTGTGACATCACAGAGAGACAAGTGGAGAAATTCTGGGGCCTGTTGAGCCAGTTCACAGCGAGACGCGTCCCTGTTGCCCAGCGAACCATACTCACATATAAATTCTGTCAGAAAAGGCATAAACTCCACTGCAAGTGGGCAATTCATGGTACATCGTATATCACACAAATATTCAAATTTGGAAATATAAATTACAGCAGTCTTAAGATTTGTAGTTTATTGTATGAAAAATCAATGTGATAAAGCAGACTTTGATGGTGCTGTACAGTAAAAGTGCATGTTGAAGTGACTTGCAGCAACAAAGGAAGTCTCCATTCAAACCTTGAGCGGAGAATCTCAGGTGGTTTTAATTCCAGAACATGAGTTATCCCATAAAGCATTGCCACATCAGTCTGACGTGAGGATTTCGCTGTCCTGCCTGTATTCAAAGAAAACAAGACACATCAAAGAGAGAAAGAGAAGAGAGAAAGAGAGAAAGAGAGAAAGAGAGAAGAGAAGAAAGAGAGAAAGAGAGAAAGAGAGAAAGAGAGAAAGAGAGAAAGAGAGAAAGAGAGAAAAGAGAGAAAGAGAGAAAGAGAGAAGAGAGAAAGAGAGAAAGAGAGAAAGAGAAAAGAGAGAGAGAGAGAGAGAGAGAGAGAGAGGAGAGAGAGAGAGAGAGGAGAGAGAGAGAGAGAGAGAGAGAGAGAGAGAGAGAGAGAGAGAGGAGAGAGAGAGAGGAGAGAGAGAGAGGAGAGAGAGAGGAGAGAGAGAGGAGGAGAGAGAGAGAGAGAGAACAGTGAGAGAGAGAGACAGAGAGACAGAGAGACAGAGAGACAGAGAGACGAGAGACGAGAGACAGAGAGGACAGAGAGACAGAGAGACAGAGAGGAGAGAAGAGAGAGAGAGAGAGAGAGAGAGAGAGGAGAGAGAGAGAGACAGACAGAGACAAGAGACAAAGAAGAGAGAGAGAGACAGTGAGGAAAGACATACTGTACAGACAGAGAAATAAGAGAACACACACACACACAAACACACACACAACACACACACACACCACACACACACACTACATTTCAACAGTCAAAGTATAGCAATCCTTCAGCTGTAAAACTAGCTCAGCAGTCAGCTTGGGTTACCAACATCTTTGGAGGAATCGACTGCACTCCAGCAGCACTCATTCACAAGACACTGAAAGGCCAGCGGTAAACTCGATAAAGGGCTATATTTTAGGAGCTTAATCAACCGGCTTGACAAAAGCTACAACAGGTCTCATATGAAAGATGGTGATCTCAGTAACACATTTAGCCCTGTTGTCCTCATATTTTGGTGTGCGGTCCATGAAATATTCACATTTGAAGGATACACCGTATGAATATTTAGACCATTTCAGAAAATCACATAATTTCCCATAAACTACAAGACAAAGAGCCCTCTTCCTACATGTTTTGGTATTGAAATGTGTCGATTGGACAGGAGAATAATGTAGTATCACAACCCATCAGGATATGTAAATTTATATGCTTTTATTGACAAAATACGATAAAACTTCTAAATTTTATGGAACCGCCATAAGGAAAATATCAGAGAAGGCGATTTTTCAAACCGATGTTGACATTGTTATGTTCATAGTCATCCTTTACAATTTAAAGATGATATGATAAAACGTGATTACATAATTATCATCCTCACCATCGCTCTCATCCATGCACCGAGGTTGTCCTGCATGGTTGTGCAAAAATGGACACTACTGAAAGGCTATAGCTAAGCAATTAGTTAAACCTAATATATCTATTTTTTATTCAATTCCTTCTCTTCCAGGGTTGTAGAACGCCAATGC
>CM068955.1:85940502-85955094 GCA_035128595.1 Eptatretus atami | reverse complement strand
CAATTGTATGGACACATCATAAATGCTCTACCCATTATGCAATAATGCTTAAAAGTGGTCTTTCGTTAATAATTTAACGGAATTTTCAATTTCTGTTTATTATAGGACTCCAACATGGCTGAACGGTGTCCAGATGAACCAGGATCGAGTCCATTGAAGTTACAGACTGCTTGGAGCTGTCTATAGTTTTGGGCTTTATTTCGATCTTAGCTATAAAATGACACCTGTGTTTTTTAGTCTGTGAAGTTATATCAATGAGGATGTGAAGCTGGGTGTTTGCATCTCATAATATCAACTGCAGGTGGGTTAACGTTTAAATTCCCAAGTGTCTACCAATGAAAGTTAGTGAGCATGTCACCTCTAACAAAGACTCTTTAACTCATCAGAGGTTAGTGGACAAATCAGCACATCTCTACCGGTAGTGATTCATAACCAACCATTCCAACGCGCAGATTTTAATGTCACTTTAATTAGAAGGGAGAGATGCCTTAAAGCTGAAGGTTGGCAGATGTACCCTCGAGTGATGTTAATTAAAACCGTAAAATGTCACTCGGACCATGGCTAGGTCATGCAATTTGTTTTAATTCAAGGCTCCTCGAACAGAAATATAATTAATCATTATTTTTGTCTTTGTACAGGTTGGATTGTTGTACTCTACTTAATGCTTGAGAAAGGGGAGATAATTTTTACAACCATATTATTGATTGACACGTGAAATGTTTCAGGTTTATGATATTACAATTTCAGTGCCATAGTGTTCTAGCAATGTAATAAACATGATGAAGTGCACAAGTGGTGAGTCAAGTAACGAATCACCGTAAGACCAATGGTCAATGCTTACCGGGTCTCACAAGCCATGCTATCCGATGTCCTGTCTGATGACCTCGTGCAGAAAGACAGAGTCTCATACGTTGTTCACGCAATTCTCATCCGCTCAACAACATATTCCACAACATCTATAGCTTGCGGTAAATATGTGTTGTGTGTTTGCTGTAAATACCAGCATGCCTCTGAGGAATGGACACAACTATACAGATGATCCCAATGGTGTATATATTTCATTGTATGTGTTAGTTACTCTTTTCATGTGTCGCATGGTATGGGTAAATGATGCGTTTGTAGGCTCTTTGAGTAGGTGTGTCATAGTTTTCTAATCTTTGCAGTTTCGTTCCACTTTTGCCCGTCTTTTCTCCTCCACCACAAAACACTGCAAGCAAGCATTGTACAATCAAACATAAACCCAGTAAGTGAGCACAGTCAAGGATCATTTGCATGCGCGTTTTCCATTCAATAACTGCATGCCATTTCAATCGTCTCACCCAGACCTTCATTCCGCCCTACGCTGTTTATGCCTATTGCTCATAACCACATTTTTTATTCATCACGATGACATATAAACTCTGCCAACACGGTATGTTTATTTGCATGACAAATGTGACCGTGTTAGGACAAACCTCTCTCCCACGCTGTGGACACATCTTTAACAGCAAGCTTCCCACCTTTCGCCACACGCCATATTTATAGTATCTCACATACCAAAACGCCATATAGTTACTCCCACTTTCTAACCATCACTGAACTGGCCACCGTTGATATCGAACACTTCAATGCATATCCTCAGGGACATTTCTGAGGAGATAGTGTTGGGGTATTATCGGGTCATTTAACTCAAAGCTGTGAACGTTGCGCTGGAGCTCGTTTGAGAATTTTTACCGTATTGTGCAGGGTTATTACCAATATATCCACATTAGACATGAGGGCCAGTGGACAATCGGGCCAGAGAGCACCTCCAAAACCATGGCCCCATGTTAATGTCAATAGCTCCGAAACGTGACATGTCAACGAGCAATGAGGCATTTTCGCGTGTCTCGGTGGACGGGCAGGCGTGGCTATCTACGCTATGGTTACTAATGGAGGCTGTAAATTAATACAGTCTCTCTTGATCCAATGTCTGGTACCTCCCCCTACCTGAGCTCATATTAAGCGAGCAAACTCTAGTCTCATTTAAACAGCATATTGCCAAACTCCGAAACGCCAGAGAGGAGATCGCCAGAACTCAGGAGGCTTGCCCCAGATCAGCTCTGCCAGACACTTCTGACCAGTACAGGACTGCCATAGATTGACAATTTCTGGGACCTTGCATGGGAATAAGTAGTGCACGGTGTCACTGCGGAAGGAGGTCGGTCAGCCTTGTGAGTCAATGGGGCGTCTCACTATAGTTAGCCGGTCATTGTTTTTTGCGCTGGATTCACGATGTTAATTCATGCCGGGCGTCTCACAGGTTAAGACCGCATAATCCCACAAATATTTACTTAATTCTTGTGCGTCTGCCCGTAGCTGAGGTCCCACTAGGCTAAACCATTTCAATTGCAGAATACATGTGTTTGTGATCAGTTCTAGGTAATATTTCATAACTGCATGTGGTAGTGTGACAAGCACTTCCCTTTTTTTGTTCCGATTCTTCATTGGAATATCGTCTACACCAAAGCGTCACCTTCCAACCGAGAGGCCTTCTTGGCCGGAACTCTTGTCAAACAAGATTGCGATGGTCAACATTAAGTTAAACATCAGAACGCGAGCCCTATGGGATTTGGGCTTATTTTTTATTCCTCATCAAGACATGCATATCAATAAAATCTAACCAATCGATGCCCCATTTAGCGCATTTATTATCATTCAGACTGCTATTGTTTTTTTGCTCTTGTTATTGGTACTGCTATTATGTAAGCATGTTGATTTTTCTTTTTTTGGGTTTTGTTAGGTTAACCCACTTTGGGCAATGCTCAACTTACCACATGAGATGCAATTTCCATTCAACTCCACACAAACTATTTCAAAACAGTGCAACCATTATATGATATATTTATATTTATATTATTATATTATATATTATTATATATAATATATGTATGAATATATATATATTATATTATATATATATATAAGTACATAAATATATCCATATATAACATAAATATATGTGTACATAATATATACACATAAAATTTCCATAATATATATAATATTATATATATATATATTAGTTTATTATATTAATTATTTTTTTAGGGTCTTCTTATAGGGGTAAAAAATAAAAGTATGCCATATCATGCTCCTGGGTGTCTTTTGTTCCATTTGACAGTAGAAACATAATACGTCAAATATGAAGCAGATTGGAGGACGTTAGGGTTCCTGCTAAGTTGGCACCATTATATTGTTGAATATTTGCGCCAAGTATCGTAACTGACACTTGCTGTCGAATATGCACATGCGTACACTTCTACAATAAATGGTGTTTGGATATTTTCAAAAACCACAGCAGTCATATAGGATGAAAAACTAGTTTTCTCAAAGAGAGACCTAGATGAGCTTTTTGACATTGCAGTGCAAATGCCCTCTCATAATGTGACATAATGTGTCTACTGTGTTAGGAACCCCATATCATGAATTGTTTATTTGCCTTAATAAGTCTTAGGGGTATTGGAAAAATTAGGCAAATTACAGGGAGCAGCAAAAATCAAGGTACTTTAACTTTTTTGGAACACCGTAGTATATATATACATAATATTATCCATATATTATATATATATAATATAGGTATATTATATGTTTAATATATTATATATTATAATATATTTCCTACATGGTATATCGTTACTTATACAATTATACTACATATATATATATATATATATATTAATGTATGTTATTATAGTATGTATATATTGTGATATTATGAGATATATATTATGTATAGTATGATATATTATATATATATATATTTATTATATAGTATATATTATATTGGATATTATTTATGTGTATTATAGCAATATATTATGTGTATATATATATATATATATATAATTATATTATTATATATATATATAATATA
This sequence comes from Eptatretus atami, assembly GCA_035128595.1. Taxonomy (NCBI): domain Eukaryota; kingdom Metazoa; phylum Chordata; class Myxini; order Myxiniformes; family Myxinidae; genus Eptatretus; species Eptatretus atami. The sequence goes on along the minus strand of CM068955.1, from coordinate 85,951,199 downwards.
TATATAACACACACAACACACAGTCATTGTTGTGTGTCTATTTTTTGTTTTTTTTTTTTTTTCTGTGCTATTAATGTCACACTATGAATAGTAAGCAGGGGATAGGGGTGGGGTTAAGAGGGGAGTGGATCCAAGTGAGAGGATGGGTTGGGTAGGTGTGTGACCCGGTGTCGTCTGGCACTGCGGGTACCTTGCTATGTGTGTGTGTGTGGTGTGGTGTGTTGTGTGTTGATCTGTACGTGGAGTGTGATGTGTCAGAATAGCACCATTTTGTGGTATAGCCCATATTTAAATCGATGTTCCTTTTGATATTTCTTTATCTGTATCTTAGGATACATAAAAAAAAAAAGATATATAATATTGTTCAATATATATATTCACTGTATTATCATATGCCCCCCCCCCACCATATGGTTCATGCACGCCCTTCTTTAAGTTGCAAAACTCAAACTTCGGTGTACTAATACAAACTTGTGTGGTGGATACTGATCGGTTATATTGGTGCCGCAGCCAAAGTGATCAGGTGCGGCTCTGCAAATAGATATATTGGACTTATGCTATTTATTGCTTCAAAGTTTGATTATGGGGTGGATGATATGTTGGATCAATAAAAAGTCGTTCTCCACACATGAGGCTGGTACTATATTATTTAAGTACTTACTTATGTGAACTTCAGAATGCCTCCCTTTTGATGAGTGAGGGTGAATACTTGTTGCTATTCTAATTGTTTTTTTGATAGATGACAAAATAGCTGCTAAGTACTGATTAAATATTCATCACCATTAGCATGGCCCGATCAAAACTATGTCAGCAATTGGTCTGTGGCTGGAGTTCCCCGTGCCTAGCTTAGAATTAGCATATTTACCTTTGACCTGCCTTTGTGGGTCTTTGAGCATACATTTCGATCGTAGTCAATTCACATATGAGAGCACACAGTTTCACACATTCCCAACTGATACTGCTAGTGCTTGGGCTTAAACGGACACGGTTGCGATCACGAGTGCACCATCCTCTGAGGGGTGAGCTTAGCTCTGGCTGATAGCAATTTGGCTGGAGGTCCTATGTGGCTGAAAAAAAGAGAAGGCCATACTTGTACTGGTACCCGATCGATAAATTTCTCAATACATATCCCCAATATCCGGTATTCTTTTAATGGGACAGGATTGCCCTCAGTTCCCTTGATTAAAGGATCTATTGGCAATTGAGCGTCAATCCACACTTTTCATCGAAACAATCTCCTTCATTTCAGGACTTAAAAGCTCCCTTAAAATCAGACACCACTGACAGGACATCTCCGATATTATATACGTTATAAGCTGCATTCTCTGTAACAATTCTATAATCGAAGAGAGACGGGATGCAGACTGAGCGATCATTTCCATGAACACCTTACTGGATGTAAAAAAACAAAGCACGGATTGTTCCAAACGAGTAGCTCTTGACTTAATCCCCAGCCATCTCATCAACCACATGCATCTGTGGTATTTCTCTTGTAATGGGAAAAATAAACACGTAAGTGCAAATAACTGAAAGAATTTTCAGACTCGCATATTAGCACGATGATGGGATCAACAAATTGTTTTTCCTTTATTTTAATTATCTTATACCAACCATTTATTTATCGTATTTTACAACTTCTGCCTTTCTAGTTAATTTATATCTTCATACGAATCTATGTGTTATTCATTTCTTTATTTCTTTGTTCTTATTGGCTTCTTCTTATACTCACGCTTCCTTTCTATCATACAATCCCAGTACCCTTTCATTTAATTCCCTTTTTATTCCGAGATCTCATGTCATTGACACCACATTCAATGATGTCACTCCACCTTCCCCCAATAGTCCAGCTCCTGACCTTGATGAAACTGAGAAGAGGGAGGAGAAGACAGACCCTCTTCTTGACTTTCGAAGGTTGTGAAAGTTATCTCTCCTTTCCTTTAATATCCTCCCTTGACCCCCCCCCCCCTTCAATTTTGTTCTTGTTCAACGAAGAAGAAGATACTCTACCTTTGGTCTTCAAAACATAGGGCTGCTGAGCAGTATTTTCTTGGCTAGGGGGCATACTCTCGACAGGTTGCCATCTCTGACAGGATACTCAATGGATCATTCTCCAGTAAGATGGAACTCATTTGCAAACTCAGACAACAAGCGGAGTCAACCCACCTGGTGTTACTTAAAGGCAACATAGGGGCTCATTCTCAGGACCCTAATATCTTCAGCCAGCCAACTCAACCATTAAAACAACACCAGGCTTCTCCAACAAAGGGTAACCCTTACAGACTCGTCTGGTTTTCCATGGTGGTACACATACACTTCCTCAACTCGTGTTTCAGAAAATAAGTTGTATGTGGACAGTCAGCTTAATGCCCCTTTGAGGAATGGTGTGATAACGATGCAGCACCTCTCTTGTTGACTTTGCACTTGGTTTCTTATTTTTGGGGGAGATTTAACTTCGCTGGGGATTGATCCAAAGTAAGTTCGCTCAAGATGAGCACAAAATCCCCCGAGCTCTCCGGTTCTTAAGATCTAACTTCATGTCGGTGATAGATCTGTTAAAGCAGCGTTGCATATCAGAGCCGTGCATACAATAAAGTGTTTTGTGTGCATACAATAAGCTCTTCCATGAGCCTTGACCTCTGTATGTAAAAAAAAAATCCAATATTCATAGTCTTGTATCTTGCCTTTGACAAAAATATTGCAAAGTGCATTTGTAAAGATAGAAACACATCTTACCTTTCTTACTTCGGAAGATGTACACAGCTCTAACTTCATAATGAACTCAGAATTTTTACTTATGTGTCAAGGTTAGACAATATGTCGTCTTTAAACACTTTACAAACATGAACATTTCGTGTATTATATCAGTAGCTTGCTGTGACAGCTGCACTCACCAAGAACTTACAATAAGCCCCGAAAATTTGTTGCTGATATTGCTGAAAAAGAAGTGTGTGACAGTATTGAAGACCTGCCAAGTAACGCACAATCATAAGTCCCATGAGTTGTGTAATGTGCCGGCTCCTTATAACAGCCGCTCTCGGTGAGTATCCTTGGAGACGGAGGCGGAGGAGTGAGAGCATAAGGTTTGAATTATGTTGACGCGTGTAGAGATTGAGGGAGATTTGAGCGAATTTCAGACATCCATCAGAGTTTGCCTTTGTAGGACAGTCTTTTGGGGGCAGTGTAAGTACACTTTGTCACGAGGATTCATTGCCGTGGAAGAATAACTGATGGGAATAACAAGTTCTGCAGTGAGGAAGAAAGGATGAAAGGAAAAAAAAACAGAGGTGAATGTTCAAGTTTTTTAAGATTGAAGAAATGCTGCACAACCTCGACATGTTTCTACAGATTGATCATCATTCACACAAGTTCTAACATATCGGTCATGCTGTGAAGTACTCATCATTCTGTAAGGAAAGAAACTGACCCTGATGTGAAATAACTTTTTAACAAGTTTGTTTCAGACAAACTTTTGCTTTTCCAAGCACTTTCGAGTTTTTAAACCTCATAATAGGCATCAGCTCGTGTTACAGCATTGCTTCGAGATTCCATAAGCAGAATCATAAATCCACCACATCCAAAAGGTACATTTACCCATTTCCCAGTTTCTTTCATTAATGATGCTGTGGAAGACGTGACCCAGTTGCTCGTGGAGGTAGGCAACCTGATCCTGATTCACAACGTTTAACTTGTCATATCATACTTGTTCCATCATTGCAGCATGAGCAATTCTCAACAATCTTGAAAATCTTATGTTCCAATAACCATGTTAACTACACTGATGACACAGGAGACCCTAACTGCACAACGATCTCTTGAATCATGTGTGTTCTGTTATACATGAAATCGAATCATTCAGACCCCATCTCCAGCACATTAGTGACATCATGATGTGGTATCAACTGAATGTTCTAGCAACACATTTGCCAATTACTTCACCATTTTAACCGATTGCTTGTGATTTTGACTGCCAAATCAACTGGAATATTTGTGGAGTGAAATCCATCAAAACACACCACGACCTGTTGTTTCAGATTTTAACCCTTTTAGGCTTTACAAATTTACAACTACTTTTAACAGTCGATCGTCAGTCTTATCTGTAAATTTCTGAGACTTATGAGGAATAGCTGCTGCAATACTGAAGATATGTGTCGACAATACATTCAACATTATGCCTTGGGATGAGGTTGACCAGGTACTCGAGAAACTGGGCCAAACATCAGATTTACAAAGGAATTTAGAAGAGGAGGTTGGAAATAGTTGTTTGGAATTTGGAGGTTTGCCAAAAACAAGATGTCTCTTCAGAGATGTCTATGAACAGGAAGTCAGTGCAGACTGACAAATTTTTGGATTATAATGTGGGGAGACGACTTGCAATTTTCAGCTGCACATGTGGCATTGTGAAATTGTTTAATCATTGACTCTGCAAATGGAGGGGGAGGGGGGGGCGTATTGAGGCTGTGGAATTACAATGGCTATTCTGAAAAAAACATTCCTCTAAGCTTGGGTGTATATCCAAATTTATTTTGCTTTATTGGTATCTTCTTAAACCTTTCACTTCTGTCTAAAACTACACCATGTAATAACGACAACTCGCCAGTGAAATTATGCTACTTCAATAAAAAAAGATGCAAGTTATATGTATGTACTAGCGGGGTATGATTAAACATTGTAAGCAATAATGAAACGTGCTTCCCCATTATCTGGGTTGCTCACTCTGAATTTCATTTTTCATTTATTTATTTTCTTTTTTTTCATTTATGTATATTTTCATTTACAGATGCTTTCCAACGGTTCTGTGATTTTTCCTGGTGTATCGGCTTCGAGTGTCCATTGGACACAAAACTAGCATGCTTCTCCATTGTCTTGGGTCGCTCACCTGCATTGATTTTCATTTAATTATTTTCATATATTTATACTTCCATTTACAGATCCTTTCCGATGCTTCTGAGATTTTCCTGGTGTATCCGCTTCGACGTCTATCGGCATACAAAATTACTGTGCTTCCCCATTGTCTCGGGTCGCTCACCTGCATTTTCTTTCATTTCTTTATTTTCATTTATTACTTGCAAAATCGAAGATTTTTCAAGTATATTGGTTCGTCGATTTTGTTATTCTGTTTGTCTGTCTGTCTGTCTGTCTGTCTGTCACCGACAGGTCGCAATTTTAAACTGATCTTCACAAAACTTACCACATGGTAGAGTTTGTCAAAGGGAAGAAACCTATTGTTTTGAGGTCAAAAGGTCAACATAGGCCAAAGTCCACAACTTAGGTGAGATTTCTAAAATCCTCAATTTTTCATCCGATTGACTTGAAATTTGAAGAGGATATATATTTCAGGTCACTGAATTTAACCACCAATTATTTTTGAGGTCAGCAAAGACCAAAAGGTCAACATAGGCCCAAGGTCAACAACTAAGGAGGTATTTCTAAAATCTTACAGTTTTCGTCTCATTGACTTGAAATTTGAAGAGGATTTGCAGTTCAGGTCACTGAATTCAACCACGAATTATTTTTGAGATCGACATCGGCCAAAAGGACAACAAGGCCGAATTTCTAAATTGTCAATTTCATCTGATTGACTTTAAATTTGAAGAAGAGTTGATTATTTGGTCATTGAATTAAACCACCAATTATTTTTTGAAGTCAAATTTGTTTTATGAATTTTGCAAGTTTTGTGCTGTGCACGTCATGGTCTTGTTTATTGTTTTCATTTACAGATGTTTCAAATGGTTCTGTGATATACTTTTTTTGGTGCATCGGCTTAGATGTTCATCGGCATGCAAAATTTCAGCTTTCTACGTCACCGCAAGGTACCCATCTTTAATATCAGTCAGTGAGTCAGTCCGTCAGTGAGTCAGTGGTTAGAATGAGCTTTATATATTAAATGTATGTATGTTGTATGTTTGTATGTATGTAGTATGTATGTATGTAATGTAGTTTTTGTTTGGAAAAATTGTGTAGATTTTTTGCTTTCCTTTTCTGTGGTAGACTGTGGCATGTGCTCCCTCCTGCAGCTTACCATCGTGCAAGCGATTCACTCACACCATATTTTGCTTGGGTATTACCAGTGTGTGAAATTTTAAAGAAACGTACAACAAAAACCGTGACAGGAAGGAAAGGAAAGAAAGCAAAGCACACAGGATAAAAAGATAGGGAAACAACAACAGCAAGCACAAGAAAGGAAGACAATTAATGCTGAGTGTAAATGACTGAGAAGATCTGCAGAAAATGAGGAGCGGACAAAAGAAAGGCACGTGATTCATGCTGAGCAAACAAAATTGAGAAGACGACGTCCATATGAAGAACAGCACACTAGAGTGAGACTGGAGTCAGTAGAAGAAGCTACAGCAGTACAACTCACACAAACACACTTCGCAGGACAAAATGGAAGTTACCTGGCTACCTGCCATGGTGTGAAGTAAAATATTTTCTCAAGAAAAAAACATCTGCAGTTATATTTTCAAAGTGCTGCCACTAAGGTAAAATATCGCTTCCGAATCTTCATGAACGTCTCAGCGGCAATCGTTGATTTACTCAGGTGACAGTATTATGCGAAGAAATTTCAATCTAAAAATTCGTAAATTACAATAATGGATTTGCAATGGCATCGTGGAACGCTGAGATTATAACGCCTCCAGGTCATGGTCCCAAGGTGGTCACATCCACAGGCAAGCCTATCATGCAACCAGTTATTTACATCCTGCTGAGGACAAAAGACAAAATATGCACAACGTATGCACTAGATTCAAAGCGAGCTTTGGAATAACAATTGTCACTTCCTGTAATGCTGCCACAGAACGGGTGTTATGGAACGTATCCAAAGATAACTTGAACAGACCAATCCACTAGTGACTAGGGCATCACTTTAGGTTCATGGCCAAATTTTGAAACAGCATAGAACGTTCACATTCTAGTGAAAAATCCCTCTTCTGCATGACAACAATTACACCTGTAATATTGTTGATGGCATAAAGAATGCTCAGACTGTTCAGCAAACCTCAGTCTTCATTTGAGATGAGGCATCAGTGATTCCTGTAGATGTATTCAATGCAGTGGACTGACTATGAGAAGACCTGACGGGATTACCGGAGCCATTTGGAGGGAAATTGTTCATTCTTAGAGGAGATTTCTGGCAGATGTGAAAGCTCACCTTTGTGGATCCACTTTCCAGTAATTCCACTCAGTCAGACCATGAGGACAACACATGATGAAGACGATGGGTTTTTTTATAACTGCTTGAAGTAGAAAATGGTTCTTTTCCATTTGTGAATCACACTGATGAGATAGAATTTCCTGTCAAAGTTTCTTTTACATTCTAAAAAATGGACGACCTTATTTCCATGATTAACAGATACAAGCAAAGGATAATGAAGCTGCCAACCATGGATTCGCTATTCTTCAGGCTCATCAGGATTGCATACCATACAATCATTCATTTGAGACCAGAAACCAAATGCGGTTACATAATGCAATACACCCCCTGGCATTTGTCATGTCATTGCTATTATTAGGTCGGAAAAGCCATTTCTGGTTTATTTTCATTCCCGACCGTAATCCCAGCTCTGGTTTGGCATGCAGCAGATTAGAGACAATGTGTTGGGTGGCAGAAGACCATTGTTGCTCACAGGTTGTGCAGTTTTGGCTCCTGTGAGACACAATCTGTGCCTTGCTGGTTCACCAGTCAGGAGGTGTATTGCATTATGTAACTGCAAAAAGCATCCATGTCTTCATTATGGAGTACTAATGGATGTGCAACTCAAAATCGTAAGGCAAAATATTAAGAGCATTAAAACCTTCACATATTTATGTTTACTGCCACCATGAAAGGTGGACAGAGGTTATGTTTTCACCTCTGTCTGTTTGGCTGTGAGCAGGGTATCTAAAAAGTCATAGACGGATTCGGAAGAAATTTGGTGGACAGGTTGAGTGTCTGACAAGGACGAAATGATTAGATTTTTGTTGAAGATCTGGATCTGGATACTGGAATATTAAAGAGATTTGTCACATTGAGAGATGGTGCAAAAAACGACATATAGCACGATATCGCAAAGAGTTCTGGACGAGTTATGACAAAACTAGGTAGATGAGTTGCCTAGGTGACAAGAACAAGCCGATTCGATTTTGTTTCAGGTCCGGACACACACAAAAACACACAACAACACACACACACACACAACACACACACTAAACTGTTCAGCTTAACGGAGGTATTCACTCTACTGAGTGCTGTTCTCATTCTTTCTGCATTTGCACTGCATTTATTATATGTACAAGCTCTTTCACAAGCTTTAGACTTGAAAAAAAAAGGCCGTTTTAATGTTTTGCAATTTGTTAAACATTAAATTGAACCATCAAATTGTTTAAAAAAATTTTGATATCTAACTACTTTAATGGAGATATGTAAGAATGTAAGCAAGAAGTTGTCCAAGTCATGTGCAGAAATAATGAAATACTATTTTATAAAGGGGCAAAAAATAATACGACCTCATTATCCTACCATTCTATCTTTTCTTATATAACTTTCAGGTGAAGCTGCATCAAACTGTCCTCCCTGTGGGACAAATATTGAGCAACCTTAGATACACACACTCATTGCAAGCTCCATTGTGACATCACAGAGAGACAAGATGGAGAAATTCTGGGGCCTGTTGAGCCAGTTACAAGCGAGACGCGTCCCTGTTGCCCAGCGAACCATACTCACATATAAATTCTGTCAGAAAAGGCATAAACTCCACTGCAAGTGGGCAATTCATGGTACATCGTATATCACACAAATATTCAAATTTGGAAATATAAATTACAGCAGTCTTAAGATTTGTAGTTTATTGTATGAAAAATCAAATGTGATAAAGCAGACTTTGATGGTGCTGTACAGTAAAAGTGCATGTTGAAGTGACTTGCAGCAACAAAGGAAGTCTCCATTCAACCTTGAGCGGAGAATCTCAGGTGGTTTTAATTCCAGAACATGAGTTATCCCATAAAGCATTGCCACCATCAGTCTGACGTGAGGATTTCGCTGTCCTGCCTGTATTCAAAGAAAACAAGCACACATCAAAGAGAGAAAGAGAAGAGAGAAAGAGAGAAAGAGAGAAAGAGAGAAGAGAGAGAAAGAGAGAAAGAGAGAAAGAGAGAAAGAGAGAAAGAGAGAAAGAGAGAAAGAGAGAAAAGAGAGAAAGAGAGAAAGAGAGAAGAGAGAAAGAGAGAAAGAGAGAAAGAGAGAAGAGAGAGAGAGAGAGAGAGAGAGAGAGAGGAGAGAGAGAGAGAGAGGAGAGAGAGAGAGAGAGAGAGAGAGAGAGAGAGAGAGAGAGAGAGGAGAGAGAGAGAGGAGAGAGAGAGAGGAGAGAGAGAGGAGAGAGAGAGGAGGAGAGAGAGAGAGAGAAGAACAGTGAGAAGAGAGAGACAGAGAGACAGAGAGACAGAGAGACAGAGAGACAGAGACGAGAGACAGAGAGGACAGAGAGACAGAGAGACAGAGAGAGAGAGAGAGAGAGAGAGAGAGAGAGAGAGAGGAGAGAGAGAGAGACAGACAGAGACAAGAGACAAAGAAGAGAGAGAGAGACAGTGAGGAAAGACATACTGTACAGACAGAGAAATAAGAGAACACACAAACACAACACACACACACAACACACACACACACCACACCACACACACTACATTTCACAGTCAAAGTATAAGCAATCCTTCAGCTGTAAAACTAGCTCAGCAGTCAGCTTGGGTTACCAACATCTTTGGAGGAATCGACTGCACTCCAGCAGCACTCATTCACAAGACACTGAAAGGCCAGCGGTAAACTCGATAAAGGGCTATATTTTAGGAGCTTAATCAACCGGCTTGACACAAAGCTACAACAGGTCTCATATGAAAGATGGTGATCTCAGTAACACATTTAGCCCTGTTGTCCTCATATTTTGGTGTGCGGTCCATGAAATATTCACATTTGAAGGATACCCGTATGAATATTTAGACCATTTCAGAAAATCACATAATTTCCCATAAACTACAAGACAAAGAGCCCTCTTCCTACATGTTTTGGTATTGAAATGTGTCGATTGGACAGGAGAATAATGTAGTATCACAACCCATCAGGATATGTAAATTTATATGCTTTTATTGACAAAATACGATAAAACTTCTAAATTTTATGGAACCGCCATAAGGAAAATATCAGAGAAGGCGATTTTTCAAACCGATGTTGACATTGTTATGTTCATAGTCATCCTTTACAATTTAAAGATGATATGATAAAACGTGATTACATAATTATCATCCTCACCATCGCTCTCATCCATGCACCGAGGTTGTCCTGCATGGTTGTGCAAAAATGGACACTACTGAAAGGCTATAGCTAAGCAATTAGTTAAACCTAATATATCTATTTTTTATTCAATTCCTTCTCTTCCAGGGTTGTAGAACGCCAATGCCAATTGTATGGACACATCATAAATGCTCTACCCATTATGCATAATGCTTAAAGTGGTCTTTCGTTAAATTTAACGAATTTTCAATTTCTGTTTATTATAGGACTCCAACATGGCTGAACGGTGTCCAGATGAACCAGGATCGAGTCCATTGAAGTACAGTTGCCAAAAAAGAAGCGAAGGTTGTGTCGACGAATGGGATACATGCATCATATGTCAGAATCGTCAAAGGAGGTCAGCAAAGCTGGGAGCACGGGTTTGGAAAGCTTTGAAGTC
>CM068955.1:85920976-85940277 GCA_035128595.1 Eptatretus atami | reverse complement strand
GACTGATTGGTCAACCTGTTTCATCTGCCATTCCAGGAAACGTGATAAACTTCGCAGTGTCCGAACAGGACCTAGACAAGCAACAATTCGCAAAGCAGCAGAAGCACGTGACGATCAGGATATGCTTGGTCTTGTTCTTTGGCGTGGAAGGCAGATAGGACCCTAGTTTGGCAAAAAAGCATAACAATCACTAGTAGCTACTAGCAGGCTCATACAGTCAGCACGCCACAACATAGCTCGGGCAAGTACCGCATAGTCTAAATGATTCAGAACGGTTGAATATCTGAGTGGAAAGTATAATTGAGTGGAGAAGCAGGAATCATTCGGAAGGATAGTGTGCCACTCGTCACTCAGTGCTCCATCTTTTGATGGCGGAGTGCATCCTAGCTATTGGCGAACTTGGAAGAACGGACACGGGAAGATGCCCTGCAAAATAGTAAAGGAATCTATTATCGCAAATATGAGTAAGTAATTCATAAACTATTGAGGTGATCATACAATGAAGAAACATAGAGTAGTAACAATGCTCATACAGTTATGGTTTCAGAAAAAATAAAACACACTTTAATAGCGGAACAGAAAAATCACTAGACTGGGAGACTGCTGACATCTCCGTTGTTCAGCATGTCCTCCACAACCAAAATTCTACAGGTGCTCTCTTTGAAATCAAACGAACCCAAAACAACGTGGGCATCAAGTCAAGTATCCATCATGAGTCATGCCATACTTGTGTCTATTTGTTGGGCACGACAGTCGAACGCAGTTCGAGCGTTTGCACAGCTCAAAGAATACTCAGTCAAGCAAATGGAAAAGACGCCATCGGCTGGTTCCTTAGTTAGCGGGACCTGATAGAGAAGGGTCTCTTAAATCAGTTCTGGAAAACTTCAACTGAGTCGGCTGGTTTCCACGATGCCCCACAAAGTAGTTGGAGATATTCGTGGATGAATATAGAAGTGCAGCCACGATATATGTTAAATGGAACCAGTAGTCTAAAGATACAATACTGAAGCAGCACCTTTATATTGGGTTGCATAGACATCAGCCTGTGATATATTCTTATTTTATTATTTTTTGCAAATGCCGAATTGCAACTACTGAGTCTTAATTCGTCTGGCCTGCTGAAGAATTAATTTTTTCGAAAACATATTGGTTGCATAAAAGCATTGAGTGCTTGAGCAATATGTAGGTGTGTACTTGTGAGTGTGTGTAGACGCAGGCGTAACAGGGAGTGTACGTTAGCGGCGCACGCCCTACTGGAAGCGACAACAAGCGACGTAAAGTTTTGATCATTGGTTGAAACTTCACCCAAATGGGAAATTCATCTGTGTTCGACGGAGTGGGCCGAGATCTTGATCATGGTGGGTTTGGTTTGTGTGCACACCATGTCCGCATCATCTTCTGCAATTTGAAGGCTCATCTAATCCTCATTGCCCATAAGGCTAGCGTGCACATAGATTTCAACCAATGTTTTTAATACATACAAATGTATTTTAAAAAAATGGTGACCTGGCAACGACCGATATTATCGACGTACTGAGCTCCCATGGTTTCTGCATTCCCTATGAATGACCCTCCGGCGTTCATAGACAGCAGTCGGCAATGATGAGCTCTATATGAAAGTCAAGACGCAGTGCATATTCCCCACGGCTGTATAGCAAGACACCAAGGAGGTACACTGCTTCAAGAAGGTGATGACAATGTGGAAATTAACTGTGAGACAGTTGATGGCAAAGGGACTTTCCATTCCATGGCTCGTTGATTTCCAGGAACAAGACACTAATGTGTCTGGGTTGATCATGGCTCTGTCGGAAGAATTAAGCTCGGATAACAAGACCAGTCACTACACTTTGTACAAGAAAATGCCATGGTTCTAAGGAACACACTGCATTACGACAAACCACGACACGTCCGAACGACCACGTGGCCAATGCACTGACCGAATCAACACCCTTCGGAGCACAGATGGACCAGCAGATGTTCGAGACCTTTCATGGGTACTTCTGCGCTATCATCACGTATGTTGCAATTTCTAGATGACTTGCATATTCAGAAACAGAACACGACCGTTTTGGGTGGGCTTCAACTCTATGGTATCACCACACAAGAAACTAAGACAGTTGCAGTATATGCTCCGGTAATCGATGCAGAGCCAGCGACCCTAAAACCGTATACACTACCATGATGCGATGCAAGCAGCTTTCAGAGAAAATGGGACACAAGTATCGGTCCAGACCATGGATCAGCAGCTCTATGCCGTGGCACAACAAGTTAAGTGGAGCAAAGGTCTTGATTTGAGCACACGCGCTGCGACTTGAGGTCCACACTGTGTGTTGCTTCATCGGTGTTATTGGGAAGCTCTTCGTGGATGCTGGCCTCAAGGATTTGCTGGTGGAGAGTAGAATAATGCAGAAGGGATAGTGGACATGATGCTTATGGGTAAGCAATTCCACCGCTCGGTCCGAGGACTCACACTCGTGTATGAGGCATGATGCAGCTGCTACTAAAGGAGTCTTCAGTTGGGTAGACAGAAGGGCAGCAGTCTCTACTAACACCGTATGGGATCAGCTGAAGAAACATTAGGTGAACTCGAACAGGCAGAGAAGTTGACCTACAGAACCGTTCAAACCCTGAACAAAGATGTATCAGATCATTTACTCCCACTCGACGATTTCAGAAATTGGGTTGTGCAAGATCACCAACGTTCCAATTTCGATGATGTACCTGGACACAATCCAAATCTTGCTAAGGAACATAAGAGCTGAACGAGAAGGAGACTGGTGTCTGCATCTGTCCACAGTTTTAAACATGACGCCATTTTTGTCTAAGTTGGTCGGAAATTACGTCTTTTTTCTATTAAAAGCTCATAAATGTACATATATTATCTAGAAGTATTCCATTAAGTACTATAGTATTCCCCTGTTCATTCTTGCACATTTCAATACCAATCATGTAAAAATAGGGCGCATTGCTTTGTAGTTATGGCTAATTCACGATGATTTCGGAATGGTCAAATTTTCTAATGGGGGTATCCTTCAGGTGTGAATATTTCATGGGCCGCACACAAAAGATAGGGACAACAGGGAAAAATGAGTTACTGAGATCCCCATTCTTCATATGAGACCTCTTGTAGCGGTGTCAAGCCGGTTGATTAAGTACCAAAAATCTGACCTATACGCTGGCCGACAACGCTCACTTTCAAAGAGTCGTAAAAAACAGCTTTGCCAAAGAAGACTGGCAAACAGATACGAGAACCCGTGTCCGAAAACCACATGAGTAGTCCATATTCTCATCAGTAAGCAGAGGCTCTGTCGGCAGGTGTAAACACCTCACGTTCGCCTCTGATAATCGTGCTATCGTTTCTATTTTTTCAGATGATTCTTCCTGCCACCAGATGTGCCCTTTTTCACATTGGGTGGCCAAGGTATGCCATGATAATGGCTCGGGCCATTTTGTGGAAATTGCTTCTCGTAACTAACCGAGCACATATACGTTTGCATATAGCGAGTCGATGGACCACGACCACAAAACACCTGGCACCGACTTGCAGTTTTGAAAACATCTGCTGTGCTAGGAAGGAAGAGAAAGGCAGAATCCTTCCTTGAGGCTGACAATATCAGCCAATTAACACACAATGAGCTGTCAAACAAACACCCACATTCGGTTTAATAAGATAACACACAACACAGATACTCCCTTATTTAACAACACAACCTCAACAACCCAAACAACAGAGCTTGTTAGTGTTTGAAGGCTTCACAACTGATGCAAGCATTAAAGAACACCTTGCTACTCCAGAGGCTTCATTACAACATGTTACCTATCACTTGCATGACTCTTCTTCTCAGCAAGACTCCATAGCCATATTACATGATCACTTCCACGTGTAGAATCATCATCATCATCATCATCATCATCATCATCATCATGTACCCTGCCCTATGCAGAGCGTTGGCTACAAACATGGTCATGTCATCACTGACTCAGGAAGTCAGGGCAGGAATTTGTAATTTGTTCATGGTGCCGGCGACAGCTCGCCTACTCTTCGCGAAGGACACCATGGGATCTTTAATGTTCACCAACTAATGCTGGCAGACGGGACGCCCAGTTTAACATCCATCCGAGAGACGACACACACACATTGATGAATCACCCTGCCTGTGAAACACCAGGATGACAGTTTATAGCTGGGTCAGGATTCAAACCCAGGCTGGACAGCTTCAAGGTGAGTGTGCGTATGTCAAGTCCATTCTGCCATCCATTTGTGCAATACAAACAGTAAAATCTGTTTGATGTTGCATAGATTATAAGTTACCTTGACTATGAAATCCAAATATTCCAGAATGTCATGACAACAAATATTGTTTGAGAAAAATTAAGATATTATCATTGTAATTTTGTTTGAAACAACTCCACTTTATTGCTTTGGTTATTATTTGAGCAAAATTCACCCAAAAGACGATTCACCTCAAATAGCCTCTACTGTGTATTGACGCACAATAGATCTGCCCCAAAAGCACTGTTGCGAACATCAAATTCCAGCCTCACAGACAGGTTTGGGTGTGGTGGAGACTTGCACTTATATGAAGAGGTCCATGAGCTAGTCCTTGCCTTGGGGTAGGAATAGGCATGGCTATGAGGATAGAGGCGTCCCGTGTACGAAGGGATTTCCATGAAGGGCACATCACTGCCGTTGATGGTAAGGTAAGCGAGCCAGCGAGCATCCGGCGACCACCAATGAGCAACAGGTCCGTGAAGAAGCTCCTCTGAAAAATAGAAATAAAAAAAAATCCCAAAACACATCAGGATACATTAAACCTTTTCCACCGCAGGTCTTTTGTCGAGTAAATTCATTCTGTCTGAGAAACCTCATGTTTGTGAGATGCAAAAGAGCACGTGTGCTAAACTTAATATGTGGTTCAAATCCCTGAAGAACAACCAGTGAAAAAGAAGCAGCAGCACAAAGTGCAATTTGTACATTGCATCCAACCGCCTCCAACAACCCTTCAAAACATCGAGACCCAACACATGGGCGATGTAACCCCGACAGACCGAAGCCACCGCCAGCAACAATCTCTTGGTCACGACAAGCATATTCGAGCAGTCAAATGCAATTAAAATCGCACACGAAAGATTTATAAACAAACACTAAAACAACTGTCATTACACTCAAAATATCAGGCACAATTAATGATCATAAAGTCATTTAAATCCCATACTATAATCACCAATAAATACACGTGGCAACGACTGTGATCACGTGACTCACATTGATTGCATCTAATGATTATAATTTTTTGCATACACGTATCGAGGGTCATGGAACAGATTATTTTGCAATTAAAAATAATGATTATATATTTATCATTATTTAATAATAGCACTTTGAATATCGGAAACAATTAATTTATTACCCCCCATTAAATCCCAAAAGAGCAACCCTCCACCTGCCCCGCCCGATTAAAGCTAAATATTACATTTCAACCTTGTATCGTCTGTTGAATATTTATCCCCAAATATTTGCATTAGTTTACGAACTTACACCTTCATCACAGAGCAATTAATTAGCGTACATCAGGGTGACCTCACGTTCAAATGTGCAAACATATATCGTGTTAAAAGGCTCTCCATGAAAGAAAATCCAACGGGGTTGTGCAAGTGCGACAATATGAACTCGATATAAAAATTATCTCTTCTCAAATAGCCAAACTAAAACGGAGGTAAAGATCATTAAAATGTGAACTACTACACTGTAGTACACACCATTAATCTCAGGTTATTAAAGTCATTTCGATCGGAGCGATTCTAGAATGGGAAGGGGGATCCACAGTGGTCTTCATTGTAAAAGCTCTCTGTACAATATTATTGTCAAATTATAATTACTTTCAAATGGTTGCAAGAATAAAACGGGCTTTTTTTGAGGAGTTATTTTGTACAGGGTGTCTTAAAATGTATACAGAATTTTTTTTTTTCAGAGAATTTCGGATTCAGACCACGTTACAACACTTTGGACATGCTGCTTCAATTCTCCCGACAATGGATGGAGGCCCTCAATGTCAGACATGAGATCAGGACCATCTCTCTGGACATATGTCGAGCTTTCAATGCAGTCTATCATCCTGTTTTGCTCTCCAAACTCTATGCCGATGGCATCCAAGGCCAACTCCACACAAAGTAGGAGTGTCTCAAGGCAGTGTTCTGGGTCCAGTCCTCATCTTCATCAACGCTCTCTCTGACTCTCTGGAAAATCCCCTTTTTATATTTGCTGATGACTCTATCCTCTGCCATGACATCTCTCATCCTTCATATGGACAGACAGCAGCCTCTTCCCTCTCTTCAAACCTTGATAGAATCACAAACTGGTCAAACACTTGGAATATGTATTTTAACCCTGACAAATGTCTGTTGGGTGGTCGCTAGACTAGCGTTATTCTCAGCGTTCCGTCTGTTGGGTTCGCTAGATATCCGTTATTGTCGGGTTTTCGCGTGTGTGGTGTGTGTGTGGGTGTGTGTGTGTGTGTGTGTGTGTGTGTGCGCAACGCGAGGCTCCACAGCACAAACCAGCAAACCGATTTCGATGAAACTTGGCGACACGTGTGCTATATGGGCTGGGAGTGTGCGTGTTTGAGTTTCGTTCCGTTGCTATGCAGCGCCGAAAAACCGCGTTTAAGAACCCAAACGGTAACTGACGTAGCGCGGCTTCTTGATATGTAGAGCGACCGGACCAACCCCTGCCTATTCCTTGCATCCCATCTAGTTATCGCGACAGCAAATAGTTCCTCTATCTCTCATAGTTTCCGAATGGCAGCCCTCGAATGCGGAAGGTGGGAACCAGGGAATATGTTAAGTGACCTTGACCTCGGAAACTGTCGACGGCGGAACGTTCAAATTAGGTGTATGATAGAGTTTAATAACTGCGACAAAAATGAACCACAGCATTTTTCCAGATTCGATCACCAAGGGTGTCGGGGCTGAAATATGCAAATTCGAAAAAATACTTTTTCTCGACCTACGTTCACTATTTCAATACTTGTCCTACAGTTTTGAATGTGGAGAACGAGACCCTTATATTATATATCATCAAGGCGAAACGGTTAGACGTAAACGAAGCGTCTTGGCAGTGTGATAGAACATGGTGGTAGAACATTTTTTGTCATTTAACTCCTCCATCTCCACTCTGGAGAGTGCCAGTTGGCAAAACGCAATAGGAAAAATCTTGCCAGGCAGAGGAACAATTGTATGTGAACCAATAGGTCTTGGCAATGAATCATCGTCGGTGGATCGGTCAGAATGAAAAGCATCGTATCCAGCGCTTCGTGCTAGCGATCCCTTGTTGCCTACGGCTTGTCTGTCTGTCTGTCTGTTTGTTTATGTAATGGACAGCTCTGGAGGCCAGAGGGTCAACCGATTTGATGAAACGTGACTGGTAGGTTCATACCAGGATCTAGTTGTATGCTTGGAGCACCGTTGCTATGGCGCACCGTCTCTAGCAACGGGACTTTTAAAATTTTGAAAAAAAACCCGAAAAAATTCGAAAATCTAAAATCGGCTTCCGCGCTTTTCTGTGCACTATAATACCTCTTTGTCAAAAAATTTCAGCCCGATCCGTCAAAAACTGTATGACTAGTATGCAATTATATAGCGACACCCATATCGCCTGCGGCTTGTCTGTATGTTTGTATGTAATGGACAGCTCTGGAGGCCAGAGGAGTCAACCGATTTGATGAAACTTGACTGGTAGGTTCATACCGGATCTAGTTGTATGCTTTTGAGCACCGTTGCTATGGACGCACCGTTGCCTAGCAACGGACTTTGAAAATTTTGAAACCCCCCCCCCCCAAAAAAAATTCGAAAATCTAAAATCGGCTTCCGCGTTTTTCTGTGCACATAATCAACCTCTTTGTCAAAAAATTTCAGCCCGATCCGTCAAAAACTGTTACTAGTATGCAATTATATAGCGACCACCCATGCACCTGCCGGCTTGTCTGTCTGTCTGCTCTGCTGTCTCTCCCCCCCCCCCCCCAAAATGACTGTATGACAAACCTCCTACTTTCTTTAACACACTCTCTCGAAGAAGTTCAGTCACTCAAATGCTTGGATGTCACTACGGCCATGATCTATTTGAGTCACCATTTCAAGTTTGGTCTCCATAAACCGCAAGTTGCCGACTGCGTATCCACTGCTATACAAAGTCCTACCTTGGCACACCTGAACTCTTATCCACCTACAAAGCCTTCATCCCCATCTTGATGGAGTACTGTTCTCCCCACTGGGCTGACTCCCCTGCCTCACACCTTGTTCAGATTAATGCCATGGAAACCAAGACCTTCAAAATCATTGGACTCTCCCTTGATGAAGCTGAGTCGATGGTGCTATCACTCATGTTTCAATCACAGACAGGTCCATGAGTCTCTCTGTCTTCTTCCGCCTCCTTTCTGGAATTGCATCCTCTGCCTTCTCTATGCTTGGTCCCTCTCAGGTGCCTGCAGGGCGCATGCGCTCCACCAGCAACCCCCTTTTGGTGAAACTCCCAAAATTTAGAATCACTGCTCACCTTCACTTCCTACCTCTGCCACTAAAAGAGGACGGAGGTTATGTTTTCACCCCTGTCTGTCTGTCTGTCTGTGGAGGATATCTCGAAAAGTTATAGATGGATTCGGACGAAATTTGGTGAACACGTTGGGTGTGACAAGGACGAATTGATTCGATTTTGGTAAAGATCTGGATGCGAGAATTTTTTGAATTTTTCAAGTGATTCTTCACCATTGAGAGGTGGGGAAAAAACGATATATAGCATGATATTTCAAAAAGTTGCAGATGGATTATGACAAAACTTGATGGATGAGTTTGGTAGGTGACATGAACAAGCCGATTAAATTTTGGTTCATGTCCGAATCCAGATCCGGCCAATTAGTGGGATACAAAACGTAAACTGTTCAGCCTGGCAGAGGTACGTACTCTACCGAGTGTCGTTCTACTTCGTGCCATTTTTACTCCACCTATGGAATGAGCTTCCACATTCTCTTCAGTCTTATTCTTCCCAGCTGTTCACCGCCATCACAGATCATCGCCCATCCAAAACCATGATTGTTTTTCTACCCCCATTTTAAAATCACATCCTCCACCCCCAATCCTCCTCCCTCCCAATTTTTTTTTCTTTCAGTTTTTCTTTCTTGAGAGTTTGTTTGTCTTTGTATCCATCTTGTCCACCCACTGCATTCTCCCAAAACCCTCACTCTTTCCTGCATTCCTTGTTGTCCATCTACATTAATTTTGTCCCTCGGCCCTGCTGTTGGTGTTCCCCCTTCTCTTTTTGCTGTTCCTTTTGTCATGGTGTGTCGTGATCCGGTCTGTGTTCTAGCTCTTCCATGAGCATCGACTTAGTATACAAAAAAACAGCAGAGAGAGCGGTGACATAGAGTGTTACGAACACCTAACATATGGCATTAGCGTATGATGGAATGATTGCACGTCACCAGTCAGCTGTTACCTATAAGGCAGTGCAGAACGACAAGATATAGTTTTCCATCTGTAAAGTCTGTACACATTTTATTGAGAGCCCCTGCATATATTGCAGGACACCTCCAACACATGCAACCACAACAACTTCAAAACCCCAACCGCATGTTCACTCTCCATTTCCCCCCAAAGCCTAAGCTGCCTTTATGCCAGAATGCGACGCATCAAGCTTTTTGATTTCCTGTGGGAAGACAATCCCACACAAGTAAATTGTCCCTGGGAAAAAAAAAAGAAAGAGCTTAGAAAAGCAGGGTCTGCTATTATGGTCGGATTAGAGCAGGCCAAGGATATTGGAAAATGGTCTCGGTGGTACTCAACCGAGCTATGTGTTCTCAGCAGAGGCCATGTGAGATCGCCGCCCTATTGAAGGCAGCAGTCTGGTTCATTTGCAATGGCAGGATACTGTAAACACTTGTAGACAAAACGTTGCAAGACAAGTTTGATTCCTGAATTACACATTGCAATCCTTTCATTGGGCTGATGGAATAACCGATGAAAAGTTTGTTGTTTTTTGATGGACGCTCCAAGGACTCCAAGAAAAGGTTGGACTCCATGTATCTGGAACAATTAATCCACATCTCAAGCCTGGTGTTGGCTTAGTGGTTAGGGTGGCGGCTTGGGATCCTAGGGTCTTGAGTTCAAGCCCCGTTGGCCGCTGAACTAAAATACACGAGGAGGTTGACTCAGCCTGTCATCCTTCCGAGGTCGGCAAAATGAGCACCAGTGTACTGGTAAGGGGGACATCAGCGGCATAGCCGCGTCCTAACCAATGATGCAACCAGCAGCCACAGGCTGCACTCGATAGAGAGAGAGAGAATCCACATCTCGAGGACAGTTTCTTCCTTTTCTCTCCCCTTCCTCCCTTCTCTATTCCCTCTTTCCAATGGGTGGGTAAGGAGCAGGGGGAGGGAGGAGGTTCAGTACTCCACCATATGTGGGTATGTCATAAATATGTAAGTGTAAAGTCATATCATTTTGTAACCAAAGCCATTTTGAGGTTGCTATCTGTGATGAGTTGTCCTCATGTATCAGCAAACAGAACTTATCATCGTTTGCAGCCATGGTTGTGTTTGTATGAATGCAGTAGCTGCAGCTCTTTCATTGATTCAAAAAAGGGACAAAACCATGTAACCACAAACAGTACAGGCATGTGGTTGATGGTGGTTTGTTCATTGGCAATTCGTGATTACTACAATGCAAGTGTTGTATATTAGAATTATGTCTGACTCAGACTTCTGCCTTGTTTGGGTAGGGGGAGGGAGGGGTTGGGTGAAGTGGCCTGCTGTGTGGATCAACCCTCCATTGACATGGAGGAGTCAGGGACTGTTGCTGCAGCACCTTATTATGTAGGCCCATATATAACCTTCCTACCCCACAATAAGGAAGTGTACACATCCCAATTAAATTACACATTTTGAAATACCTCAATCAGAGCACATTCTGTGAACCTTTAGCCAGTAACCATAATTATTTATCTCAACACACTTCAAAAGGCACCACTTGAGGGCACCTGATCCAAAGGGGAAGTTGTTTCAGGTGCCAACACAATGGGCAACCTCCAAGCATTCAATAAATCATGGTCTGCGCTAGCAAGGAATCTGAATTCTCCAATAAGAAATGAGCCAATTAGTCAAGCTTGCAGTCAAGGGTGTCACAAAGTACTGTAATTGAGTTACTGTGGAACAGTCTCTCTCCACAACTCCAAATGTCAAGGTGTGAGCTGCTCTTTGTAGTGCTGGAATGGTGGTGTGTGTATTCATTGTGAACAGGTAGCTATGTACTCCTCTCGTCCTTCATTCTCAAGCAGCAGACAAACATGGTGGCCCAGGCTCCAATGGATGACTTGCGGCGGTGCGTAGTTTTGCAAGAGCTCTTGTTTTGTGGGTTTCGATTTCTATAAAGACTCGCCCACAATCCACAAAATGTCACGTGCTCTCGACCTGCATTTCCTTCCTAAATCACATTCTGTATCTTGATATCAGAAAGTCGAGCACGTCAGCCTGCAAGTTAACACGAAGCCTCATCCAAACAATCATCGATAACTGAAAAACTGAGAATTCCACTTGCAAATGACAAGTGCCAAGGTATGCACTGTGTTTAAGTTTTCTCCTTCAGTTTCATTCTGGGCTTGTGAGTGAGATTGCTGGGCAATGGCCCCTCAGGGCCAAACTTTTCAAAAATGTTCATTACTGTCATAGCTAAGAATCCATCGACAGGTTATGGACAGGCTCCATCCATCCATTGGGACCATACTCTGTGCAACATGATGGGGCCTCGCTAAGCTCGAAGTCTTCCTTAGGGTATTCGGAGTGGAGCACAAGTCCTGGACAGGGTACGCCAGCTCGTGACCAGTGAACCATCGCCAGCGCCTGGCACTTCATTTTCGACTTCAGAAGGATGACAGGCAGCCAACACACATATCAATTCAACAGCTGAGGGGATTTGAACTCAGGACAAGGATCCCAAGCCAACATCCATCCATCCATTGGGACCATACTCTGTGCAGAGCATTGGTGCTGCTGAAGCAGTCTCCTTGGCTATTGAGAACAATTCTGGACGGGTCGCCACTCTGACAGTCTTACCAGCAAGCTGGCACTCATTTTGCCGACCTCGGAAGATGACAGGCAGGAGTCAACCCACCTGGTATTAATTCAACAGCGAATGGGATTGTGAACTCAGGATCCTAGGATCCCCAGCCACCACCCTAACCTATAACCAACACAGGCATATGGATAAAGATGATTTAATGTTCTCCAGAGATTAAAATGAGATGGGGTGCTAAATTCCATCAAAATTATGGATGAGGTAATTCCCCCCAAAATTTCAGACGGGTTAATTCTCATAGAACTGGTGTGTTTCAGTATGACTTGTAATCCCCTTTTCCCACCATGAGGGGCACTATGGCTTACAACCCCAAATATGTACTGTGTATACTCACTATGTCCACATACAATGTGCCCCCCATCTGTGAACTATGATTTTTTTTTAGAGAGAGATGCGAGCCTCACAGCACAACACCATCAATCCATTCGATTGAAACTTGCGACTTTTCAGGTGCTAATGTCGTTGGGCTGGGAGTGGTGCGCGTTTTGAGTTCGTTTCTCGTTGCTATGCAGCGGCCAGGGAAAACCGCGTTTTTAGAACCCCAAAAACGGAACTGACGTAGCGCGGCTTCTATGATAGGTAAGGCGGAACCCGTAGCCAAACCTGCCTGCACGTATTCCTGTTGCATCCCCATCTAAGTTATCGCGAACAGCATTAAACGTTCCTCTTATCTCTCCTAGTTTTCCGAATGGCAGCCCCTCCGAATGCGGAAAGGTGGTTGAACCAGGGAATATGTTAAGTGACTTGACCTCGGAAACCGTCGACGGCGAACGTTCAAGAATTAGGTGTATGGAATAGAGTTTAATAACTGCGACAAAATGAACCGCAGCATTTTTCCAGATTCGATCACCAAAGGGTGTCGGGGCTGAAAATATGCAAAAATTCGAAAAAATACTTTTTCATCGACCTACGTTCACCTATTTCAATACTTGGTCCTAACAGTTTTGAAATGTGGAGAAACGAACCTTTATAAATTAATATATCAAGGCGGAAAAACGGTTAGACGTAAAACAAAAAGCGTCTTGGCGATTGGTGAAGAACATGGTTTGTAGAACATTTTTTGTCAATTTAACACTTTCCTCCATCTCCACTCTGAGGAGTGCCAGTTGGCAAAAATACGCAATAGGAAAATCTTGCCAGCAGAGGAACAATTGTATGTGAACCAATAACGTCTTGGCATGAATCTCGTCGTGGATCGGTCAAAATGAAAGCATCGTAATCCAGCGCTTCGATTCCTAGCGATCCCTCGTGCCCTACCGCTTGTCTGTCTGTCCTGTCTGTTTGTTTGTATGTATGGACAGCTCTGGAGGCCAGAGGAGTCAAACCGATTTTGAATGAAACGTGACTGGTAGGTTCATACCAAGGATCTAGTTGTATGCTTTTGAGCACCATTGCTATGGAAACGCCACACCGTTGCCTAGCAAACGGGAGACTTTGAAAATTTTTGAAAAAAAACCCGACAAAAAAATTCGAAAATTCTAAAAATCGGCTTCCGCGCTTTTCTTGTGCACTATATCAACCTCTTTGTCAAAAAATTTCAGCCGATCCGTCAAAATGTATGACTAGTATGCAATTATATGCGACCACCATATCGCCTTGCCGGCTTGTCTGTCTGTCTGTCCTGTCAATCTGTCTGTCTCTCCCCCCCCCCCCCCCGAAATGACTTGTAATGACAAACTCATCTACTTTCTTTACAACTCTCTCGAAGTAGTTCAGTCACTCAAAGTGCTTTGGATTTTGTCACTATCGGCCATGATCTTATTTGAGTAAACCACATTTCAAATTTGGCCTCCAAAAGCTAGTGCCTGACTGCGTATCCACTGCTATACAAAGTCCTACCTGGCACACCTAACTCTATCCACCTACAAAGCCTTCATCCCCCATCTTGATGGAGTACTTGTTATCGCCCACTGGCTGACTCCCCTGCCTCACACTTGTTCAGATTAATGCCATGGAGAATCCAAGACTTCAAAAATCATTGGATCTCCCTTGATGAAAGCTGAAGTCGATGGTCTATCACTCATAGTCCAATCACAGACAGGTCCATGAGTCTCTCTGTCTCTTCCGCCTCCTTTCTGGAATGCATCCTCTGCCTTCTTATGCTTGGTCCCATCTCAAGGTGCCTGCAGAGAGCGCATGCGCTCCAACCAGCAAACCTCCTTTTGGTGAAACCCCAAAGATTTAGAATCAACTGCTTCACCTTCACTTCTACCTCTGGCACTCAAAACGAGGAAACGCAGGTTATGTTTTCACCCCTGTCTGTCTGTCTGTCTGTGGGATATCTCGAAAAGTTATAGATGGATTCGACGAAATTTGGTGAACAGGTTGGGTGTGGACAGGACGAATTTGATTCGATTTTGGTCAAAGATCTGGATGCGAGAATTTTTTGAATTTTTCAAAGTGATTCTTCACATTGAGAGAGTGGGGAAAAAAACGATATATAGCATGATATTTCAAAAAGTTCAGATGGATTATGACAAACTTGATGGATGAGTTCTGTAGGTGACATGAACAAGCCGATTAAATTTTGGTTCATGTCGAAATCCAGATCCGGCCAATTAGTGGGATAGACAAACGTAAACTGTTCAGCCTGGCAGAGTACGTACTCTACCGAGTGTCGTTCTACTTCGTTGCCATTTTTACTCCACCTATGGAATGAGCTCACATTTCTTCAGTCTTATTCTTCCGCTGTTCACCGCCATCACAGATCATCGCCCATCCCAAACCATGATTGTTTTTCTACCCCATTTAAAATCACATCCTCCACCCCCAATCCTCCTCCCTCCCAATTTTTTTTTCTTTCAGTTTTTCTTTCTTGAGAGTTGTTTGTCTTTGTAATCCATCTTGTCCACCCACTGCATTCTCCAAAGCCCTCACTCTTCCTGCATTCCTTGTTGTCCATCTACATTAATTTGTCCTCGGCCCTGCTGTTGGTGTCCCCCTTCTCTTTTTGCGTGTCTTTTGTCATGGTGTGTCCTGATCCGTCTGTGTTCTAGCTCTTCCATGAGCATCGACTTAGTATACAAAAAAACAGCAGAGAAGAGCGGTGACATAGAGTGTTACGAACACCTAACATATGCATTAGCGTATGATGGAATGATTGCAACGTCACCAGTCAGCTGTTACCTATAAGGCAGTGCAAGGACGACAAGATATAGTTTTCCATCTGTAAAGTCTGTCACATTTTATTGAGAGCCCCTGCATATATTGCAGGACACCTCCAACACATGCAACCACAACAACTTCGAAAACCCCAACCGCATGTTCACATCTCCATTTCCCCCAAAGCCTAAGCTGCCTTTATGCCAGAATGCGACGCATCAAGCTTTTTGATTTCCTGTGGGAAGACAATCCCACAAAGTAAAATTGTCCCTGGGAAAAAAAAGAAAGAAGCTTAGAAAAGCAGGGTCTGCTATTATGGTCGGATTAGAGCAGGCCAAAGGATATTGGAAATGGTCTCGGTGGTACTCACCGAGCTATGGTGTTCTCCAGCAGAGGCCATGTAGATCGCCGCCCTATTGAGGCAGCAGTCTGGTTCATTTGCAATGGCAGGAATACTGTAAACACTTGTAGACAAAACGTTGCAAGACAAGTTTGATGTCCTGAATTACACATTGCAATCCTTTCATTGGGCTGATGGAATAACCGATGAAAAGTTTGTTGTTTTTTTGATGGACGCTCCAAGGACTCCAAGAAAAGGTTGGACTCCATGTATCTGGAACAATTAATCCACATCTCAAGCCTGGTGTTGGCTTAGTGTTAGGGTGGCGGTTGGGAATCCTAAGGGTCTTGAGTTCAAGCCCCGTTGGCCGCTGAACTAAAATACACGAGGAGGTTGACTCAGCCTGTCTCTCCGAGGTCGGCAAAATGAGCACCATGTACTGGTAGGGGACTCAGCGGCATAGCCGGTCCCAACCAATGATGCAACCAGCAGCCACAGGCTGCACTCGATAGAGAGAGAGGAGAAGAATCCACATCTCGAGGACAGTTTCTTCCTTTCTCTCCCCTTCCTCCCTTCTCCTATCCCCTCTTTCCAATGGGCTGGGTAAGAGCCAGGGGGAGGGAGGGAGTTCAGTACTCCACCACAATGTGGTAGTCATAAATATGTAAGTGTAAAGTCAGATCATTTTGTAACCAAAGCCATTTTGGAGTTGCTTATCTGTGATGAGTTGTCCTCATGTATCAGCAAACAGAACTTATCATCGTTTGCAGCCATGGTTGTGTTTGTATGAATGCAGTAGTGCAAGCTCTTTCATTGATTCAAAAAAGGGACAAAACCATGTAACCACAAACAGTACAGGCATGTGGTTGATGGTGGTTTGTTCATTGGCAATTCGTGTATTACTACAATGCAAGTGTTGTATATTAGAATTATGTCTGACTCAGACTTCTGCCTTGTTTGGGTAGGGGGAGGGAGGGGTTGGGTGAAGTGGCCTGCTGTGTGGATCAACCCTCCATTGACCATGGAGAGTCAGGGACTGTTGCTGGCAGCACCTTATTATGTAGGCCCATATATAACCTTCCTACCCCACAATAAGGAAGTGTACACATCCCAATTAAATTACACATTTGAAATACCTCAATCAGAGCACATTCTGTGAACCTTTAGGCCAGTAACCATAATTATTTATCTCAACAACTTCAAAAGGCACCACTTGAGGGCACCTGATCCAAGGGGAAAGTTGTTCAGGTGCCAACACAATGGGCAACCTCCAAGCATTCAATAAATCATGGTCTGGCGCTAGCAAGGAATCTGAATTCTCCAATAAGAATGAGCCAATTAGTCAAGCTTGCATCAAGGGTGTCACAAAGTACTGTAATTGAGTTACTGTGGAACAGTCTCTCTCCACAATCCAAATGTCAAGGTGTGAGCTGCTCTTTGTAGTGCTGGAATGGTGGTGTGTGTTATTCATTGTGACAGGTAGCTATGTACTCCTCTCGTCCTTCATTCTCAGGCAGCAGACAAACATGGTGGCCCAGGCTCCAATGGATGACTTGCGGCGGTGCGTAGTTTTGCAAGAGCTCTTGGTTTTGTGGTGGTTTCGATTGCTATAAAGACTCGCCCCACATTCCACAAAAATGTCAGTGCTCTCGACCTGCGCAATTTCCTTCCTAAAGTCACATTCTGTATCTGATTAATCCAGAAAAGTCGAGCACGTCAGCCTGCAAGTTAACACGAAGCCTCATCCAAACAATCATCGATAACTGAAAAACTGAGAATTCCACTTGCAAATGACAAGTGCCAAGGTATGCACTGTGGTTTAAGTTTTCTCCTTCAGTTTCATTCTGGCTTGTAGTGAGATTGCTGGGCAATGGCCCCTCAGGGCCAAAACTTTTCGAAAAAATGTTCATTACTGTCATAGCTAAAAAATCCATCGACAGTTATGGACAGGCTCCATCCATCCCATTGGACCATACTCTGTGCAGAGTGTTGGTGCTGCCTACGCAGTCTCCTGGTATCGGACACAATCCTGGACAGGTCCGCGCACTCTGACACAGGATACCAGCAAGCTGGCACTCCATTTTTGCCGACCTCAGAAGGATGACAGGCAGCCAACACCACCTATCAATTCAACAGCTGAGGGGGATTTGAACTCAGGATCCCAGGATCCCAAAGCCCAACATCCATCCATCCATTGGGACCATACTCTGTGCAGAGCATTGGTGCTGGCTGAAGCAGTCTCCTTGGCTATTGGAGACAATTCTGGACGGGTCGCCACTCTGACAGTCTACCAGCAAAGCTGGCACTCATTTTGCCGACCTCGGAAGATGACAGGCAGAGTCAACCCCACCTGGTATTAATTCAACAGCCGAATGGGATTTGAACTCAGGATCCTAGGGATCCCCAGCCCACCACCCTAAACCATTAAAGCCAACACCAGGCATATGGAGAGGTTATTTCCGAGAATTATAGATGGCTAATTCCTCAAAATTAATGGATGAAGGTAATTCCCCCCAAAATTCAGACGGGTTAATTCTCATAGAACTGGTGTGTTTCAGTATGATTGTAATCCCCTTTTCCCCACCATGAGGGCACTATGGCTTACAACCCCAAATATGTACTGTGTATACTCACTATGTCCACATACAATGTGCCCCCCATCTGTGAACTATGATTTTTTTTTACCACCTAAAACATACGCTGAGTTCAACTAACAAACAGTTCAAGTTATTACATTCAGTAGTACGAAGAAGCCAAACACACACAGCACAACACACACACCACACAGACACACACACACACCACACACCAACTAAAGCAGCACTTGGTGGAGTGCATACCTCCGTCAGCCTGACCAGTTCACGTTTGTATCACACTCATAGCCTGGTTCTGGATTCGGATGAAAACCAAAACCTAATCGGCATGTTATTGTTACTCGAGTCCCTTTATAGAGAGAGTAGCGACAACTAACGATTTGACGCCATTTTGAGTCATTCAGTGCGGTGCGCGTGCGGAGCCGCCGTATGGCCTCGTGCATTGAACCGTGTATTCCATTATGTTCTCATGTATGAGAGATGGAATGGCTTTTCCATGTTGATAATGGACAAATTATGTGAAGATGACAAATAGAAGATTTATGACAACAGAGCCATATATGATAAAGAAGAAATTCACAGAGCTGTTGTGATTTAACAGTCACAGACATTTAGAACATGAAAAGAAGGAATGAACTAGACAAGTCACGTGCTGCTTATTTCAGCCTCATTTAATTTCAGGGAGGCGAGAGCGAGACTCGAACTCTACCTCCCTGCTTATACAGTGTACAATACAATGTTAAGAGTTATCTTTGTATTCTGCAGTTGTTTGACCTTGTTTATCGTGTGTGGGTATATATTGTGTTTGTTTAATTTTCATATTTAAATTATTAATCTAAACTTTGCTGCATGTTGCCGATCATATATAATCCCACCAAAAATAGAGTAGCCACCCCACCCGGCCCCTCATTCCCTGTTTCCCTCATTTCCCTTATGTTTCCCTCATGTTTTCCTCATTCCTGAAGGTAAAAGCCAGTCCCGACCATTCTACACTCGAAGTTAGATGGGCTCCCTTCTATGCTTCTATGGGGTGTCGACCTGTTTAGTATCCTGAGATCTGGCAGTCTACACCCACACCAATAGATTTTAAATCTTTGGTATAACCTACTCTTAAAAGTTTTAGGGTTAGGGTTAGATTTAGGGTT
>CM068955.1:85901542-85920951 GCA_035128595.1 Eptatretus atami | reverse complement strand
TAGGGTTAGGGTCAGAATTAGGGTTGCTGTTGACCCTAACCCTGCCTTTGAAGAGTGGGCCGTGTTAGCCTGGATCCGTTCTCCGTTCATTCGTCTTTGTTTTGACTTTGAGTCTGACTTTGGAGACATGATCTAGACCCTATATTAATTGATCTTGCTCGAAGACTCTAACTCAAACATAATTTTAAATAAAGATGCCTTCCCCTTCAAGTGCTAATTAATCCACGAGCAATGGATAACAAGCCTGGAAAGCCAAAGCAAAGGCCAGTCTCACTCGCAGCACACAAGTATACGCATATGGGACCATGACCACCATCACACTGACCTGGCAGAGAACTGACCAAGAAGTTGCTTTCCATCCAACACGACCGACTCTGTTCTGAAAGATTTTCCGTCTTTTAGCATCTGATGGACATCTATACATCTTGAATCCCTTCTCCGTTCTATCTGTGCACCCAAAAGGCGCAACAACCTGTCATTTTGTCGTAAAATCGATGTAAAACACGAATGAGAAGGCTGCGTACAGCGGGAACGTTAAAACGCTGACCGATATGCGTCCGATCCTGTCCGCGATGGACTCAAAATGGCTCCACGCAATCACGTGACTAGATTTTTCCGGACCCTCTATGTCGCTACTCTCTCTATAAAGGGACTCTATTGTTACCTACCCAACTCATCCACCAAGTTTCGTCCGAATCGTTCCACAACTTTTGGAGATGTCATGCTCTATATCGTTTTTGGCCATACCTCTCTCTCAATGGTGAAGAATCACTTAAAAAAGAAAAAAAAGATTCTCGCATCCAGATCCAGATTCGGATCTTCACCAAAATCGAATCGATTCGTCCTTGTCACACACCCAACATGTCCAAATTTCGTCCGAATCCGTCCATAACTTTTTGATAATATCATATTACATGTCGTTTTTGGGCCCCATTACTTAATGGTGAAGAATCGCTTCAAAAATTATCGGATCCGGATCTTCACCAAAATTGAATCAACTCTTTTTTTGTCCCACACCCAACGTGTCCACAACGTTTTGTCCAAATCTGTCAATAACTTTTTGAGATATTTTGTTTGCAAACAAACAGACAGACAGACAGGGGTGAAAACATAACTTCCGTCCATATTGGTGGTGGAGGTAACAAACAAACAAACCAACAAACAAACATAAGGGTCTGAATGAAAGAACGGATAAGAGGGGGGCTGAAAGAGAGTGCGAGCCAAGTATTTCAGGAATTGTTTGGAAGATCGTCAAGACTTTATGAACAAAGTGTGAATGTCTCTCCTGAAATGTTCGATTACATTCTAGGAAAAGAGAAATCCTCTATCAAGAAGTGCGATACACATTTGAAAGGTTCAATTCGACTGTGCAGCACGGCTACAAGCAATTCTTCTGTTTCTGACAGATGCTTTGCGCTGTTCCCATTGGTCCCACGTTCAAAAACTGATCGGCATAACTGATTCAAAATTATACTTTAGCAAACTATCTCAGTCAAAACTGTGATCCCAAACAACTGACAGTTTTATCTTCTGTTTACACTACCCTTCATATTTGCCAGATTTAACTGGCATTCTCATTTTGATAGTTATAAATGGTAGTCTGAAGGACGCTTAACATCCCCCGTCCCATTAAGGTGATTTACTGCCATGTCCTACATGACTTAATATATAGGATCTCCTGGATCATTATGATCATTGATCCGAATAAAAAATGTCATTTGGTTGGGTGTGAGAAGGGGTCAGTGCATCATAGAACATGGTGTTTAATTTTCAGAGGGTACACTGAGCTGCTGGCTTCATCTGCCCTGAGGGTGTTTAAAAACCCTTGTGGTATCAATTCAAAAGAGGAAAGCTTGTGGCAAATACGACAACACTTTCAATCGACCATCATGTCTCATTCGGGCTCACAAGTCCACAAGAATGAAGAGTTTCCCAGGAAATTAGATCAGATTTGTTTGAAGTTGCGAAAAGTCATATCTGTGCAGGTGTTACATATCCAGGTGTGCAAAATACCTGACCCTGAACCAATGAGAACTTTGCACCAATTCACACCAATGCATAGACCACTGCATAGGCATTGTTAAGAGTACATACCAATCAATGTTGTTATAATACTGTATCGCAAATCAAACAAACCGATTGAGGACATGGCACATTGAAACATGTGCCATCTGTGCTTAGGACCAGGCCTCAAACAACTATCGACCCTTGGACCAACGTCCAAGCATCCTCAAGCACCAACTCGACACAAGTCCAATAATAGTTGGATCATATTTGTTGGAGGTATTATTATGATCGAGTGCAAGCACACAAAACAGTAACAAACACATCACGAAAGACCAATCACACGGTAGTGTGAATGAGACTGAAATATGGAGAGAGAGGAAGCCATCCAGAAAGGTAGCAATGAGACAATAGACATTATTGTTATTCAAAGCTTCAATCCCAGGATGCACAGGTGTTTGCAACTATTTTAATCCCCAATATATTGTGTGTTAGGAGGTGTGAGGGATGAGTGGGGGCCTACCTTGGTAGAGACAGTCCCCTAATCCATTGAAAACAACTCCCTCCTTGCCAGATGAGGTGAGGCGAAGAGCGCTGCCCCAAACCTCTGCCTGATAGTACAGGTTGTTCTCGAATATAAAGACCTGCAATCCGAGGAAAGAAATACAACTCCATTTTTGCAGAGGAATAATAAATATTACCTATGACGTAGTAAATTTCAGTAGAACGTTTACTATTTGCTCAATGATAACGACTGTTATAGATTATTATTTACAATGAATAACTAATGCCTGCCTAATGATCCGTGTGGCTTTATGAAACCTCACAACTTCACAAACTTCAAGTCTGGCTTCTAGAAACTGCTGGATGTGATCTACCACCTTGGATACCCATTAGGTCCACAAATTAGTTTGGTAACGTTATGTCTCCATTAACCTCATCAAAAGGTCATGATGCGATAAAACCATTTATTTGGCTCATACTTTCGCAGTCTAAGCAAACTAGTCACATTTAGCTTCTCAGTTCAAGGTGTTCAATGAGCACATCCACCGATCTTTATTTTACGGCTAACAGTACCAGAACCACAACAATAAGGTACATGTTGCAGGACGTGTCGAGGTGCACATGGGTGGGGAGGTTTAAATGAATGGTTGGGACCATTAGGCACCAGCACCTCAAGACCCCAAAAAGGCATCAATCCAGGGCTTCACTACAAAAGGTTTGTTATTTGTTTTCTTCTTCTTGCGTATGGCAGCTATCATTTTGTTGGGGCATGACAATGCCACTGACGCTGTGTCCCCATACCAGTACACTGGTACTCATTTCGCTGACGTCAGAAGGATGACAGGCTGAGTCAACTCCACCTGGTGTTAATTCAGCGGCGAACAGGGCTCGGACTCAGGACGCTAAGATCCCGAGCCAGTCACCCTAACCGCTAAACCAACACCAGGCTTTGTTCTTTGTGAGAGATATTGAATCTTAATTCTTCCATTACAAAAACCTCAAACAATTTCTCATGAGATGTGCAATGACTCTGATGACAATTTCATAAGGGTCGTACACGGAAATGAAATACCGGCTGTGTTTGGAGATTTCCAGAATGCTAGACCTTACCCATGAGACCAGCACAGCAGATTCCTAATCCAACCCTTGTTATGAAGTGGCGCAGAAGGTGTTCCTTGGTCACCATTAAATTTACATTTGTGTATAAAATTATCCGTGCCAAATGGAGATTAATGAGCTCAGTGATGCAAAATTGCAACACAACAAACCACGGCCATATTCCCATTTGAGTGCGCGCACACGCACACACACACACAGACACACAAAAAGCACCAATTCTTTAGCACCTGAAAAATATTTAGACGAATGTACTAAGTATGCAAATGCACACAATATAAAAATATAAATGAATGCTGAACAACATAAAGTCTCCATATTTTTAACAACAGTTAAATGATCGTGTCACTTATTACGGCATCGTGAAACGCGTTTTAGCATGTTAAGAGACACACTGTCAAGCTTAATAAACCCGTGTCGTGCAAAAATGACTGTTCGTATAATTTCAAGAGCACCTGTAAATTTGGGACTCGAGGTGTCATCGGTATTTAAAGAAGTTCTAAACAAACATGACTTACCCTTATGAATCAGTATCCATTTGCAATTCCTCATGCGGGGTGTTCCAAGGCCAGGGAATGCACCGCAGCAGTGACCGGTGCACAACCCCCATGTCCTGTTCTCACAATTATCCATACTGCCTTGAATTTAAATGAGTACTGTGTTCTTGCTCCACACTAACTTGAAACAATCATTAGCTAATTAGGTCGTTTTGTCATCTCAGCAGGATTTCCATAAGCTATCTGCAATCATAAACCACAACTTACACCTGCTTCCTGTGGTCCCACACTCCAACGGTGTGGTGGTACAGCAGCTTGAGAAGTGGTGCGGTCATGTTGGCTTTTGTTTTATTATTCCTCCCTACCTGTGGTGACTGTGTGTGCAACCGAGTATTATAGCCTAATCAAAGCAATTTACAATTAGTTTTATGCCTCGAGTTACCCTGGGTTTTCATTGTCTCACAACAGAAACAACTTTGGTGGTAAATTGCGCTTTCATCGGTAATTTACCACTCCATAAAACTTTTCTTGCAACCACAATTAAACTATTTCCAGTCCATTGTAGAAACCGATGTATAAAACACATTTCTTATGATAAATGAGTCATATGTATCTTCAACACAAATTATTCCCTATTTTGTATTTTCATTGCATCATTTTGTCGGGAGGCTGCGGAGCAATTCCAGGTTGCCCTGAGGTTATTGAGTAGTAGTTAAGTCGGGTTCAAAGTGTGGATTGGCATCTCCTAGAGGCCATACTCGGTGGTGCAACTGAAACACTTTACAGAACATCATTTGTGAGCTAATTGAGCATTTATTGGCAATGCAATGGAAACTTGTAAGTTGTCCTGGGATTGGATTGGTTTTGGTAAAATCCAAAGCATTAACAGTGCTGCCTTCAGGCAGATTTGGACCCGCAACATATTGAACACCAGGTCCCACTTGCCACAATTCCTGTTTTATATCTTTTTTAATCATCTTGTCCAATAACAGGTCCAAGCACAATAAATGAAAGACGTATATATCTAGGTTGATCATTTTATTTCAGTCTTGAAAACAAACAAAAACAAGAAGGACATTCGGTAGAGGCAATACCTCCGCCACGCAATGCCTAATTCACAAGAACATATGGGGCCCATTACATTTTTGAAATATCATGTGAGATATCGTATTTGGCCCCATCTCTCAATGGTGAAGAATCGGTTTAAAATTAAATGATCATCCCATCCGGATCTGGATCTGGATCTTCACCAAAATCGAAACACTTCTTCCTCGTCACACACCCAACCTGTACAGAAAATTTCATCCAACTCCATCCAAACCTTTTTGAGATATCCTGCACACAAACAAACAAAAACAAGCAGTCATAGACTGGTACTTACGAAATCGTCAACTTGACTCTGACCTTGTCTAATAAAAGCTGTCTCTAGAGAAGGTAGCGACGCAAACCAGAAGTTTCTACGATGATTCTGTACCAAACATCAAAAATCGAATGTTTTGGATGTTTGACCTCACTGTGACCTTGACCTTTGACCGATTTTGACCAAAATCAATCAGCGCTAGCCATCCCCTCCTGAATCACGTGGTGTAATTTGACATTGGTAGCTTCTTCCGTTCTCGAGTTATCGTGCCTACAAACACAACAAACAAAGTCCGGAAGTGATCAATATACTTACGAAATCTAAGATTTCGTAAGTAAAAATGAAATTGCTCGTTGAGCAAGGAATTGCCAGAATAACTTTGTCATATCTCCATGATCTCTGAAAAAACAAAAACCTGGAAATCAATTTGGTTCTTATAAGTCGATAGTGCTACTGTTTAATGAGTTATAGCACTTAGTTTGGTCATGATCATAACTTGGAAGTCAATCGGACTTGAAATGGCGTTATTATCGCAATTTGAAAGTTTTGACCCGACCCCCCTGACATTCGACCCCGACCCTAAGAAGGGTGTTGGTGTGACACCCCAATGGGACATATGGTTGGATGCAGTATTGAAGATGCACATTTTGGATTTGGTTTGAAGTCGATAGACCATTTTAGCGGACGTTATTGCGAAAATAAGAATTTCGGTTTTTCGGTGACCTTGACCTTGACATTTGACCTAATTCACCAAAACCGACAAGTGTCTAAGTTGGACCATGGCCGACGTCTGTACCCAGTTTGGTCATGATCGCGTGAAACGGTGTGCGGGCTACAGGGTAAAAAACACAAACAGACAGACAGACAGACACACAGAATGACACACACAACCGACCAACATAATTGTCGAAATTCGAAGGATTCCGGCAATTGACAAACAAACAAACAGACAGGGGTGAAAACATAACCTCCTTCACCTTAGGTGGTGGAGGAAACTAGAAGGGCATTCGGTGGAGCACATACCTCCGCCACGTAATGCCTGATCCACGAGAACATATCAGGCCCAGTACATTTTTGAAATATCATGCTGCACAGTACTATATCGTTTTTGGCCCTTTCTCTCAATGATGAAGAATCACTTCAAAAATTATCAGATCCGGATCCAGATTTGGATCTTCACCAAAATCTAATCAGTTCGTCCTTGTCACACACACACACACACACACACACAAACAGACAGACAGGAGTGAAAACATAACCTCCTACCACATTCGGAGGTGGAGGTAATAACACAAAACCTAACACATGATATTCTTGAACCAATATGGAAGTATGAAGATAATGTGACTAAGCTGTAACAGAAAAATGATCTTGTTTTTCTCCCATCATTTGATTTCCTTGCATTATTTGGTGTAACTTGTTTGATAGCAGCAAGCCAGAAGGTAGCGGCTGAATTTCACTTAAACATGTAGTTGTGGGTTTGCAATCGAAACCACCAAAACCAATTTCCACACGAGTACCAAAAGCACTTGACACTCCTCTCAGAGGCCCAATTCTATGCTTATGAACACAGGAGTGACGGCAGAACATCACGTGATGTGCGAGCCTTCGAGGTCATTGTTATTCAGAATCAGTCATGTGTTGTTCAACCTTGACTTGAGAAACATGTCTGATTTGTGACTACAAGGCATATTTGCTGAATTATGAAGTGAAGGCCAAGTTCAGAAACAAGCGTATCTCTCAAGTATCCACCAAGCTACACCCAAGAGCAGAGGAACCTTTCTCTATTGCATAAACACCATTAATAAGTGAAAAATAGCCAAAGGCAACTTTTCTCACAGTCCCCACAGGTGGGGCACAGACAGGTGACTGCATAGATTCTGGCCCACAAAGAATGGTTTGTTCTCGAGGATATCTCACAATGACAGCGGAAGTCACATTGTGAACAAAAACTTCCACTCGATACGAAGTAAAACAAAAAACTTCCAGGAAAATAATTACTCTGTCTCACTTCCCGCAGCCCCCTCCCGATGATTTCCTTATTCCAGCTCAAACATCAAACTGACCACATCATAAGCCGATCGCCACTGCATCATCTTGGATTCAGACCATTAAGTTCAGAACCCTTCGAGAGTTTAAAAGAACAGCCGTTGCTTCTGGCAAACAATGATCTAGCCATTCAGAGCACGCATGCATCACACATACAGGCAGAAATTTCTCTACTTTGGCAATTCACTGGAATTATAAAAGAAAGCAACTGCTTCTTGTATGTAAGTGCTTTAGGAAAGTAAATTGTACAGCACAAAACTAGAGGCTTGAATACATATGAAAAGGATAAGAAAGGACGAAAGAAATGGAGAAGTTTTACCCGGCTCATTACAAAACATGCAACTACTGGAATAATCACAATGTTATAATAATGAGGAGGATGGGAAGAGAAACGGAGAAATGTGGGAGAAATAATATTGTTACAAGTTTGGGATGCAATAGCATCTGCTTTGATATCCAAACTCAATTCATTATCCGTTGCTGCCTTGAAAATCTTGCATCGGAGTGGTGACCCTTCCAGGAATGTGCCCAATAAACCCAGGAGACTGCTTCGGCAACACCGACGCTCTGTACAGAGTATGGTCCCAATGGATGGGTGGATTTCCTTCCCTGCAGGTGCCGAGAGCGATGTTCAAAAGCTGCATGGGGTGTCTTATCTGAGTGCCGCAAGGGTATAGCTTCCATCATCGAGAGGTGCTAACCAGATAAGATTGCAGAGGAGGTGCTCATGGTGCCTGCAAGCGAAAGGAGCACTTCTTGTGTAAACAATGATTTCTGCCCATTAAGGCACAAAGAATGCCGATTCCTGAAGAATTGCCGATATTGGCCAAGCACTAATAAGTCTCGAGTTCAAATCCCCACCCGTTGAATTAATACCAGGTGGGGTTGACTCAGCCTGTCATCCTTCCGGGGTCGGCAACATGACTACCAGCTTGCTGGGATGATTGAGCCATTCGAGTATCTCGCGTCGGAGTGGTGACCCTTCCAGGATTGTGCCCAATAAACCCAGGAGACTGCTTCGGCAGCACCGACGCTCTGTACAGAGTATGGTCCCAATGGATGGGTGGATGGATGGATGTACTATGTTTTTTTTTAATGCACACAAAATCTACTGCACTCATGGAAGAGTGAGGTGATGGAGGGTAGATGGGAATACTGACAGTGGGGCCCTGAAACAACGTGCAAACACAACAATAGGATTAATGAATAGGATGAGGACAGAGAAGAGGAAAGGAAACAGAAATCTGCAAGTAAATGGCAAGAGATAGAGGATGGTTATTGGATATATTGTTACGAATCTGGAAGCCATGAGCACTCAACATACAGGTCCTATAGATCAGTTATATGCGGTAAGTATGTGTTTTCTAGTTAGGGTCCCGTCCCTAGTCTAATGGGATTAATTGTACGTGCGCTGCGGAGTTATTTTATAGTTAGGATTTTACGTCGCAACCAACGACCCCAACAACTTCTGCTTTCGGCATTGTCCGCGCTCTTGCTCGCCGGCGAGCGAGCGCGTGCATGGGCGGAGTTTAACATGGCATGGCGTCACTCTTTGGCCAATCGGCAAGGAGCGGGCGTCTCACCCCGCCCGCCCCTACTCAACACCATCGCCATTACGCACGTGGTCGGAGGTGAGGAGGTGGGCGGAGCTACAAACGCCTCCGATTGGGACTCCACCCAGAAGGGTGGAGTTGCCCCGCCTACCGTGGGCCTGTCCAATGGGAAACGGCCAGGGAATCGCGCGATGGGTCCGACCAATCAGGAGGCGAGTGGCCAGGAGAAGAAGCCCCTCCTCCTAAAGAGGACGAGTGTGGTTGTCAGGACGAGCGTGGAGAGACAGAGATTGTGGCGTTTGTCAAGCAGCCGGTCATCGTGTGTGAGACATTTCTTGTGGGAAAGGACATTTCAATTCAGACATTTCCAACCTGGCATCCAAAGCCAGTGAGTGGTTGTCGACAAGAGCGCTTCTCTCTGGGCTGCGACGGACTGCATGCCGCGCTTCGGAGGTGTCTCGACTGCGCGCATTACAGCGAGCGGTCGACCATCTCATCAAGGGAGACCACCTCGTCTCGCCCCTCTCGCCTCTCTGGGTTCGGCTACCCTGGTCCGTGCTTTTTGGCGACTGGAGCACAGGGAAGGTGTGGACGTCGAGCCGCGCGCTCGCGGCCAGGTAGCCAGCCGTTCTGACTCCCAGCCGAACTATCTTCCTCAGCTGGAGAGCCGAATAAAGACCCGGCGGGGTCCATTTCTTTTGTTGGGTGGGCATGTCTGTGTGTGGGCCTGTCTTGTCAAGTAGAATTGTTAAGTGCTTCTTGTTGTACATTATTTACATTTCTTATTCGGATAACTCTGTCTTTTTTGTGTTCCCTTTCCCCCCATTGTAAATAAATCCCCTCTTGTTGAATGTCCCAGCTCGTCCTTGTCCTTTCTATCATTGGTTTGCCGCGCTGCGAACGGGAATTAGGAGGCCTCATTGTTGCCGTAATCGTGCAATTGGCCCGGCAGGATTCTGGTACTCTCCGCTCGGGGTACGATCGCGCAGATCCTGCCGAGGGTGAATTTCCCCAGTAGTTTGGACGACGTGGGTATTTAGGTATATTGAAATTGGCAATTGACCCTGTCCCACGTGGTCGACCTATTGGCGATCTTCGGTCCGATAAGGGACCCGTGACCTTCGGATTTATCTGAAAAGTACGACCTAAATTCCGGGCGTTCGGTGGAGCCGACTCTACTGCTCCATCTAGCGGTCGTGCTCGCCAACTGAAGAACCCGGCCCCACAACAATATCACATGTAAGGATGGAGGTTGACCTGAGGTTGTGGTGTACTGCTATCTTGGAAACCCTGGAGGGAAGAGTGCGATTGAACAGACTGAGAAAGGAAGTTCCATAAGTGAGAGAAGAGAGGCACAAACGAGTGGAGGTGAGCAGTAAGCCTGAAATTTGGGATCTTCACAAGGAGGGGGAAGCTGGAGTAATTGGAGAGGAGAGGAGGAAGCTGGAGTGCCAACCAATAGAGGAGAGGAGGGGGAACGTGTGTAACTTGGAGAGGGATGGATGGATGAAAGAACAGGTGAAGCAAGGCCAGAATAAACGAGATAAAGAAAACAGAGTGACCACAAACATGTTTGCAATGGGATAGCAGGAGCAGACGTCGTGTTCTATTTCTTTGTGGGAGATGCCAATGATGTTAAGAGAGCATGCCCTTTACTACCTGGGAACATCCATCCAACTTTGGATGCCTCAACTACCTGGGAAGATCCAACAAACGTAGTTTTTAAAGATGCTTCCCGATGCATAAAAGTCATGCGACTGTAACCAAGTCAGAAGGGAGGTGTAATTTGTGAAGCATTAAAGAGGAATAGAAAGAAACTGGATGTGAAGGAAGTTGCTCAGTTGGGTGAGAGCAGGATGAAGGATTGCATATGAGAGTTCGATCAAATAAAACAAATATCATTAAAGCAGATTATATCGGTCAAGTTCATCCGCCAGAAAACAAACAAACAGTGAATAGACTGCAATTGTGAAATAAAAATTACCACATTGCCATAAAAAAGTTTATTCCAACAGAAAACATAGATAGGCCAGATATTCATTTTACTTCTGATGTACCATCGTCAGTAACAGAGTGTCGGTGCTGCCAAAGCAGTTTCTTGGCAAGAGTTACACGAGGTGGTTTGCGTTTGCCTTCCCAGCAGCAGTTAGGGCAGGAAGTTGTAATTTGTTCATGGTGCCGGCGACAGCTCACCACCTCTTTGCGAAGGACACCGTGGGATCTTTAACATCTACCAACTAATGCCGGCACATGGGACACCCAGTTTATTGTCCATCCGAGGGGCGGCACACACATTGATGAATCACCCTGCCTGTGAAACACCGGGATGGCAGTTTATAGCCGGGTTGGGATTCAAACTTAGGCTAGACAGCTGAGAGGCGAGTGTGCGTATCTTTAAGCCATCCTGCCATCCCAGATATTAATTGGGGTATTAAATATATG
This sequence comes from Eptatretus atami, assembly GCA_035128595.1. Taxonomy (NCBI): domain Eukaryota; kingdom Metazoa; phylum Chordata; class Myxini; order Myxiniformes; family Myxinidae; genus Eptatretus; species Eptatretus atami. The sequence goes on along the minus strand of CM068955.1, from coordinate 85,909,426 downwards.
AATACAGCTAAAGTGACACGGTGAAAAATAATAATTTCAGTTTTAGTGATGGTGTATAAAACATTGATTTTATGAAGTGAAGGCCAAGTTCAGAAACAAGCGTATCTCTCATGTATCCACCAAGCTACACCCAAGAGCAGAGGAACCTTTCTCTATTGCATAAACACCATTAATAAGTGAAAAATAGCCAAAGGCAACTGCTGCGACAGATGTGATGCTGGGGTGCCAACCAATAGAGGAGAGCAGCACTCCAGTGAGCTATAGATGAAGGCCTTGTCGACCGTAAGTAGTTTTAATTTTGCCAGGAATTACTCGGGGAACACTAAAAAACAGAAAGCAAAGTCTGTCACTGGCCTGGTAGGCCAGCTTTGATATATAATGTTATATATATATAGTCAGTTCAAAAGAGGTCATGCCTGATGGTCAAAGCTAGAAGTTCAATACACTGAACTCTTAAAGTAGCTGACAATAGAAAAAAAATATATATATATGTGGATTCATCTGATGATTGTTCTGGAGCAGCAGGGAGAGACTGTGAGATTTGCCAGGATTGAAAAACATGTTCCATTTATCACACCAGCATCTAATCAATTCCAGATCAGCAGAGAGTGACGCAGCTGCTGCCTGCATGCCAATGGGATAGTGTACTGCACAACACAATGCGGAGTCATCAACAAAAAAGGAAGAGGGATTTTTTTTTCCCAAAACAGCGAAGAGACCATTTATGCAAATGAGGAACAGGACTGTCTGGCCACAGACACTGATTTGAGGCACTCAAACCTCCAATGGGAGAGGAGAGGGCTCCATTGATCGCGAACTGATTATTGTACAAGTGGAGGAATTTAGACACCAGGGTATGAAGGTGGCCTTGTATGCCACAGGCAGCAAGCTCCACAAGCACAGCAGGATACCTGATAGATAGATATGTAAGATATACTGTGTTGAATACCGAATATAAGTCTACAGAGAGCATCCCGAATTGTAAGATCAGATATCATGTAATAAGACACAATTCACTGATATCAGAGAATTTTTCTGTTGTCTTGTTATTATTATTTATTATCAAAGTTCTCTGTCTAATCTTTCAAAAGGATTGTGGAGGTTTCATTTTTACTATTTACCTATTTGAAACCGATAGAATACTTCAATAATGAAAAATGAAAGCACCAAGTGGAAAAAAGAAAATCCAAGTGGATATGGAGGGGGAAAAAAAACAAAAAAGCTCAAGGATTTTGATACGACTGTCCAACGATTATATTAAAGCCTGAGCATCTCGAACTCCAATCTGGTGAATGTTACAACATGTGTAGCTAGAAAGGTACTCAGTAGAGCACGTACCTCCGCCAGGCTAAACGGTTTACGTCTTTCTGCCACTCAGAGGCCGGATCTGGACCCGGACTTGAACCAAAATCGAATCGGCTTATTCTTGTCACCTAACCAACTCATCCACCTAGTTGTCATAATCCATCCATAACTTTTTGAGATATCATGCTACATCGTTTTGGCTTAAACTCTCAATTGGAAAAGAATCGCTTCTTCTTCTTCTCCTCCTCTTCCCTTGAGAAGGGGTGAGGTCCGATGGCAACACGCTTCTGCCCTGCCCTGATCACGATACTCCTCCACCCCCCTCTGTCCTCAGACAACTCTCTCCACTCTCCAACCACCCCTACCTCACGGAAATCCCTCCTCACACATTCCTCCCATCTCAACTGCGGTCTACTTCTTTTCCTCCTACCTTGCACCCTCAACCTATCTGCTCTCTTTGCCATTCTCTCTCCCCCCATCTGCATGGTGTACAGGCCATCTCAGCCAGCATTTCACCAATCTCCCCGTCAAACTCATCTGCACACCAATCTCCTTGTTCAGTTCATCCATCGTCCTTCTATCCACCCTCTTCACTCCCGCGATCCTAATGACCCAATTGTTCTTACAAACCTGCAGCCTCTGTTGTTGTCTCTGTCAGTGCCACCATCTCCAGATTATAAAGGTAGGCCAGCGTTACACATGACATCAGAACCTGCCCTTTCTATTTCCTTGATATCCTTCTGTCTGCCATTACTCCCTCCATCCTCATTCACACATTCGCACCCACCTGAATCCTCCTAGACACCTCTGCCTCAGACCTGCCATCCCCGGTCACTGTTCCTCCCAGATACTCAAACCTATTTCCCTGTCTGATCTCCTTCCCGTCTAACCTGATATTAATTTATTTGGCTGCTGCCCAACACACATCACCTCGGTCTCCTCCATACTCATATTCAGCCCATGTTTCTCAAATACCTCCTTCCACTCCTCCAGTGCTTCCTGCATCTCCTGTCCACTCTTCCCCACAGCGGTCAGATTGTCCACCTACAGCATCCTCCCCATACTACCGCTCAAGCTTACCATCTTGCTGACCAGCTCCATCACCATGATAAACATGAGTGGGCTGAGAGCACTTCCCTGCCTCAAACCAATGTTCATGCTGAACTCCACACTCTTCCATATCCTCAAATTCAGAATCCTGTCCAGCACCTTCATTACATGACTGAAAGCCTGGTGATGGCTTCGTGGTTCGGGGGGCTGGCTTGGGATCTTAGGGTCCCGAGTTTGAGCCCCGTTAACCACTGAATTAACACGAGGTGAGGTTCACTCAGCTTGTCATCCTTCCGAGGTTGAGGAAATGAGTACCAGTGTACTGGTTTCTGGGCACAGCATCAGGGGCATAGTCGCACCCCAACAAAACAATTGCTACCCGGCAGCCAAGCTGCCATACGCAAGAAGATTACATGACTTTGGAGCGTAATGCCCTTGTACTTCTCTGGATATTGAACATCTCTCTTCCCTTTCCATATTGGCACAATTATCCCTGTAATCCACTCCTCTGGAATTGAACCCTCTATCACACACATGTTCACCAGCCTCTTCGTCCAACCGACTCTGACTCCTTCCGCTGCAATTATTATCATCTATGTGCATACTTCATCAATGCCTGGCGCTCTTCCCTTCTTCATCCTATTCAATGCCTTCCACACTTCCTCCTCTGTGAGCGCCACCAACTCAACTTTCCCCTCCACGTAACATGGTAGCTCCAGATCGTCGTTGCTTCCTTCCTGTTCAACAGCTCTTTGAAATGTCCTTCCCACACCTTCAATACTGCCCTCCTCTCTGTTACTAATCTCCCTGCAACCATCTGTAATCACCACCCCCTCCACCCCCCACTCCCCCCATCATGTTCTTACCATCCTCATCCCTATCACGAGCCAATTTATACACAGTATATCATCTTCCTCCCAACACCCTCTTCCAACTTATTGTACACCTCCTCTTCAATATTATCCCTCACCTTATCCGCAGCTCCTCTTGCTGCTTTCTTCTTCTGCCCATACAGGTGTAGCAACTCCGCATCCGGCTGCCTCCCCCTATCCTTGATCTCATCGATCCCCTTCGAAAAACGCCTTTTTTTCACCAACTGTATTTGCAACCTCCTCCGTCCACCATACCTCGTATTTATCCATCAATAATGCACCTTTTCATGACATCCTTCCACACAAAATTCTGTAATTCCCCTAAACACCTCTCCATACTTCTTCCACTCCTCCCCCAAACCTTCTGCTTCATCACTAAGTTGTTCATGCCTAGCCCTCAACCTCTCCTTATTCTCAACGATGACGTTTCCCCTGCACTTCCCGCACATAATTACCTTCAGACCCCTGCTGTTAACCTCCTCCTTTTCTCCATCCATACCACAAACACCAATGGCTTGTGTCGAGTGGTTTTCATTATCTCTGAGCATCAGGAAGTTTTAGTTAATGATGTCCACTCCTTTAGGTAAACTTGTGGCTTTCCCACTTTTGAAAGAATGAACCAGCTATGGCCATCGCATTCCTCAGCACCTGAAAAACCAGATCTTGACCGTCTCCATTCCTTGTTTCCCAACCAAATTTCCCAAAACATTCCCATTCACCTGGCTGTACCACTCCCACATGCACGTTAAAGCTCCCTGCAATGCACAGCATCACCACCAGCTCAACCATTTACATCATCCTCTCCAGTGCGTCCCTGAATTTCTGCTTCTCCACCCCAGTCCTTCCCATTTGTGGCCCATACACCGACATAACACACACTATTTGCCTTTGTACCACCAACCATGCCATAACTATCCATCCTTCTCATTTTCCCGCTCTGACCACCTGCTTGCTGATCTCTTCTGATATTATTATTATTCCCATGCCATTACTCATTACATCCGCACCCGTGTGCAACAGCTTGTATCCTCCTACCAACCTCCTCACCCTGTCTCCTTTCCATTTGGTCTCCCACTCACACAACACTTCCAACCTCCTCCTCTGTATCATCTGCACCACCTCAACTCCTCTCCCCCACCCCCCCCCAATTGATCCCACAATCAAACAACCTAGCCAAAACTCACTTCTGAACTGCTGTCCACCTGGCAGAGCTAATACCATCTTGATCTGTTTGGGATGCTCTGGTCATCATTCAGTAGAGCTGCCCTGGCTGACCTGCTGAATCAAAATCGCTGAACAATGAAAAAAAACAAACAAAAAAAACTCTTGTATCCAGATCCGGATCTTCATTAAAATCGAATCAATTCGTCCGCGTCACACTCCCAACCTGTCTACCAAGTTTCGTCCAAATCTGTCCAAAACTTTGTGAGATATTCTGCTCACAGAGAGACAGCGGTGAAAACATAACCTGTGGCAAAGGTAATAATGTGCCGTAGGTAATAACGACGCCACTTTGATATCAGCCCGATGTGAACTCAGGGTTATCGAGTGCACATGCACATACCAGCTGTTGCCGCTGAACACCCCAGGATGCGTACTGCAGAACAGCATTCTTCACTTCCGGAGGGTTCAATTCACTCACTTCCCTGTGCCAGCATAAAAAGGAAAGAGAAGAAAAATAATTGATCGAGTCAGCTTCGCACCTTTGGCCAACACCTCAAAGCAATTACAAACGAATGTCTTTGGGTGAAAATTGAGAGTGCTTTCACTTCATCACACCCTCGTTCACCTTTGGGTACATAAATCCAAAATTCCACTGTGGCCACCAAAATCCAGCTCAGAAGAGCTCGATAAAAACTTTTATCATCATCATGATCAGGCTTGAGAGAATAGCGTCATAAAATCATGATTGCAAGGCCCACCTGGTGTGGATGTTGTAGAATGAGTACGACGCTTTGTACGAATTCCGATAAACCTAAAACACAAGAGAGATTCGGAAAAAGGTTTAGATGTCAACCATTTGCCGTTTCACGATCAGGTTTATAAGACAATTCATCTGTAGATGCTTATGGATTAACAGGATCATTAGCTGAACAGTTTTCCCAGCAACGTTTGGGCCTATTAAGCCTGGTTTTCCAGTAGCTGTTTGACATTCAAACGTGGCTTTGTTCCACTTAAAGTACAGATGATATTCACATAAATTCAGTTTATACTTATCATAACTTTTCACTATAATTGAAGAACACTTGGTCTATACTGATCTTGAACACAGTGTAGATGCACAAAGATCTTGGAAGTCAAGGGTCAAGCCAACAATCACACAAATGACAAATTCCAGGGCTTCTCAGCCAGCTGCATGGGTCGAAACCTCATTGGATTCTTTCACTTAAATTGCATATCGATTTCCTGGTGTTGTTACAGATACACATCGACAGACATGTGGAATAAGTACGCAGGAAATCAAATTTAAAAAAAAAACAACCGAAACGTGCAGATGTCCCCAAAAAAACGTCCAGTAAACTTTGTCGTGAAAAACTGCAACAATTACGATTGCAGGAAAACTGTAATCCTAATTCCATTACACACACACACACACACAAAATGGAATGCTGCTGATTGATCTCAGCTGAACCCATCATAAATTATTAGTGCATAAAATCAGTGGCACACTTTAACTCTTGCGAATATTCACAGGATAATGGTGGCAGTGGGCAAACCATGGCACGAGCCAAATAGGCCTTCATGGCAGCTGGCCATTGTGTGGAGCTTGAGCACACAGCTGCATTTTAATTTTGTTTAATTTTTATGTATACTTGTTAGATGCTCATGGAAGAGAAAGAACAGAATGGAAGGTAACAAAATGGAAAGGAAGAAACATCAACAGAGTAGAAGTGAGAGCGAGAGTGAGGTCAAGGGAAGGGGAAGGAGGACACGTGTGGGTGAACAAGATGCAAACAAGCTGAATGAAACACAGGAAGAAGAGGAAGGGGGAAGCAGGGATGAAACAGAAAAGGAATGAAGTAATCACCAACAAATGAAAAGAGGTGAGGGAGAAGGGGAACAAAAATCACAATGACCTGGAATGGCCTGTCACTTTCCCTTCATAGAGAGGTTGGTGGTCTCTGTCTTCTACCGTCTCCCTTCTGATATTGCAGCCCTCTGCTCTTACCATGCTTTGTCGTCCCTTCCAGGTTTTTGCAGGGTGCATGAAGTCCACCATATACCCTCCCTCTGGTAAATGCCTAAAATCCAGACTCAGTGCTCAACTTCCACCCATTCGATCCTCTTTTGCCTGAACTTTAGAACCAAATCCACATTTTCTTAAATCTCATTCCTCCCTCCAGATCTTCAAGTAATCTGTACACCACTATCTCAGATAATCCCCCATCCAAATCCATGATATTTTCTACCCCTGGCAACCCTCCAACACTTTTGGTCTGTTGCGTCCTGATCTTTTGAGTGTTCTTGCACTTTAATGAGCCTTCACTTTGAAAACAAAAAAAAAAGAAATAGGGAGTGCTTGGGAATGTGGTCATTTGTGGTAGAAGATATCATGAATATGATCAGGAAGAGATCATGAGTACAGATAGAGTCCTGAGGTAGTGTAGAACAGCTGCCTTGAAGCCCTGCAGGGAAGAATTGGACTGAACAGACTGGGGAAGTTGGCGCCACATATGAGAGAGAAGAGGAATAAATGAGTGAATATGAGGAGTGAGCCTGGATTTGGGGTGTTCAACAAGAACAGCATGACGGGCAGACCGTGTGCATCATGCAGAAACCTGAGAGGGGCAGAGCCAAGGGAGGTCAGGTCAGTTATGGGAGCATGCGCCAGAGCAGTGCGTCGCTGCGTCCACTTTCCGCCGGCACTCCAGCAGAGGCCTCCACCTGGCCAACCCCAGGCAGATGCCTGGCCCATCCCCATCTCCTTGAGATGCTGATCAACCTGCTGCAACCACGAGGCACGTGGTCGTCCCCTTGGCCTCCGCCACTCACGAGGCTCCCTCGCTGAGAGAATCTGGTGAGCAGGATCAGCATCAGGAAAATGAGCCACATGTCCATACAGCCGTAGCTAATGCTCACAGACTATGCAGGTAACAAATCTCATTTGAGTCTCTCTCAGCAACCGCTCGTTGGACACAAAGCCCGACCTGTGATAGCCAAGGATTCTCTGAAGAGACCTGGTACCAAAGGAATCAAGTCCCCATCTCAGATCCCTGGTCAGAGTCCAAGTCTCACATCCATAGAGCAAGACTGGAAGCACCAAGGACCTGAAGACTCGGACTTTCGTCCTCCCGCACAGGTACCGGCAGCACCACACCTCATGATCCAGTGAATCCATGAATCTACCGGCCCAACCCAGACATCTGTTGACCTCTGGCTCACAGCCAGCAGAGACATGAATGTCACTGCCAAGGTAAGCGAATCTCTCCACGACCTCAACATCCTCACCACAAACAGGTACAGACAGGACAGCAGCATCCAAGATGTCATTGAAAGCCTGGATCTTAGTTTTGACCCAGGAAACCCATAATCCCAGCAAGCCCCGACTCTCATTCAGCACGTTGAGGGCCCCCAAAACTATATCTAGAGTCTCCGCAAAGATGAATGCATCATCTGTGAATTCAAAGTCAGAGATCTTGACATTCCCAAACGATGC
>CM068955.1:85869920-85901157 GCA_035128595.1 Eptatretus atami | reverse complement strand
TCAAGCAGATGGTGGCGAACCCTATCAAGAATTATCCGAACAAAGACCTTGCCCGGAACTGAGAGCAGCGTCACCCCTCAGTAGTTGTTGCAGTCTTGGCGATCACCCTTCCCTTTCCAGTAAGGACAGAGGACAGAGGGTACAACACCAAAAAAGAGGTGGTAGAATACAAAGAGGCCACCAACCTGTCTGCAATGTGACAGTAACAGGCCTAGACACTCAGCTTTGTCTTGAGAGATGCCAATGATTTTGAGGGACTTGCTTTCCACGGCATGAGGATCAGGCAAGGTGTGAGGCAGGGGTGCCAGCCCAAAGGCAAGAGCAGTACTCCATCGATATGCGAATGAAGACCTTGTAGGTTGTGAAAAGTTCAGATTGGCCAAGAAAAAACCTTGCACAACGAAAGAGGCACAGGCGGCAGACGGCTTTGGAGGTCATCATGGAAATATGGCCAGCCCAAGAAAGATCATGGTTGATGGTGAGGCCCAAAAGGTTGAGTGACTTAATTCCTTCAAGTGGTTTGTTTAGGAAGTAGATGAGAGGGTTTTCCAGATGGTCCTTTCAGAGAGACAGGGTGCGTGTGTGATATGTGTCTGGGTTGAAAAACGTATTCAAAGTGTTCGACCAGCTCCTGATTCCACCAAAGCCTGTAGAGAGGGAAGAGACTGCTGTCTGCCTGTCTGAAGACTGAGAAATAATAGGCAGAGGGTGGAATCATCAGCAGAAATACAGGATTTTCAGGGGAATCAGAAAGATCATTGATAAAGATGAGGAACAAGACTGGGCCAATGACACTACCTTGGAGCACATCAGCCTTGACAGGGAGAGATGAGATTAAAGGATCCAATCAACAGCTACACTTTGACTCCGGGAGTGGAGGAAGTCAGCGATACATGAAAGGAGGTGGCCTTGGATGCCATAAGCAGACAGATTGGAGATCAAGGCAGGATGCCAGACTATCAAAAGCAATTGCAGTGAATTTGCTTCCATTACTTGCTTCCTTCTGGGGCATTGGAAGGAAAGGTGGCATCAAGGGTGATGGCATGAGGTAAGCAAGTGATAGCTCACAATGTACATGTATTGCTCTGCTTTACATATAAATACCGTAACTGCAAGATGTGGACATAAAAAATAGGTTGAAACAATTTTGGCAAGCAATCGACAACACGATATTTGTTTATTTTACATGCGTGTCAGTTTAACTATTCTGTACAATTTTGCAACAAAGTCTGTTTCTTAACAGCTAATGGTCTCAACACAGCTGCCAAGTTTATTATCATGCAAATTGAGTACCAGGGAAATAGGTCACGTGATTACATATGCAAATATCCATATTGTGAAGACTACACTGTTTCCCTCAAGGATTTTTTTAAAAAGTGAATGAACGAATTAAAATCTCACTGTGCTCCCTATCCCCCACCCACAGCCCACCCCCACCCCATCTCATCTTCCTGTGGAGACCATCCTGCCCCAAGAAAGTGTGTGTTGACTCAATTAGAATCTTCGCTTTCATCAATGACCTGTCTGTTTCCTTGTAAAATTACCTTTACCATTTTCGAGTACATACTGTTATGTTAAACATTTCCCCATCTCAATGACAGAGTAGCAGTGACTGCTTTCCTCACAAGAGACCAAAAAAAAAAAGGGTGAAAAAAAGGTCCACTAGTTGTATCATGATGGTTACGTCCCACATCCAAGCAGTTCCTCTTCACAAGCACCATCAAGCAAACCCTCCTATCAAAGTCTTTGATTAACCTATTACCTCCTTGAACTCTTGTGCCATCAGACATGACCTTTCCTGGTCAAACAATATCTCTCAGCTGGCTGTTAAAGACAGGCGCACATTGGGTATTCTGCACTGGGAGTCCTTCCTTGGTTCTGCAGAACTTCTCATGGCTTATAAAGTCTTTATTTGAAACACAATGGAGTATTTTTCTCCATTATAGGCCAGTATAACCTCACTTCACTCTCGGCCCTGGAAACTGGAGAAATCAAGGTTATAAAAATGAGCTTTTGAAAAATTCTTTATTCATGACCTTAAATTTTTTTTTTTGGACTCCTGCCCGGATCCGATAAGGTCAGAGACGGGGAACATTAAAATAAGCTCTGTCCGACCGACCAACCGATTATAATCCGTCCATGTACTTTTGTGTACACGATATTTCATAAGCCGTTGAACATTTCGTTTTCATATTACACATATCTATTCCTCATGACATTATCTCAACCTGATTAGAGAATGGCTGTGATTGGCTGAATTATGTTGCCACGGCAACCATCACAGTAACTTGGCTTGTGTACGTGATAATTTTTTTTTAAACATTCAACATTTAGCTTTCATATTAAACAGATCTATTCCTCATACAACCAAAAGGTGGGGGAACTAGAGTAGCAGCTTTTTGATTCTGTTTGTTTGTTTTTCTTCCTGCGCTGCTAATTTCTAAAATTTCCGAGTTACATTTGAGAGCCGGCTTGGAATTTTGGAATTAAATTTTGCATCAATAATGTGAAAAGAATGTACGTGGGATTAACATAATTTTTTTGACTTTAACCTAGTTTTTAAGGCCATGACCTAATTATAGACATTTTTAGCTCACCTGGACTTTAGTCTGGTGAGCTTATGCACTCAAGCAATGTCCGTAGGTGAGTGAGTGAGTGAGTGTGTGAGTTAGTCAATCAGTCCATCCGTTCATAACACTTCAGTCATTATTGCTTAAAACAAACACACAATTTGATCAAACTTGGCACAAACTATATATCTGATGCTTAATGAAGGTGTATTGACTGCATCAAAATCTGCGCTCATTAAGGGGATCTATTGTGTGTGGGGGGGGGGGGTTGACACCCCCCCCAAATAGGCATGTGCTCTCTTCTCCGAAACGACACACACAATTTCGATGAAACTTGACACACCTTCATCCACCCATGATGCACCAAGTTTGTTCATGGCATTAAAAAAACAAAAAAAAACAAAAAAAACAGGGTCTAAGGGGGTCTGTGGGGAGTTTGAGTGACTGTTGCTCCTGATCCAGGTGAGCTTCAGGACGTGCGGTCCTATTTTTACATTTGTCACCACAACTCGACTAAGGTTTGATCAGAATGGAATTGCCCTCTCTCGATAGACTAGAGCATGGCGTAATTACATTGAATTTACATCATACCCCTCCGAGTTATAAAGGTCAAGGTCTTTGACCCCCCTCGCATTACAAAACCACCATTTAGGTTTTATACATTTTTTTTTCTGCCATTGTACGTGCTGTATCTCGGATCTGGCTGTGATTTTCAGAATTAAATTTTGCATCAATGATGAAAATAAAAGCGGGATTGACCATTTTTTTGACCTTGACTTAATTTAAGGTCATGACCCAATAATAGACATTTTTACATTTTTCACCATAACTCGGCTAAAGTTTTTCCGATCAGAATGAAATTGCTCCCTCTATAGATAGCCGAGTGCAAGGCACATTTATGCTTAATTTACATCATACCCCTCCGGGTTAAAGGTCAAGGTCAAATGCCAGTCCAAAAAAAGTGTTTTTTGTCATTGCTCAATTTTGACATTGAAAACACCTTTTTGATCATAACTTGAATAATTCTCTTCCAATTTTCGTATTGTTGAGTTTTATTGATAGATTGTAGATGGATACACATTTTCTAAACTTACATGATGACTCTAAATATTGAACGTCAAGGTCATATAGCGGTCCAAAAAAATTACATGGCCATCATTGGATCATGGGCCACGGGTAAGTCTCCGGTGATCGCCAAGGGAAAGGCTTATCCTTGGTGATTGCAGATATCTAGTTATTAATTATTATTTTTCCATGCTTTGCAATCCGGCAGCCATTTTAGTTTGGCCTGAGTAACTGACCCTGGTCCATAACAGCAGTAACAGTCGCAAGAGGTTAGAGCAATTCTTCTTGTTCGTTCATATGCCACACATGGCTGCGGGGTGGCATCATCGGCTGAGAACGTGACTGAGCCCTCTGCTGATTAGTGCAGGAATTTGGAGTTTGGCCATGGTGCCATCGATAGTTCGCCGACTCTTCGCAAAGGACGTTAGAGCAATAAGAACGGATAGGAGATCAGATGAGATCAACCTTTTCGATAAACTTGCTCACTCTACATGAACTTCAGACGAGTTAGTTTGAAAATCTTAAACTCACAAGGTTGTAAACACCAACATGAATGACAACACACAATTCTCTTTCATGGTTGCCAGTGACTGCAATCCTCCGCTAAATGACTACTGACCATCATGCAAAGAAATACAGAATTCAGGAACTCATCAATCAACCTCTCCAAGCATTTCAATAACAATTATCTTGTCGAAAATGAGAACAAATAAAAGGTTTTAACATTCACTGTAATGGTATGAATTAACTCATTACAATGGGAAGGCATTGTTATGGATTAATTGCAAATATGTACAGTACAATCTAATAATTATTTGAACCCATAAAGTTTGAACTTATGAGCAAGTGCTAGCTTATCTGTACAAGAAGGTTGAGAGGGAAGGATGTGGAGGTCAAGGGGGGCTTGGGATGAGTATATGGACTGGAGTCTCGAAGACACCTCCTATCCTCCCCCTGCATACCTCCTTCCCCTAATTTCAATGAACCCAATCACTACAGCAGAGGTAAGGATATTAATAGGAACACTAGAATGTGAAAACAATTCTGCCTTCGATGAACGTTCAAAAGTGGAAGTCACTGGTAGAGAACAATATCTGGATAATCCGATGGGAGTTAAATATCAAAGTAAATTTTTTGAAGATTACAATATAAGTAGTGAATGATTGAGCAGCATTGTCAAACTGGAAGAAATTTTCAGAGAAAACCATCCATTGTGGGCCCCACACGATAGCAGCAAACCAATGGGGGCTCCCCACGGTCCAGAGCCCATCCCCAAACAATGATTGACAAATTATAAGGACGGAGGGCTGATGGCCGAAACTCTTGATCCCTCCCCTCGCCAAGGCTTGGACAGCATGGAGATGGGGAAGTTTACATATATGGACAGACTATGGCAGATCCGTTCCATATGGTGGAAAGCGGAGGACCCACCGTTCATCGGTACCCTCCTCGTGGCTGGCGGCCATGGGTTCCACATAGAAGGAAGACGTGGACAGGGCATTCCTAACTTCTAAAATAGGCAAGGTCCATCTATGTCACGGGCTGTACACCAGGTAACTTAACCCTAAAACAGGTCCTTATATATGGTTCAAAAAATTATAAGTGAAAAATCGATGGGCCTAAGGTCCCCTACCCCAAAAGCGTAACGATATAAGAGAAAGATATTTACTCAACATCGTTAAGTATAACATTGCATCGAATAAGGGATATGGATACTTTGATTAGATGCTATCCTAACATGCTGCTGCCTATCCTTTTACATCATAATCCAAAATATAAATTGCCATTTTGAATGTTAATGGAAACATAAAATTGCACATTCCACATCCAATGATTTGCTAAAGCGGACAAGTTTTATTATTACCGCCACTAATAAGATATCACTGAGCAAGGATGCTGCCTGTACATTATGAGAACGGTATAATAAGAGCAGCATGTCAATTTACAATCTTTACGAGTGCTACACACACCCTTCACGCACACTGCACACCCTTCATAGAATTACAATCATTTTATTCATATCGAGTGGAAGTGAGAAACCAGAAACTATCTCCTGCTATTCAAAGGATTTGGAAGGAAACTTGTGTTGTTGTTATTATTATAAGTGCACAGATTTAACCTGCAGGTGTCATATGCAATAGCAAGGGAGATAGGCCTGATTAGGCCCAAGTATTAGACTTGGTAGGCCCAGGTTCCCAAGGTGATGATATTCACAGTACCTCATTATTTCAGCAGCCAGATGACGCGGCACCCCAACTGTGGCTACCTACTGCAACCCTGACCACCCATCTGTCCCATTAAATGACTTCCAGCTTCGGCCTGCCGCACGTTATTGCACTCAACCGAAAAATAGCCATGAAGAGAAGTGGCAACTGGGATCGCATCGTCCTCAAAAGAGCGTCTTGTCATTCAAAATGTGATTGCAATCTGGTGTTCCTGCTGGAGGTGGCTTAAAAGGTAAGATCATTTCAAATCAGCTGCTGTTGCATTAGCTTTTCACCTCAATCAAGCGTGCATCTGCGGGACCACATGCCCTGTTATTGGGAAACACTGCGAGCTTTTCAAAAGGCCAATCTCTCAAGAATATCTCCCTAGATGAGGGAACAATTGCAGGGATACACTTTTGAGTGATATGGCATGCACACCAGAAATTCCAACTACAGGTCTTCAGTCGTGGTGGCCCCTCACCTTTGGAATAATCTCCCCGATTATAACCAAGTCTGAGGACTTTTAACTGCAACCTGAAGACTTACCTGATTTAAGAATAATGTTTTCATTCAGAATGACTTTTAATCGCATGTAATGTAAGCCTGGTGTTGGCTTAACGGTTAAAGTGGCTGGCTGACGATCCTAGGGTATTGAGTTCAAGTCCCTGTTTTCACATTGAAATAACACCAGGAGGGTTGACTCAGCTTGTCATCTTTCCAAGGTTGGCAAAATGAGTGCCAGTTTACTGGTAACAGGGGGAATTGCATAAGCAGCATAGACACACCCTCAGAAAATGATTCAGCCAAGCAGCCACAGGCTGCACACGAATAAATAAATAAAAAAAACATGTAATGTATTCCTGCTATGTGAAACACCCTTTTAGGATCACCCTGTACCCAAATATACTTTAGGATGACCCTGTACCCATATGCTAAGCAAACTAGGAATACGCTGTGCTACATCGGAGTATTGCAACACGTGCCTGCAGAAACCTTATTTTTCTGGAACGCCGGCCTCATTTTCCATCCAATCATCATGGAACTTTGTACAAAGCTAGTTTCACGATTGCAAACATTTCTTATCGAGTCAACTTGGTTGTGGGATGGCAGTGAAGGTCATAAAATACAAGGTGATGAGTCCTTCCTTCGTGTTAGGAAAGGAGGTGCACGGAGCACACTGCACAAAAGCAAGCACATCTACACTTGTCACTAGAGATAGTTCGAGAACAAATTTTCCAAGTCCGAACAGAAAAACAAAAAACGGGAAAAGGCAGGAATCCCAAATCAATTTCCCACAATTTTCCAGGAATTGCCGGGAAACTATTTACGGGGTTGAAACATCAGCTTGTTGATGAACACTTGTATGAGTAAGTGAAATTCACAATGGTTTGAAAATGTTGAAGGCCTACTACGATGTGATATCCATGCTTGTGTGTTGGCAACATAGAAGATAATGAGCACTAAAATATTGTCCTAAACTTTGTGTTGACCAGAACTTTCAGGGGAGTTATTTTTCATCTCATGAGCACGAGGGCCTTGGCCGACATTCCACAACATGGCCAAGCATGGTTGTTATTATTATTATTATTAATTAGTGCTTATTATTATTATTACAAGTACAATATTTTTGGTGAGGGGAGTTGAGGAGGCGAGGGCGCAATGCATTTACCCGTGGGACAGTTGATGGCATTTGCTGTTGTGCACGAGTTCAAATCACTGAATCGATTGGAGTCGTACATTTAATCAAGGAATTTTGCAGCGACATCAAAAAACGGTGCAAAACAGAACAGGTACAATTCTGCCTCTCAACAGGTGAAACAATATTAGTTGACTTCACCGACCTTGGATGAACTCGAGCTTTGTAGCGGCTTTCTTCCCACTCAAAAGCGATTCATTCACAACTAATCCCAAAGGTGAAATCTCGAATATCACCCCCAATGTGCAGGATGCTAGGAGCCCTGCGAGGTAATTCACTCCGAAGAAAACAATGCATTCCTTTTCTCTTTCTAACTCGATGATGAAGGTCACACACACACACACTCCTACCAGAAGAAAGCAAACAAGCCTCAGGTGTGCTTCTGCACCAATAAAAACACTATTACAAACAAGCTGAAGACAAAAATCTTTGCTCGTCTCCAAACAATATATGTACAAGTCCGTCTGCATGTAATAGGGTTACCTGACAAACAAAGTTGATGAAGAGGGGAGCAAGATCAGCAATGGTGAATCGTCATTACTCCTTTCCTTTTGATGCAAAAGACCACATGAAAAACCCAGACTTGATGCGTCTGTTCCTTGGTTGGCTCACTTTGCTCAATGTAAGCCTCTGGCTAATGGTGGTCGTGAAATGTGTCACGAAGATAGCGACAAGGCAATCTCCGACAAAGGTGAGCTCTTGGGATGAGCCAAATAATGGTGGCAGCAAGAAGGTGAAGACCATTTAAAACTGTCCTTCCCAGCCGAGGATCCAAAGCTAAAGTGTATTGTATTTTTATTCCACCATTTGTCCCCCTTGTTGATATTCTTTCTTTTTCTATCTTAACTCTACTTTCTATTCCTTTCTTTTTCTCTCAACCAATTTGAACACATCTGTTCGCAATTACTACCATTTGCACAGAGACACGTGCTCAGAAATTCATGCATCCATCTATTTGGCAATTTCATTGCTTTGCGAATACGCTGGAACGAAATGAAAATTCCACAGATCTCCCTCAAGCAAATGTTCCTTGCATCGACGACGTGCGACCTCACCAAGCGGCTTTTAAAAATAATAAACTCCTCGTGCAATAATTACACTCACTTTGAAGGTCACGTTAAACGAGTGGAACGACTCTCACGATCATTCATCGATAACCATTAGAGAACTCAATTGATGTGTACAATCCGAGGTGTTTAACAACACCAGGCCATACATCAACGCTCCCGACGCCCCGTCTTTCACAGCTCTCGACACACGAGCATTAAACGAAACAGAATCCAAAACAGATCTTCCATGAGCCCAGACACCTGCTCAAAAACAAAAAAATGCCGAAGGTAGGAGTATATTGCGACCTCACAGTATCTAAGCAGAATAGGACGAGAGACAAACTCAAGAGGAAACGACGGGAACAAAATACACAAAAGCTTTGAAAAAAGGCAGAAATTTAAAAAATGTAACAAACGATCTTAAATTATTACGCAGAATTTTTTGTGGATTTTCCAAGTATTATTATCTTTGTGTATAAATGTCAGAAATAATAACACCTAAAGTTAAAGACATAAGATTGGTGTTGTCTTAGCGGTTAAGGTGGCTGGCTTGGGACCTAAGAGTCCTGAGTTTGAGCCTGTCAACCATTGAATGAACACCAGGTGGGGTTGACTCAGCCTGTCATCCTTCCAAGGTCGGTAAAATGAGTACCACTGTACTGGGGTAATAACCATTCGGGGTAACATGTGTCAGAGTGGCGACCCATCCAGGACTGTACTCCCTGCCAATGAAAGTGCTTTGGCAGCCCTATGGGCCTTTACGGTGCGAAGATAATTGTTTTATTATATTATTTAAGTTAAAGGCGTGTGCATCAGCGATGATACTTTGGCATTGCAAATTTTAAAACTTTGCAAAATGTGAAAAAAACAGGAATTTAGTTACTATGATTATGAGAGAGTTCATAGAACACCTTACCCCACACAGTGTTGAGAAAAAAAGGACATGGGTGGGATCTGCGAGCAGTACATTTGATTGGTCAAGATGATGTAAAATGCCGTAATATTATGTCCAAGCACAGTACTGCGAAACAAAAGGTTTTGAAAGTGCCAAGAAGGCAAATTATGTTCTGCAGTGTTCAAGTAGGCAATTCGATTTCAATAAAATACATATTGAGGGTTTTAGGAAAAAAAACAATTATCCGAAAGTTTACCGCCACCGATGCAGCGCCTTTTCCACCACCTTATTTAACACGTTACATTCGTTTTTTGTGCCTGTTTTTGTGTCCTTTATGACGTCCTTAAAAACAGTAAGCTTCCTGTTTGGAATGATTTTCAATTTTTTTTGACTGACAGTCAGGCAGACAGAGTAAGAAAATAATTATCTCACTCCTCTCTGCGCATGCACGATAGAGATCAATTCAGAGCCAAAGTAGTGCTAAACTCCAGGTTCATTTCCTGATGCATGTTCAAATTAACATTGAATTGAAATAAAGTTGTTCCTCAATCGTAAACTGATCTTTGCAGACAGTCAGACAGACAGATGGACAAAGTGAACCAATTGATTAACCCCGCTTTTCGCATCGCGTGCGCAGGGTAAATATTTCTGCTCACAAGTGACACACAAAGAGCACTTCATTCAACTATTGCATAAGATGAGAAAAACTCGGACTCGGTGGCACTGTGGTTAGAGTGTCCCCACTGAATCGGTGAGGTCAGCGGTTCGATCCCGACCACCGAGTCACACCAAAGACAAAAAATGGCACCTGCTGCTTCTTCGCTTGACACTCAGCATTTGGAGGATAGAACACTCTAACTTCTGTTTGCATGTGTACGTATGTTTGTGTGCATGATTTATGTGACAGCTCTTCTATAAATAAGCCTTACACTCTGAAAAAAACGATATTTACACCAAGTGCAGGAACGTGCAAAATACCATACTATGCTATCATGCCTGGAAGGTTTGAAACCTGTACTTACAATATAAAGGTGCTTTCTATGGAAAAGCCAAACCACCTCAAGCTCGTCATTTTCCCCCCACACACTTCGAAATTACCCCAGAGGCCTGGCAACCATTCATCTCTGCCAAGCACATGTGAAAGTAAGAGGCAGTGTCGACCCTGCAACGAAGCGTTTGTGGAGTCGAATCATTCACTATCATTTCATTAGTCTACTAATAGATTAATATACGTTCCGCGATTAGATTATTACACTCTCTAGAAACCACACTTGCAGCTCGCTTTGAGCAATCCCTGTTCAAAAGTTTATTTCCGCAATCAAAAGCAAGTTGTAAACAACAACATCACTCTCAATCCTTTTAAATCATCAAATTAATAATCCATGACTCCCGAGATGGTATTTTGGTGTAATATCATGGAAGACCATAAACCTCTTCAAGAGAATTCCTGTTTTATGCCTTGTGCATGTAGAATTAGCTCAGGCATTATCTGCCAATAAACTTGCAAAACTACTTCTACTTTCAGTAAATATTTCCCCCCAAAAAATGGAGGGATATCTTTCTTGACTCGTGGGACAGTTGATCCCACTGGGACAGTCCCACAGTTGACCCGTGGGACAGTTTTTGGTATCCATACCAAAAAATGATAACTGATTAATGATCAGCGCAGCAGAACCTGCTGTTTAATCAGAGTTCACAATGTTTATCAACAATAGACTTGGTGATGTAATGGTTCGAGCTCAGTCTGGGAGGATGGTGGCTCAAATCCCGGCCCAGTCACACCAAAGACTTTAAAAATGGTTCGTGCTGCTTCCTTGCTTGATGCTCAGCATTTAATAGGACTGAGAATGGACAAACAATGCTGGTAAGGCAATGGCAAACCATCCAGTACAACGCTTGCGAAGAAATTGCTTTAGCAGCAGCCACGCTCTGTAAAGAGGATTTTTTTTTTGTATACCTTGGCGAGGCTCGTATGAGAGCTAACACAAAACAACGCACATCAAGGGGGGGGGGCATGAGACAAGAGGGGAGGGAGTGGGAAGGACAAAACAGTGGGGAACAGAGACATTAGGAGATCTTGTGGAAGGGAGAGGGATGGGAGGTGAACATGGGGATAGAAGATGGACATTACAGGGACTTTCAGGAAGGAAAGCAGGGAATTTGAAGGTGAGATTGGGTGGATTATTGGGGTAGAAAAGATCGAGGATTTGGATGGGGGATGATAAGAGGTGGTGGTGAACAGCTGTTTTGAAGGCCTGGAGGAGAAGAATGGGAATGAATAGAGTGAGGGAGTTTATTGCAAAGGCGGGAAAAAAAAGAGGAATGAAAGAGTGAAGGTGAGCAGTGATTCGTGATTTTGGTAGTTTTACCAGAAGGGGGTTGTTGGCGGACCTTGAGCGCCCTGCGGAAATGTGGTGGGGACAAATCGCAGAGAGAGCAGGAGGGGCGAGGCTGGAGAGGAGATGGTAGAAGACAGAAAGACCACCGACCAACCTGCGGTGATTGAGTGAGAGGCCCAAAGACTCACCCTCATTGCGGGAGATGCCAATGATCCGAAATGCCTTGGTTTCTACAGCATGAAGCCGAGAAAGTGGGAGGCAGGAGCACAGCCCAGAGGGGAGAGCAGTACTCCATCAGGCTGCGGACAAAAGCTTTGTAAGTGGTCAGGAGCTCAGGTGAGCCAAGAAGGACTTTGCACGACGGAGGATTCCCAGTCGGCGACTGGCTTTGGAGGCGAGGTTTGAAATGTGGCTTTCCCAGGAAAGGTCATGGAGATAGTGAGACCAAGAAGCTTGAAAGAAAGGACTTCTTCCAGAGGATTGTTGAGAAAGTGGATGGGGGGGTTTTCTAAACGGTCCTTTCAAGAGACATAGTGAGAGTGTGAGATTTGTCCGGATTGAAAGACATGTTCCACGTGTTGGACCAGTTTGTGATTTTATCCAGATCAGCAGTGAGCGAAGAAGCTGCTGCTTGCCGGTCTGAGGGATGACCGATGGTACGGCAGAGGTGGAGTCATCAGCAAGAGATATAGAGGATTTTCCAGAGAGTCGGAGAGTCATTGATGAAAACCAGAAAAAGAACAGGGCCCAGAACGCTACCTTGAGGAACTCCAGCCTGGACAGGAAGGGGGGAGAAAGAACTCCATTTAGGGCCACACGGTGACTGCGACAGGAAGGAAGTCTGCGAGCCATGAGTGGAGATGGCCTTGGATACCATAGGAAGAGAGTTTGGGTGCAGGGCAGGGTGCCAGACTGTGTCAAAAGCACGTGATATGTCCAGGGATACGGCTCGGATTTCCTGTCTGGCATTGAGGGCTTCCATCCATTGTTGGGAGAGCAGAAGCAGCATATCCAGGGTAGAGTGACCTGGTCTGAAACCAAATTGATGATCAGAAATCAAGCCATTGGAGAAGAGGAAGGATTGATGTCTGAAGCGATGATGGATTCCATAACCTTGCTGATGATTGGGAGAAGGCTGATTAGTCTGTAGTTGCAGGGATCTGTTTTTGCACCTTTTTTGTGCAGGGCAGTGATGTTTGCTGATTTCCAAGCAGATGGCAGATGACCTTGAGCAAATGAGAGGGTGAATAGAACAGAGAGAGGGTGAGCAAGAGCAGAAGAGCAGGCTTTGAGGACATGTGGCTGATGCCGTCTGGACCGGTTGCAGAATCTGAGTCGAGGTTTGACAGCAAGCTCTCCACCTTGTCAGGAGAAAGGACACAGAGTCCAGGGACAGTTGGGTGCGACTGGGTAAGGTGGGAGAAGAGTGATGGGATTTGGACACAAGATTTAGCTGCAAACACCGAGTTTAGGCATTCAGCTTTTTCACGTGCGGAATCAGCAGTGCGGCCATTTGAGGTAAGGGAGGAGATGGAGGGGGAACATACACCAGAAACAGATTTGATTAGACCCACACAGGATTTTGAGGAGGGAGAGAGGTTTGAGAGTTCAGACTTGAGATGAGAAAGATGTTTTCTGGCTCTCCTGAGGGTAGATACACACTTGTTCCGAGCTTTATGGAAGGAACTGAGATTGCCCTCAGTTGGGTTTGCTTTCCATGAGGCAAAGGCAAGTTGTTTCAGGACAACTGCCTCACCACAAGCTTCAGTGAACCAAGGGCGGGAGGAAGGGTAGGACAACTGAAGTAGGACAACTGAAGACGAGAGGGGATAAATCTGTACATGAGGGAGAGCAAGTTTCTTTGAAAGAATTCCCAGGATGAGTTGATGTTGGAGAAAGTCGCGATAGGAGACCAGTCTATAAGTTTGAGGGCTGCTTGGAGACCCTGCCAGTCGGCTTGCGTGAAATGCCAGACTCGACGGCGGTGAGGTGGTTCTCTGATAATAGCCAGAGAGATGTCCACTTTGACAAGGACGTGGTCAAAAAGAACCGATTGGAGCGGAGGAAGAACAGCAGATATTGTCAGGGAAATTTGTCAAAATCAGATCCAGAAGAGATGGAGTACCGTTGGTTGAGATCCGGGTAGGGAAAATGACCGATTGAGTCAGTCCCAATGAGTCGCAGAAAGCTTTTGCTGAGGTGCCATGACAGGTGAGAGAGGTACCCACACCTAGCCAACTGGCATGATGACAATTGAAGTCGCCACATATGAGGAAGAGAGAGTTTGGATGAGAATATCGAAGTTGGTCCATGTTTTCAGATAGTGAGGTGTAGATGGAGTCATCACTGTTAGGTGGACGGAACAGTACACATATAAACATGAGGTGGGGGTGGAGGGGAAGCCGTAGCCAGAGGTATTCCTGGGTGTGGGGGAGTGAGGGCAGTGCATGGAGAGTGAGGAATACAGTCTTTGATGAAGAGAGCAACTCCTCCACCAGGGCGAGGCTCAGGTCTGTCAAACCGGGGAGGGAGAAACCGGGAGAGAGTACTTGGGAGTCAGACACGTCTTGGGGAGGAAAGTTTCTGTTAGGCAGATTATGTCTGGTTTGTCAGTGGAAACCTGTATGGAATATCTGAAAGGTTTGAGTGAAGGCCCCGGATATTTGAGGTCCATACTTTTAATGAAGAGGTATGGGAGGAGGTTATTGGTGCAGGGGGGCGGGGGGGGGGAGGGGAGGGTAGGACAAGGGACGAGGGGGGGAGGTAAGGAGGGTTGTTGAAAGAGTGTGGGGATTGCAGAATAGCTAGGGGAGGGGGCCGAATGAGGAGGAGAAAAGGCTCTGTAGTGCTGGGGGAGAGGGGGACAAGAGAGTGGGAAGAAGGCAGTTGAGGATTTGGGGAGGTGGACTGAAGAGATGGAGGTGAGAGGGCAGTGGAAGGAGGCAGCTTTGTGGATGGGAGGGGGGCAACTTGGGAAGGATGAGTGAGGGGATGAATGGTGGGAGAAAGGTGAGGGGGATTTTTGAGAGAGGTGGGAGGGAGGCTTGGAGGGAGAAGAGTGGGATGGTTGCTTTGAGAGTGAGGGGTGAGAGGTGAGTTGGCACTGAAGTTGGAAAAAAAGAATGGTTGATGAAAGCGAACATTCATAGCAAACTGGGTTTTAAAAAGTTTTAGGTCAGTTATGCGATTAAACACATTTCTTGAGGGATGCAATAAAGGCGAATTCAGAGAATGGAGAGAAGAAACGCTGTAACAGTTGGACTTTTTAGGCAAGGTATGAAGGAAAGGTCGAATTGAGAGAAGTCTGTTTAAATAGCAGAAGAGTCGTGCATTCTGATACAGTAAAGAGTTCCACACTGTGAAAAGAGGAAGATAACATTATAAGAGATCGTTTTTGTTATTATATTAATGTTTGAGAGAGTTTTCAACAGATTAGGTCATGGAAGTGTTGTAGAAAAAAATCGAGGAAAAAGAAGAGGAGGAAGAAGAAGAGGAGATGAAAGAAGAAGAGAGAAGAAAGAAGAAGAATCGGAGAAAGGTTGCGTTTTTTGTTTGTTTTTGTTTTTTTTAATTTAAGATAAGAAATATAG
Source organism: Eptatretus atami (assembly GCA_035128595.1). Taxonomy (NCBI): domain Eukaryota; kingdom Metazoa; phylum Chordata; class Myxini; order Myxiniformes; family Myxinidae; genus Eptatretus; species Eptatretus atami. The sequence goes on along the minus strand of CM068955.1, from coordinate 85,885,746 downwards.
TGATTAGTTGGGAGGGATGGGGACGTTAAGAAAGGGGAAAGATAGAAATTGAAGATAATGGGAGAAAAAAAAATAAACACGATCATACACCGAGGGGAACAAAGGGTAGGCCTCAAGCCTCAAGGATAGGCCTCAAGCACCCAGTAAGACAAGTTCGACGAAACTCACAAAAATAGCACGATTTTTGAAACAAAACCGAACTAGGAACACACAGTAACATGTAGGTGAGAAAATAAACAGTTAAAACGGGACAGATAACGACCGGAAACTTAACTTTGAGATCGTCAGCAGGGAGCCCCGAAGGAGACCAGCCAACCAGCCAACCCAGAACTGGAGTTTTTCATGTTGCATCAAATAAAATAAAATCTTTATCATGGTCTCATTGAACTTCTCATCCCAAAAATGTAAATTTGAAAAACAGTCACTTTTACAACAAAACATTCTCACAGAATGCTTGTCACATACAATAACTTAAAATGGCTTCTTGGGCCCTGTAGTGATTAACAAATTCACGTGAATATCACGTGATTAACAATTGTGTGTTTTCTTACTGCAGAACATCACTGGAAGTTTCAACACTTTGGGAAATGTCATCGGCATTGTCTTTTTCACGCTTCACTTTAATACCCACTCCATCGTGGGGGGAGGAGGGGAGGGAACAGGGAAAGGTTTAAGGGTTAACCGCAATTGTTACCAAAGTTAAACCAGGCCAGGCATGATTGTCTACTCTCTGAAAGTCTTTGATGAGCCATATGAGCTTATACCTACAGTAAGACCGTGGTGATTGAGGTAATCTACATATTAATAAAATGGGAAGCGGCCATCCGTGTTTGTGCGTGTGTTTGTATATACGTTTGTGCGTGTGTTAATGTGTGTGTGTGTGTGTGTGTGTGTGTGTGTGTGTTGTGTGTGTATGTGTCCATCATGCTCATTCTAACTTGGGTTCCCGCTGCAGTAGAATAATAACCAGAGAGTTGGTGTCAAAGCCACCCAATGCTCACTCGTTTATACATTTATCGTTTTTAAAAGACTAGTCACAATAATATTTTTATAAAGCATTGCAGTGAAGTCTGATCCAAATAATTTTAAAGCAATATATGTATTTGTATATTGTAATCAGTAAAAAATAGTGTGGTAGATAAAAATATTAGAAAGGAAATAACTTGCACCAAATTTAACATTGTCACCTCACGCTGACGCTCAGGCCGGGGGTATCGCTATAGCTCTCTGTTCTTCGAACGGCGAGCTAAAAGATGGTACCATTGGAAAGCTATAATTGAATTACTTGGAACAAAAATTTGTATTGAACATTTAATCAAAGGATGCCTGTTTAGAAGCCCCTCCTTCTAGGTTAAGGAAGAAGAAGCAGTAATCTGAGCTTAATGTAGTGATTCCAACAGAAAACATTTATTATTGAAACACAGCAGGAACCCTTCAGAAGGACATGGGAGGAGCAAACAGATTATATATCACTACTGGTCAAAAGTTTGAACACCCCATTTTTCAGTTTTTACTGAAATTTAAGCAGTTCAAGTCCAGTGAATAACCTGAAATGGTACAAAGCGAAGTGGCAAAGAAACGGAAAGAGGTTTAAAAAAAAAAAGTTTAGGTCACAAAACTGAAAAATAATGTAAATTTCAGAGTTGTTAAAAAAGCCTTTTCAGGAACAAGTAAATAAGTTAGCAACTGCAGCTGTTCTGCAGCAATGGAAGTATAAATTAAGCCTTAAAATTGATGCAGAACAATTCCTACAGGTGTCCCAACTTTTGTTGATTAGTTCAAACCCCTCTGTCTGTATAAAAGCAGTGTTGGAACAGAATGGTTGCTAAACCTCTGAAGCATTATTTGACAATATTGCACTGCAAGGAAGTAGTATATTGCTATCATAATGGTGAGAAAGAAATTAACAAAGGAACACAGACAGACCATAATAAACACTTAAAAGTGTAGGTCTTTCCTTTAGAGAAATTGCAAAGAGCCAAGGTGTCAGTGAGTATAGTTCCTACACTATCAAAGGCACATTTCGAACTGGGAGGAAACTCTACAGGAAGAAGTCTGGCAGACCCAAAGCCACAACACAAACCCAGAAGAAAGTTCTATGAGAGTTCAACACGCCTGCGTGATCGGCGGTGTCACAGGACAGCAGCTCAAGCACAGCTAACCACTGGTCGAAGTAAGGAAGTCTCAGTGGTGGTTCAAACTGTGAAAGAAGACTTCGAGCTGCAGGTTTGACAGGCCAAGTTGCAGGAAGATAGCCATTTCTAAGATGGCAAAATAAGAAAAAGAGGCTTGCCTGGGCCATGAAGCACCACCAGTGGACTATTAAAAACTGGAGACAGGTCTTATGGACCGATGCAATCAAAATTGAGATCTTCGGTTCATTCACGCAGGGTTTTTGTAACACCGTCGAGTAGGCGAAAGGATGGTTCCTCAGTGTGTGACACAGACTGCAAACATGGAGCGAGAAGCGATGAGATTGGGCTCTTTCTGGATCCGAGTCAGCGACTTGCACAGAGTGACTGGCACCCTGACGAAAAGAGCTTCAAACAGCATTTGCAGCGCCATGCAATAACCTGCTGATGTCTATGCATAATTGGTCAGGGATTCATCCCTACAAGCAAGATAACGACCCCAAAACATACCTCCAGGCGAGTCAGAACTACCTTAGAAGAAAAGAACAAGACGGTAGGCTTCAAATCTGGAAATGGCCAGCACAGCCCCAGACTTTAACCCCATCGAATGGGATAACTGGACAGAACGGGTGAAAGTCTAAAGCAACTACAAGTGGCAACACATTTGGGAACTTCCTGCAACAGTGTTGGAAGAACTTTCTGAACATATTTGATTCCATTGTAGAAAGAATGCCACGAGTAGTTTGGCTGTGTAATCTGCAAAAGGTGCCTACTTTGATGAGTCAAAAATTGGATTAAATTTTGTTCAACAAAACAATTCCAATGGTTTCTTTTTTATCGTGCAATGTTTATTTGTTCTATCTTTAATTTCAGAGCACATGAAACATTAAGCTTAGATTTCAGTAAAAAACTGGGAAAAATGGGGTGTTCTAAACTTTGACCCGGTAGTGTATATGCAGTAGTCTGTAACTCTTTAAGGCAATAGAAAATCCTACTGTATAAAATAAAACAATATTCTTGTGTGTGTTAATATTATATATATATATATATATATATATATATATATATATATATATATATATATATATATATATATATATATATATACTCTTTCACCCACCGGCTTCGCTAATAAGGCAGGGTATGCTAGGACACCCAGGAGGATCAAAAACAAAAGCCGTCAAAGGGCGGAGGAGTTCCTGGAGGCCACGCCATCCATTCTAGTGCCAACTGTGTCTGCGGACATCCACCTGCAGTTTGGTACCTCTTCGACGAAGGATGTTAAACAGATTTGCATCGCCACCGTAAACCACTTTTTTCCGCAAAACACATAAAAAAATGCCAAGAAAAACTAAAAAAAACCCACTCCGTGGGAGCACTTCCTGTGCAGGCTGCCCTTCACAAAGCAGCTCAGCTCACGGATGACGGAATTGGGGCAAAGCGGCTCAGACCCTCATTCTTTGATGATAAGAGGAAAAAGCATTGGTCAGATTGGTCAGTTGTGGGTAGTGTGTGGTGCGTGGTGTGAGGTGAGTCCACCAGACGTGTCCCTTGGTTAACCTGAGGTGTGCTCTTCTGGGTGGTGCCTGGAATTGTCCTCACTCTCGGAGAGGATGATCACTTATCTCTGCTATCATCTGAGCTTAAACGTTTGACATTCAGTATTGCTGCAACGTCTGAGTGTTCAGAAACCGGATAGTGTGAGATCAATGCTGGTGGTTACACGCCACTATTGGTCCCTCTGATGGTTAGCATGCCCAAGGAGTTGCTGTAGCATTGTCGAACAGACTGATTCCCATGCTAATTGAAGCAACAACGGTGGACGAGCATATTATGCAGACTGAGGATTTCGTCCACTCTCTGTGTCATTTCCCGGTTCTCTGTAATGATCTGGCTGAGTGAGGATCTCCTGTGAAGGAGCAACATTTTTGCTACGCTCAAGTATCTGGGTTGAGTAGCCCCCAATCAATTATACTCTTCGAGTCTTGGGGATTTTAATGCCATTCAAACTGGAACTGATAGGGATGGTTATGAGAAATGTTGATCCCCATGGGTTCTTGAACTGAACCAGAATAGCACTAAGTTCCGTTTGACTTTGCAATGACGTCATGGACTAGGGTGGCGCGGTCATGGTTTCAGCACCCACAGGCTCATCGCTGGACCTTGGTATTGCCAACGCTGGCGGTTGTGGCAAAGGAGAATGACCAGTGCTCGTGTGATGGTCACTGGAGGATAACCAGAACTGCAGGCCCACCCAGAGTGCTCAGTTCCCTCAGATACTGACTTCAGCTTGTTGTAGCAAACTCTGCAAGTTGCAGCTTAATGCCAGAGAATGCACCATCCCAGCCTCGGCTAGAAATATTTGCAAGCTCAAGGATGAGGAGCTGAGAACATCGAAAAAGCTGAGAGGAAATTTGAGGGTCTGCAGTGAACCAGTTGAAAGGGGTAATCTCCTGGATCTGTGCATTCATGTTAACTATCCAAGGCAAATCATGGAAATGCTGTACTCGTGTTGTGCATGATGTTGTGTGCTCTGTTTGGAACACAGGCATCACAGTTGAAATTCCAACTGAATGAGAGAGGGCCTGTTGTCCCTCTCTGCTGAAAGGGAATGGTGATCGCCAGGACTGCAACAACATGAGGGGCAATGCTGCTCTCAGTGGCCAGGCAAGGTCTTTGCTTGGATAATTCTTATCATAGGGTTGCCACCATCTGCTTGAGCACCAGCACCCAGAGCAGTAAGGCTTACACACAAACACTCAACAGTTGACTGCATCTTGTTGCTTCTTCATGTCGTCACTGACATGGCAGACAAGAGTTAAACAAGGGCTGCTTGCAGCCTCAGTGATCTCTTGCGAAGCGGATTCAGGAATCAGGATGCCCTCTGGAGGGTTCTTGTCTTCACCGGGTGCCACCAAAGCTGATCAATCCGATTTCTGAACTCATACTGCTGGTACTGAGAGTGCTGTAGATGTGTGGTTCTTTTTCTGACTTACTTGCATTTGTTACTAGAAGTTTGTCAGGGGTGTGCTGGCCCTCACTTTTCAGTGGTTGCATGGACTGGAGTTCTGCGGGAGGAATGTCAGAGAGATCAAGCTCATATACTTGAACTCTCTACATACTCCCCAGAATGTGACAGTAGCTGGGTAGTTGCGCATTGGTTAGGCATGGCTCGTTATCCTGGACCAAGAAACGCATTGTTCTTGGCATGTAGATCTCTGACCTTGATTCGCAGATGATGCAGTCATCTTGTGGAACTGGTAGCCTTTATGGGGGCCCGTTCAGCCACTGAATGAGGAGTCGTGAGCCACTGGGATTAGGGTTTCCCTGGGTCAAAACTAAGATCCAGGCTTTCATATGACATCTTGGATGCTGGCTATTGTTCTGTACTTTGTTTTACTTGACTCCTGACCAGGGAATCTGAGATGGAGGACATAACTGCTTTGGTCCCAGGTCTATTTGGTAAGTCCTTGGCTATCACTGGTTAGACTTTGGTGTCCAACAAGCGTTTGTTGAGGAGATCTCAAATGAGATTTGCTACCTTATTAATCTTGAGCATCAAGCTGCGCTATATGGACATTGGTGGCTCATTTTGCTTGATGCTGATCTTGCTCACCAGATTCCCCAAGCGAGTGGAGCATCGTGGGTGAGAGGCCAACGGGACAACACTGCCTTGTGGTGCAGCAGGTGATCGGCATCTCAAGGAGATGGGGATCGGCCAGGCATCGTCCTGGTGGTAACCCAGAGAGAGGCTGCCTGCAGTACCACTCTGGCCAACATGTTCCCATACCTGACTTACCTGGTAATGTGAAGAATCAAAAATGGCTGGGCAAATCGTCCACCAAATTTCCAAAACCATTTGTGGCGGTCCCCAGGTCAAGGTCATGGATTACAAATACCTCCCCCAAGTAGGGAGATGACTTACGATTTGCCTGGCCGCATGACAACGTGAAAGTGGTTTTCTGACTTCTGCTGGAGAGAGGGAGATTACTAGCTGTGGCACAAAATATATTGGCCAACCTCCCATCCCCTCCTTCCCTCACCCGTGCTCCTGAGGAAGCAGTGTTCCTTGACAGTAATACCCTCTGTAGCGCGTTCCTGACGAGAAAGCGCGAATTCAAAAATTCTACTAATGTGATCATTATCCATTGTTTGTATGAGAATGCATTCCCGCCAGCATTCTTTTTATGCTGAGCAGCATATGAAGGGCTCCATTGGTGGTGTTGATAACGCGCTAAAATCAACAGAGGTAATAACATAGATATGTTTATAATAAAAGAACAATTTTCATTTTAATCAATAAATCAGATCGAACAAAAACCTAAAAGTATTACAAACATCAATAAAAAAATATTTGCCATCACTTCAACTCTGCTCCGACTCCTACATGGCAAGTCGGTGGTAGATGAGTGAGAAGAGTGTTCCTCCTGCTGTAAAACGAAAGTGGAATAAACAGCCGCTGATTGCCTCAGAGCATGTGTACACAGTGCCACAATGGTGCGCGGGTGGGGGTGTGTTTATTGGCAAGCTGATTTTATTCTTTTTTTTTACCCTTTTAGTAAAAATTTTCTCAGGACAAAAAGCTCGTCTGATGAATCAGGGTTCTACAGGCCAGTGATAACGCAAGGTAATCACTTATATAAAAGTACAAGGCAGGAGCACACAAACAACAAACAGCCACGACAGTACAACAACTTCCATGTGATAAAAGATCCTTTTTCACATGTTTTTACTCAATTTTACATCCTCATGATAATCCACAGAAAGGACTTGCAATATGTTTGTGAAATACAACATCGTCTTTTGATATATCCCATCAGTGAAGCGAATGGTATGCATGGCTAGTATCTCTGAAAACAGGCTCAGTCTCTAGATGTAAGAATCAAATCCAAAAAAAGTGCTGCCTCCATCCAGCTGTAAAACCGCAAAACTCAGTCCATCCGTGCTCGTTACTCAGCCAGAAATGTACGGATGTTATTTTCAATGCAAACAAAACCAACAAGGTTTTCACCCCACGATGGTCCTTTAGGAGATAGGAACTTTCAAAGGTACAATCAGAGAAGACAAAGGAATCTTGCTCAAAGCCAACGAGACATACGTAATGCACCAGTGTTGATCTTTAAATAAGAAAAAGGCTAAATTCAATCCGCGAATGATGGAGTGCCTTGTTGATGTGAAACTCGATCTGTATGGAACACGATTTTGACAATTCATCGTACACTGTCCTCTGTTGGTTCTGTGCGACATTGTCCACATTTGCTATTGAAAAAATATCACAATCCTGCAACTCATAAAAAAAAAAAAATACATGTCATAAAACACTCATAAAGAATCATAACACATCCCCACACTCAAAAATAAATAAATAAATAAGATAAATTAAAAATAACAACATCCCCCTCCCCGTTGCCCTGATCCAACTCTCTTACAATGAGGAGTCACCTCTAGGTTTTTTTATTTTTTTTTTTTTTTTATTTCTTTTTTCCCCCCCACGTTCCTAACTCTCCACATTTGTCTTCCTCATTATTTGATTAGTTGAAGAATATTCTCTGAAGCTGTTCTAAAGGTTCGCTTGTGTTATAGAATGAAAGTTACAACTGCACAAGATGGGTTACATGTGGATGGAAAAAAACAAAAGACATATGCAGTCGATAATCGAGATCACTGTGTTTGGGTGTCCGGTACATGTTGAACAACAACGTGCTGAGGACAGTCAAAACGGTCTGTCTACTTGGAATCAAAACAGCAGCACACACGATCTGCTGTGTGCAAAACAACCCATTTTGTATCATTTGAACAAGTTGAATTACTCCACAATTAACCTTGTTCACTCAGATGAATTGTAATATAAACTTTTAACAAATTATTTTATTTAAATAAAATTGTCATCAATTTTTTGTGTGAGACAAAACAACAGTGCCTGCCTTTCGTCCATTCCTTAAACCTACAAAATATTTGACAACAAACTCCACTTACTCTCATCCTAATAACCTGTGAATTTTAAAGCCAAAACTAGAGCAAAGTCGATGGCACGCCCAATTGCAAGATCCCACGCTTCCCACCTCAAAGCAAATTTGAAAAGACGGGCAAAAAGTTTCCATGAATATGAGGATGACCCAATATAAACATTTTGAGTTACAATTTTTTTTCCGTTTTGAACCCGAGACCCAAGCCTCAAACCCCCTGGGTCATGAACTGGCGTGCCGAATTCCAAAAAGTCGTTGCATATTTCGATTGCGTCTCCCAATGTTGAATGTTACATACAAATTTTTCATATTAAAAGAAAGTATTGTCTTTGAAATTATTTTTGTTGATTCCACTTTTTGATCCCACTCCAGGAGGTAAAGCCGAAATGATACTGCCTCTCCAAACCTACTTGCCATGTGGTGATGAGAACTACCAAGTTGGAGTGAACGCTTCTGCACAAACCATCTCAGGAATAGACGTGACGAAGGACCGAAGGACGGACGGACAGAGATCACAGAGACAGACAGAGCGATTAAAATACTCCCGCATTTTTTAAAAAAAAACGGGAATAACAAGTTCAGCAAACCTGACAGCTCCACACGTGAGCAAGAATGCTAACCCAATTATTTCCCCGATACCCAAATCATATTAGCTTTGGCACTAAGGTTTATTACGGCCATGACAACAACACAAAAATAAGAACATTCAAAAACTACCCAAACGTACAGTTTTGAGCTCACAAATATTTTTTCAGCCATTTGTAATACTATTTGCGGGCAGAAGGGGAGGGATCATCCACCATCGATCATACGATGCTCACTCATGATGACATTAATCGTCCATTCTTAAGTCCGTTCATAAACGAAGTCGGCGTTCAGGTTAGCCATTCCCCAACACAAACCCTTTGTAAAATTGCTCAGGCCTCTATCATGTAAAAGCAAGAAGTTTCTCGAAATCTCAGGGATGCACAAAATAAAGTTCAGCAAAGCTTCGCAACCAAATCTCCCTTAAACCAAGCAATAGATGGAAATTCAGTTCAAAAGTGCATCTCGGAAATTACGCTCAACAGAAATGTTAATCCTATAACACGCGTGCACTCTATGTCACATAGCACACTAACAGTTTTGGCAATACTGTATGTCTTCGTAATCTGCATTTCCCGCTTGTGCCTTCTACGATCCTTACCTGCATGCACATTGTACGCAACAGCAAAACGTCCTATGAGGTCTGGGGAGACTTGATACTCTGTGGCTTGAGAGCTCCTGAGGGTGAAAGAGATGAGAGATCACATCGCTTTTTTCCACCAAAATATGACCAAGCCCACTTTGCGAGAGTTTCCCGTATATTACATCCACTCTCTTGACTTCATTCCTAGCTTGTTTTCTCCTTTTTTATATTATAAAAATCGTCGCATAATGAGAAAGGAGCGGTTCACCACATAAACTCCTACACGCTTAATTCAGCCACACCATCCGAAATATTGTTGTCCCCTTCTTTCTTCCTTATATCGTAAGCGATTTTCTTCATTGCTCCCTGACCCCGCCTCCCTCCAAACAGTTCCGTAAATTTTTAATTTGCAGATTGCAACAGCTCTTCGTATGAAATCACTGGTGAAATGTATACACTATACTGCAACAATTGATGTCTGGTATCCCTAACTTAGGAGACCATAAGTAATACGTGAGATATAAGATTAAAAGCCGTAGAAAATGAGGCAACAGCCATTTAACGTTCAAAATGGTAAAACATTATCAGAATATGAAGAAAAACAAAGCTGAATATGAACAGCAAAAAAAAAACAAAAGTGCAAGAATACAAATGTGCCTCTCGTCGAGCACACCACCGAACATTTAAAAAAAAAAATCAACACAAATGGAGAAAAAAAAGGAGAAAACACAAACCTCCTCGAGGCAATATTTCACATATCCACGTTTCAAAATATCACGGAACGGTTAGAATAAAGTCCTAAACTTTGAAGCAAAATGTGTGGTAGAATCTGTAACGAATAGCAGGAGAATTACAGAAAAAGAAGGGAGGTGGGGGTTGGGATTGACATGACAAGGTGGGTGTTGTAGTAGATATACTATAGATATATTTGATATATTACAACGATTAATGTCCTTTTGAAGAGATTGTGAGTAGAAATGGATGCAAATATTGTCCCCGTTTTGAGAGATGTTGTTATTTAGCGGCGCCGGAGACAGCAGGGAGAATACATTCGGTGACAGCGTGCCAAGCATAACTGCATGTCACTTACAAAGACAAAGAATTATCCAACCTAGCACCGTGCTTTGATTCGTCTCCACATCACTTTGGTGACATCTCCTCTATGAATTACGATATATCATTCATTTCCTGCAAAAAGAAGAGAGAAAAAAAACCACATGGCCGGAGGAAAGGACGAGAACCCTGAGTTAGTGCCGACCAGGCCACAAACAGGAAAGTCTGTAAGAGCCTAACCACCAATGACTAGTGATGAGGTAACATTTCGGCTGTTGGTACAGTGGATTCATTAGGAATAGCATTAACAGTGTGGATGTCTCGACACAGAAAGGAAAAATAAAATGACTGCAAGACAAACCGAATAACACATGGCAAGGGCTCGAATCACTTATTCGCTGGAAAAACAGATTCGTGACGTCGGTCAGTCTACAGGTGCCAATAGTTAACACGCGTGGTACGCGGGGGGAAAAATCGAAGAAAAAAAAAACCCACACGAAGTACGATTCTTAATGAAAAACTCATGGCCGAGATACGGAGGGAAATTGACAGGCCAGCTGAGTGAGGGTTGCGAAAAAATCCAGTAGGACTGACTCGAGAACATCAGAGTTGTGTCAAGCATTGTTCTGTGGATATTGGCAAATTGCCATTGTAAGCTCCGGGATAGCAGGCCCATAATTCCAACTCTATACGAACGGTGCAATAATCAATACACTGTTGCGGCTAAATGTCTCAACATTGTTTCTCTTAAACTGCCTATGCCGGACGGAAATCGTGCTTTGGGGAATTCGTGCGACAAGCAAATGGGTGTGAACTTGGCAAGTGCCTGGTTCTTGATTAGAATTATTTTATTTTCAAATCTTTGTGTTCTGGAAAACACAATCGATCAAGTAGCAAATCTGCTCAGTTGAAAGCACTTCATGAACCGTATGCCTCCATCTCTAGCAATAAAGATGTCCAGCTCTTCTCCGACCTTTCGAACTCCACGGCGTGGAAACGTTGCACATAGTGGTCGTCGCACCTGCCGTTTATTACCAGTGAATGTCGACGATGGGTGCATGATGGATGTGCCAATTCGGGCAGCTAAGATGGAGCAAAGAGGAGAGTTTCAAGTACAGTCTGAATCAAGTGCATGCGATGGCCTACACTTCCCAGCCATCGTACATAGCAAATTAATGGGCAAAGAAAACAAACAGGCAAAGGAGCTCAGAAGTGAAAACAACAAATGGTTGGAGGTTGATAGAGCCATAACCTCAGGCGTTGAAGCACTTAACGGTATATGGGGCTCAGTGAAAACAGCCAAGCACAATGTCATTCAGTACTTACCAAGAGATCCAGGAGCCGTGGTGAAGTCAATTCAAATTCAGAGCTGAAAATGGTCCATCCAATGTGAAATTGGACTTTAACGGCCTGGCTCGCTCTTCATCTACATCAATAGTGGGGGTTAACAGTTTGGGAAAGAATCTGAATCAACGATACATGTAAACACATAAGCAGTATGTCAGGAAGTCAAAGCACAAAAGATAAGTTCGCTTTACCTGGTCAACTGAGTTGGTTAAATTTGAGCTTGATATGAAGATTGACAGACCATCCACTCAGGTTCAAGTGTTAACGGTTCAATATATTCATTACCTGTTGAAGGTGCAATTCACATGAAAGTAAGGTGATGGCTGGATTGTGTTTACAGGTCGAAGAAAGATCTTGATCAATGAGATGGTCAACCAGGGGCAAATCAGATCATGTACTCTTATTTAATGCCACTTCGCATAGTTTAGGCTCAGAGAAGCTCAAATGATGTGTAAAGATAAACACGGAATCACAAACAAGGAACTTTGACGCAGAAGAGGCCATTCTGCCCATGCATGCCTGCACTACAACAGCACCATACGTGCTCCTCAGACATGGTGACCAAAACTGACACAATATCCAATAAGGCCTTCACTAATTAAGTATACAGGTTCGCATTTGACTCTGTTGGGGCCCAACTGTTTAATATGTCACTTTAAATGGAGGTAGTTGGGGGAGGAAATTTGAAATTTCAGCATCCGAGCAAACGACGCACGGCTCGACGTCCATCGAAGGGATGGAACACACATTGATGCCTTGCCTTGGCTGCGAACACCAAGATTGACAAATTATAGTCCGGGTTTGAAATGAACCCTGCAGGCCGGCAGCTCCAGGCAAGTGCCGCTCACTCGTGTTCATTCTGACGGGCCTAAACCGCAAAGCCTCAACATGTACAGATAATTAGGAAATTTGTTCAACCGTTCCGAAAGAAAAGCTTCCATACTTTGGATTGCAATGAGATAATTAACATTCCCTAGAGACGATCCCATCTTGCTGCAGCCAAGAAAAGCCAATATCAGTCATGCGATCATCGCACCCGCTGGGGGGGGGAAGCCATTTGTCAGGAGTTTCCCATTAAAATCACTTCACATCCTCTCCCCGAGAGAAGGCAATTGCAGCGAGAGACAAATTTCACAAAAGGAGTATTGTGGAAACACACTAAAGAACACTTTGAAGCAAAACCAATAAAGAGTCTTTTCACACACATGACGGAGACATGCTGTGCAAACTTGGCAGAGTTGCCAAAAATAACGCAAAAAAGGTCCGATGTGCAATGAAATAAGATGGGCTTCATAATCTTTCCAGGCACGCAAGCAACAGGTATAAACCTCCAAATGAACAGCGGGAAGTATAGCGCTTGATATGGAAAAAACGAAAAACATTCATCAAATTTCAGATCAAACAGTCTTAATTCTCCGAAGTGTCGAAGACCTCGTCTCCTGGGGAAATGAACGCTGTCCGCAGCTGTCCTGCTGTCAGAACGGACGATGTCCTTGCTCCTCTTACGATCAAATATAGGAAGCTCGAGAAAATAAATCAATCATTTCCAATGCATAGAAAAATCTCTCGTAACAAACAACACCGTGAGAAGAAATTCAGACTTACCCAAAAACTTTAAACCTGAAGGTGCTTCAATCTAGTGCTCTGGCACGAATGCCACGTCTCATAAGTCCTTCAAAAGGCGTTTCCACCAAACAAAGATTTCGTTGTGCACGGCGCGTACGCAACGCACCGCTCACACACGACACGCCAACAACACACACACACACAATTGAGGTGCGCACCACAATAAAATTCGCGAAAACGTGAAAATATTATCCTTCTGTTTGGAATGCCATTTGGTGATGATGTATATATTGGGAATGTGATCTATGGTTCAGAGAGTCACTCGGCTCTTGCATCCCATCCTCCTGAACGTCTGGCTCATTGTGTGGGACACAGCGTTCCAAATGCCAAGTCGAGCCATATTTGTTTCCACGTGTCTCATATGTCCCCTGTAATCCATATAAAGTTACATTGATGTCGACTAAATTTCTGTGAGCTGCGTCCATCCCATTGATTGTACAGTTCCTCTATGAAACCTTATGTTGAAGTAAAAATAGAAAATATTAAAAATATTTATAAACAATTGTTGCTGCTTGCAGTTTACACCTTTCCCTTGCGCTTGACAGCCCGGTGTGATGTGGAACCCGCATATTGTCTAATGACCTGACATTGAAGCAAAAAAATGCTCGTTAAACGCAGAAAGTGCAGTATCATTGGATTGAATAACTCAAGTCACGTCTCGCCGTGAACGCTTCACTGAATAATTAAAAGATGGATTCACAATTTTTTAAAACCGTGTTATCCTTTCATTCATCTGGTGCCCAACATATTTATTCCAAGCGTGAAAAACTGACCAGCCCGAATGCATTCAAGCAAAGACAACTTTAGGTTGAGCAGATTCCTTCCACGGTACGCAATGGCATCCACTGCTAAATGAAAATGTTGAGAGCACAATGTTCCAGCATGTGTATCCGTGAGCTGGCTTGCTTGGGTTTGATTACCCAAGCCAACTTTAAACTGTTGGATGGTGATTCTCAGGCAGCGGTGCTTCCATCACAAAGATGCTCGTCCCTGTTTGGAAGGCTATAGCTGCGGTAAGGAAGTTTGTAGATTGATTCTTTACCAGGGTGGGCTGGCATTCCACAAAAGGATGATTAAGCCCGAAGGCTGCACTGACACTGTGGGAGGCCAGTGTACGAGCTGAGATGCTCTTAGCACTTGACGTTTCTGTCTTTCACAGATTGCGACCGGAGATCCATTTTAATACATGTGGATATACAGTATACACACACTGTGATGTACTACCAATATTTGAGGAATATATATATACATATTATACATATATATATATATATAACATATATATACATATATATACATATATATACATAGTATAACCGGGTGCAAGTGGCGTGCGCCTGTAATCGGCTACCGGAGGCTTGCGGTTGAGGATCGCTTGATGACGGGTGCTTGCGCTGGGCCACGCTATGAGAGATGTTAGGGAGCCACGAATCATGCGAAACCCCAATCCTTAGCCCCTTGTCGTAAGAGGCGAACCAGGGTTGCGTCAGGAAGGGCATCCGCGTAAAAACCTGCTCAAATCAGTATGCGGATCATAACGGAAGAATCCGCTGTGGCGACCCTAACGGGAGCAGCCGAAAGAAGAACAACAACATAATATATATATCTATATATAATAATATATATATATATATATATATAAATATTATAATAATATATCTGCTTTATACGAACCAGACTGTTTATAGCAGCATCGGTGCTGCCGAGCAGTTTCTTGCCAAGGTTATACTGGATACTTGTCATGCCTTCCTACAGTAGTTATGGCAGGAAATTTGGAATGTGTTCAACGGCGAGCAACAGCTCACCTTCCGTAATTTTCAATTAAATAAAACTGCATCGTGTCATAACCGCACTCCCCAAGTACGATCTTTTTTGAAAAACAAACTCATGATAAACGCCGCTCATATAAACCGCAGCTGTAAAAGAACTCCTGTTACAATTTATTCGGTGTCATACAAGATTTGGCCTGTTGGACCAGCTGAAACATTGACAATATAGATTGTTTGCAAGACCTGGATTTGGCAAGGATTGCCATGTAGCAAATGGTCGAGATAACTGGAACATTAAACGCCACCAGGCAGAAGCTCATGTAGTATTAAAACTGCACTGGATGGTTTGACGAAAAATTACGTAACAAACCACAGTTTATAATTGGAAAATTACGGGAAGGTCGAGCAGACCGCCCCAGTTTATCCAACCATATCGAGGATAGCACACCATTGATGAATCACCCTGCCGGTGACACATCAGGTATGACAGTTTATAGCTGGGTCAGAATTCAAACCCAGCTCGACAGGTAGAGTGAGTGTGCTTACCTCTCAGTTACAACTGCCAGTAATATATATATATATATATATATTTATTATAAGTTACGGATCTGAAACCATGTGCATTTCACATACAGGTCCAAAAGTTAGTGATCCGTTAGTACATTTGAGCACCAGTCCCTTCCTTTTGTCTCGTGGGAAAGAATCAAAGGCCATGCGTTGCGATTTCTTTATTAGGTTATTGCATCTAACAAGCCTCCTAACAAC
>CM068955.1:85849874-85860848 GCA_035128595.1 Eptatretus atami | reverse complement strand
AAAAAAAACCCACTCCGTGGGAGCACTTCCTGTGCAGCTGCCCTTCACAAAGCAGCTCAGCTCACCGGATGACGGAATTGGGGCAAAGCCTTCAGGACCCCCATTCTTTGATGATAAGAGGAAAAGCATTGGGTCAGATTGGGTCAGATTGTGGTAGTGTGTGGTGCGGTGGTGTTGAGGTGAAGTCCACCAGACGGTGGTCCCCTTGGGTTAACCTGAGGTGGTCTCTTCTTGGGTGGGTGCCTGGAATGTCCTCACTCTCGGAGAGGATGATCACTTATCTCTGCTATCATCTGAGCTTAAACGTTTGAACATCAGTATTGCTGCACTGTCTGAGGTTCAGAAACCGGATAGTGGTGAGATCATGGCTGGTGGTTACACCCACTATTGGTCACTCTGATGGTTAGCATGCCCAAGGAGTTGCTGTAGCTGTGTCGAACAAACTGATTCCCATGCTAATTGAAGCAACAACGGTGGACGAGCATATTATGAGACTGAGGATTCGTCACTCTCTGGGTGTCATTTCCCTGGTCTCTGTATATGCTCTGACTGAGGTGAGTGATCTCACTGTGAAGGAGACATTCTTTGCTACGCTCAAGTATCTGGTTGAGTGCCCCAATCAATATACTCTTCGAGTCTTGGGGGATTTTAATGCATCAACTGGAACTGATAGGGATGGTTATGAGACATGTGTTGATCCCCATGGGTCTGGAACTGTGAACCAGAATAGCACTAAGTTCGTTGACTTTGCAAGACGTCATGGACTTAGGGTGGCCGGTTCATGGTTTCAGCACCCACAGGCTCATCGCTGGACTTGGTATTCCAACGCTGGCGGTGTGGCAAAGGAGATTGACCATGTGCTCGTTGATGGTCACTGGAGGATAATCCAGAACTGCAGGGTCCACCAGAGTGCTCAGTTCCTCAATACTGACTTCAGGCTTGTTGTAGCAACTCTGAAGTTGCAGCTTAAATCCAGGAGAATGGCACCATCCCAGCCTCGGCTAGATATTGGCAAGCTCAAGGATGAGGGAAGCTGAGAAACATGCGAAAAAGCTGAGAGGGAATTTGAGGGTCTGCAGTGAACCAGTTGAAAGGGGGTAAATCTCCTGGGATCTGTGGCATTCATGTTGAACTTATCAAGGCTCATGGAAATGCTGTACTCGTGTTGTTGCATGATAGTTGTGTGCTCTGTTTGGAACACAGGCATCACAGTTGGAAATCCAAACTGAATGGAAGAGGGGCCTTGTTGTCCCTCTCTGGAAAGGGAATGGTGATCGCCAGGACTGCAACAACGATGGAGGGGCAATGCTGCTCTCAGTGCCAGGCAAGGTCTTTGCTTGGATAATTCTTCATAGGGTTTGCCACCATCTGCTTGAGCACCAGCACCCAGAGCAGTAAGGCTTTACACCAAACAACTCAACAGTTGACTGCATCTTTGCTCTTCATGTCGTCACTGAATGCAGACAAGAGTTTAAACAAGGGCTGCTTGCAGCCTCAGTTGATCTCTGCGAAGTGATTCAGTGAATCAGGATGCCCTCTGGAGGGTTCTTGGTCTTCACCGGGTGCCACCAAAGCTGATCAATCTGATTTCTGAACTATACTCTGGTACTGAGAGTGCTGTGAGATGTGGTGGTTCTTTTTCTGACTTACTTGCATTTGTTACTAGAGTTTGTCAGGGGTGTGCTGGCCCTCACATTTTCAGTGGTTGCATGGACTGGATTCTGGGGAGGATGTCAGAGAGATCAAGCTCATATACTTGAACTCTCTGACATACTCCCCAGAATGTGACAGTTAGGCGTGGGTAGTTGCGATGGTTAGGCATGGCTGGTTATCCTGGACAAGAAAACGCATTGTTTTGGCATGTCAAGATCTCTGACCTTGATTTCGCAGATGATGCAGTCATCTTTGTGGAGACTGGATAGCCTTATGGGGGCCCTTCAGGCACTGAATGAGGAGTCGGAGCCACTGGGATTATGGGTTTCCTGGGTCAAAACTAAGATCCAGGCTTTCAATGACATCTTGGATGCTGCTATTTTGTCTGTACTTGTTTACTTTGACTCTGACCAGGGATCTGAGATGGAGACATAACTGCTTTGGTACCAGGTCTATTTGGTAAGTCCTTGGCTATCACTGGTTAGACTTTGTGTCCAACAAGCGTTTGTTGAGTGAGACTCAAATGAGATTTGCTACCTGTATAATCTGTGAGCATCAGCTGCGGCTATATGGACATGTGGCTCATTTTGCTGATGCTGATCTGCTCACCAGATTCCCTCAGCGAGGTAGCATCGTGGGTGGAGGAGGCCAACGGGACAACCACGTGCCTTGTGGTTGCAGCAGGTTGATCGGCATCTCAAGGAGATGGGGATGGGCCAGGCATCTGTCTGGTGGGTAGCCAGAGAGAGGCTCCTGCAGTACCACTCTGGCACATGTTCCCATACCTGACTTACCTGGTAATTATAGAATCAAAAATGGCTGGGCAAATCTCCACCAAATTTTCCAAACATTGTGGGGGTACCCAGGGTCAGGTCATGGATACAAAATACCTCCCCAAAGGTAGGGAGATGACTTACGATTTTGGCCTGGCCCCATGACACAGTGAAAGTGGTTTTCTGACTTCTGCTGGAGAGAGGGGAGATTACTAGCTGTGGCACAAAATATATTGCCACACCTCCCATCCCCTCCTTCCCCTCACGCTGCTCCCTGAGGAAGCAGGTGTTCCTTGTACAGTAATACCTCTGTAGCGCGTTCCTGGACGAGAAAGCGCGAATCAAAAATTCACTAAAATGGATCATTATTCCATTGTTTGTATGGAGATGCATTCCCGCCAGCATTCTTTTTTATGCATGAGCAGCATATGAGGGCTCCATTGGGGTGTTGATAACGGCGCTAATAATAACAGATGGTAAACATAATATTTTATAAATAAAAAGAACAATTTTTCATTTTAATAATATCAGTATGAACAAAAACCTAAAATATGTACAAACATCAATAAAAAATAATATTTGCCATCACTTCAACTCTGCTCCGACTCCTACATGGCAGTGGTGGTAGATGAGGTGAGAAGAGTGTCCTCCTGCTGTAAAACGAAAGTGGAATAAACAGCGCTGATTGCCTCAGAGCATGTGTACACAGTGCACAATGGTGGCGGGTGGGGGGTGTGTTTACTTGGCAAGCTGGATTTTATTCTTTTTTTTTATCCTTTTAGTAAAAATTTTCTCCAGGACAAAAAGCTCTCTGATGAATCAGGGTTCTACAGGCCAGTGATAAGCAAGGTATCACTGTATATAAAAGTACACGGCAGGAGCACACAAACAACAACAGCCACGACAACAACAATTACATGTGATAAAAGATCCTTTTTCACATGTTTTACTCAATTTTACATCCTCATTGATATCCACAGAAAGACTTGCAATATGTTTGTGAAATACAACATGCTGTCTTTTGATATAATCCCATCAGTGAAGCGATGGTTATGCATGGCTAGTTATCCTGAAACAGGCTCAGTCTCTAGATGTTAAGAATCCAAATCCAAAAAAAGTGCTGCCTCCATCCAGCTTTAAACCCAAAACTCGAGTCCATCCGTGCTCGTTACTCAGCCAGAAATTGTACCGATGTTATTTTCAATGCAAACAAAACCAACAAGGTGTTTCACCACGATGGTCCTTAGGAGATAGGAACTTTCAAAGTACAATCAGAGAAGACAAAGGAATCTTGCTCAAAGCCACTGGAGACATACTGTATAATGCACCATGTTTGATCTTTAAAATAAGAAAAAGGCTTAAATTCAATCCTGCCGAATGATGGAGTGCCTTGTGATGTGAAACTCGATCTGTATGACACCGATTTTGACAATTCATGTACACTGTCCATCTGTTGGTTCGTGCGACATTGTCCACATTGCATTAAAAATATCACATCCCTGCACTCATAAAAAAAAAAAAAGTACATGTCATAAAACACTCATAAAAATCATAAACACTCCCCACACTCAAAAATAAATAAATAAATAAAAATAAATAAAAATAACACATCCCCTCCCCTGCCCTGATCCAACCTCTTACAATGAGGAGTCACCTTCAGGTTTTATTATTCCCCCCACGTTCCTAATCTCTCCACATTTGTCTTCCTCATTATTTGATTAGTTGAAGAATATTCTCTGAAGCTTTCTAACAGGTTCCCTTGTGTATAGAATGAAAGTACAACTGCACAAGATGGGTTACATGTGGATGGAAAAAAACAAAGATCCATATGCCATCGATATCGAGATCACTGTGTTTGGGTGTCCGGTACATGCTGGAACAACAACGTGCTGAGGACAGTCAAACGTCTGTCTACTTGAATCAAAACAGCAGGCACACACGATCTGCTGTGTGCAAAACAACCCATTTTGTATCATTTGAACAAGTTGAATTACTCCACAATTGACCTTGTTCATCTCAGATGAAATTGTAAAATAAGTTCATTTGTGCTGAGACAAAACAACAGTGCCTGCCTTTCGTTCCATTCCCTTAAACCTACAAAATATTTGACACAAACTCACTTACTCTCATCCTAAGTAACCTTGAATTTAAGCAAAACTAGAGCAAAGTCGATGGCACGCCATTGCAAGTCCCCACGCTTCCCACCTCAAGCAAATTTGAAAGACGGCAAAAAGTTCCATGATATGAGGAATGACCCAATATAAAATTTTGAGTTACAATTTTTTTTCCGTTTTGACCCGAGACCCCAAGCCCTCAACCCCCTGGGTCATGAACTGGGTGCCGAATCCAAAAAGTCGTTGCATATTTCATGCGTCTCCCAATGTTGAATGTACATACAAATTTTCATTAAAGAAAGTATTTCTTTGAATTTAATTTTTTTGGTATTCCACCTTTTTGATCCCACTCCAGGAGGTAGAGCCGAAATGATACTGCTCTCAAACCTACTTGCCATGTGGTGATGAGAACTACCAAGTTTGGTGAACTTCTGCACAACCATTCAGGAGATAGCGTGACGGAAGGACCGAAGGACGGACGGACAGAGATAGACAGAGACAGACAGAGCTGATTAAAATACTCCCCCATTTTTTAAAAAAAACGTGGGAATAACAAGTTCAGCAAAACCTACAGCTCCACACGTGATGCAGAATGCTAAACCAATTATTTCCCCGATACCCCAAATCATTTAGCTTCCTAATGTTTTATTACGGCATGAACAACAACAAAAAAAGAACATTCAAAACTACCCAAACGTAAGTTTGAGCTCACAAATATGTTTTTCAGCCATTTGTAATACTATTTGGGGGGCAGAGGGGAGGGATCATCCACATCGATCAATACGATCCACCATGATGACATTAATCGTCCATCTTAAGTCCGTTCATAAACGAAGTCGTTTCAGGTTAGCCACCCAACACAACCCTTTGTAAAAATTGCTCAGGCTCATCATGTTAAAAGCAAGAAGTTTCTCGAAATCTCAGGATGCACAAAATAAAGTTCAGCAAAAGCTTCCGCACCCAAATTATCCCCTTAAACCAGCAATTAGATGGGAAATTCAGTTCAAAAAGTGCATCTCGGAAATTACGCTCAACAGAAATGTTAATTATAACACGCGTTGCACGTCAGCACAATGCAGACTAACAGTTTTGGCAATTACTGTATGTCGGTAATCTGCATTCCCCGCTTGTGCTTCTAACGAGTCTTACCTGCTGCACATTGTACGCAAGCAAAACGTATTTGAGGTCTGGGGAGACTTGATACTCTGTGGCTTTGAGAGTAACCTGAGGGTGAAACAGAAAAAATTAGGATGTGAGAGTAACATCGCCTTTTCTTCCACCAAATATTTGAAAGCCCCTTTCAAGTTTCCGTATATACATCATCTTGACTTCATTCCTAGTTTGTTTTCTCCTTTTTATATTATAAATCGTTCATATAATGAGAGTA
Source organism: Eptatretus atami (assembly GCA_035128595.1). Classification (NCBI taxonomy): domain Eukaryota; kingdom Metazoa; phylum Chordata; class Myxini; order Myxiniformes; family Myxinidae; genus Eptatretus; species Eptatretus atami. The sequence continues at coordinate 85,854,921 of CM068955.1, read as the reverse complement.
AAAATGGAGCGGTTCACCACCATGAAACTCCTACACGCTTCAATTCAGCCACACCATCCGAAAAATATTTTGTCCCTTCTTTCTTTCCCTTATTGTAAGCGATTTTTCATTTCTTAAGCTCCCTGCACCCCCCTCCCTCCAAACAGTTCCGTAAATTTAATTTGCAGATTTGCAGACAGCTCTTCGTATGAAATCACTGTGAAAGTATAACAACTGCAATCATTATGTTGGTATCCTAACTAGGAGACCATAATATCATACGTGAGATATAATGATTTAAAAGCCGTGAGAAAATGTGAGGCCAACACCATTTTTAACGTTCAAAATGGTAAACATTTCAGAAATGAAGAAACAAGATGATGAAATGATGCAAAAAAAAAAAACAAAGTGCAAGAATACAATATGTGCCTCTTGCACCACCACCGAACCATTAAAAAAAAAAATCACACACAATGGAGAAAAAAATGGAGAACAAACAAACCTCCTCGAGGCAATATTTCACAGATGCCGACGTTTCAAAATATCACGGTAAACGGTTAGATAAAGTCTAAACTTTGAAGCAAATGTTGGTGGAATCTGTAACGAATATGGCAGGAGATTACAGAAAAGAAGGGAGGTGGGGGTTGGATTTGACATGACAATGGTGTGTGTGTAGTAGATATATATATATATATTTGTATATTACAACATTAATGTCCTTTTGAAGAGATGTGAGTAGAAATGGATGCAATATTGTCACCGTTTTTGAGAGATGTTGTTATTTAGCGGGCGAGACAGGCAGGAGAATACATTCGGTGACAGCGTGCCCAAGCATACTGCATGTCACTTACAAAGACAGAATTTTCCACCAGCACCGTGCTTTGATTCGTCTCCACATTCACTTTTGTGACATCTCCTCTTGAATTACGATATATCAGTTCATTTCCTGCAAAAAGAAGAGAGAAAAAAAACCACATGGCCGGAGGAAAGGACGAGACCCTGAGTTAGTGCCGACAGGCCACAAACAGGAAAGTCTGTAAGAGCCTTAAACCACCAATGACTATTGATGAGGTGAACATTTCGGCTGTTGGTACAGTTGGATTCAATTAGAATGCATTAACAGTGGTGGATGTCTCGACACAGGAAAGGAAAAATAAAATGACTGCAAGACAAACCGAATAACACATTGGCAAGGGCTCGAATCACTTATTCGCTGGAAAACAGATTCGTGACCGGGTCACGTCTACAGGATGCCAATAGTTACACGGCGTGGTACGCGGGAATGAGACACACGATACGATCTTAATGAAAAACTCAGGCCGAGATACGGAGGTTGAAAATTGACAGGCAAGCTGGTGAGGTTGCGAAAAATACCGAGTAGGACATGGACTCGAGAACATCAGAGTTGTGTCAGCATTGTTTGCTGTGGGATTATTGGCAAAGTTGCCATTGGTAACGCTCCGGGATAAGGCAGGCATAATTCCCAACTCTTACGACGGTGACAATAATCAATACACTGTTTGGGCTAAATGTCTCGAACATTGTTATCTCTTAAACTGCCTCATGCGGAGCGGAAATCGTGCTTTGGGGAATTCTGTGCGACATAGCAAATGGGTGTGAACTTGCAAGTGCCTGGTTCTTGGATAGAATTATTTTATTTTCACAATCTTTGTGTTCTGGAAAAACAAATCGATCCAAGTAGCAAATCTGCTCAGTTGAAAGCACTTCTATGAACCGTATGGCCTCCATTCTAGCAATAAAGATGTCCAGCCTGTCTTCTCCGACCTTTCGACTCCACGAGACGTGTGAAACGTTGCACATAGTGGTCGTCGCACCTGCCGTTTATTACCAGTGAATGTCGACGATGGGTGCATGATGGATGGTGCCAATCGGGCAGCTAAAGATGGAGCAAAGAGGAGAGTTTTCAAGTACATTCTGAATCAAGGTGCATCGATGGCCTACACTTTCTCCAGCCATCGTACATAGCAAATTAATGGAGCAAAGAAAACAACAGGCAAAGGAGCTTCAGAAGTGAAAACAAAAATTGGTTGGAGGTTGATAGAGCCATAACCTCAGGCTTGAACACTTAACGGTATATGGTGGACTCAGTGAAAACAGCCAAGCACAATGTCATCAGTACTTACCAGAGATCCAGGAGACCGTGGGTTGAGTCAATTCAAATTCAGGGCTGAACAGGTCATCCAATGTGAAATTGGACTTTAACGCCTGGCTCGGGTCTTCATCTACATCAATTAGTGGGGGTTAACAGTTTGGGGAAAGAAGTCTGAATCACGATACATGTAAAACACAGTAAGCAGTAATGTCAGGAAGTCAAAGCACAAAAGATAAGTTCTGCTTTACCTGGTCAACTGATTGTTAAATTTGAGCTTGATGATGAAGATTGACAGACCATCACTCAGGTCTCAAGTGTTTAACGGTTCATATATTCATTACCTGTTGAAGGTGCAATTCACATGGGAATAGTAAGGTGATGGCTGGATGTGTTTACAGGTCAAGAAAGATCTTGATCAAATGAGATGGTCAACCAGGCAAATCAATCATTATCTTCTTATTTATGCCACTTCGCATTAGTTTAGGCTCAGAAGCTCAAATGATGTGTAAAGATAACAAGGAATCACAAACAAGGAACTTTGACGCAGAAGGAGGCCATTCTGCCCATCATGCCTGCACTACACCAGCACCATACGTGCTTCCTCAGACATGGTGACCAAAACTGTACACAATATTCCAGATAAGGCTTCACTAAATTAATATACAGTGTTCGCATTGACTCTGTTGGGGCCCAACTGTTTAATAATGTCACGTTTAAATGGAGGTAGTTGGGGGAGGAATTTGAAATTCAGGCATTCCAGCAGAAGGGACGCACGGCTCGACGTCCATCGAAGGGATGGAACACACATTGATGCCTTGCCTTGGCTGCGAAACACCAAGATGACAAATTATAGTCGGGTTTGAAATCGAACCCTGCAGGCCGGACAGCTCGCAGGCAAGTGCGCTCACTCTGTGTCATTCTGACGGGCTAAACCGCAAACCTCAACATGTACAGATAATTAGGAATTTGTTCAACGTTCCGAAAGAAAAGCTCCGATACTTTGGGATGTGCAATGAGATAATTAACATCCTAGAGACGTCCATTTGCTGTCAGCCAAGAAAGCCAATATCAGTCACTGCGATCATCGTCACCCGTGAAGGCATTTGTCAGGAGTTTCTCCATTAAAATCACTTCACATCCTCTCCCCGAGAGAAGGCAGATCTGCAGCGACAACAAATTTGTCACAAAAGGATATTGTGGGGAAACACACTAAAGAACACTTTGAAGCAAAACAATAAAGATGTCTTTTCACACACATTGACCGAGACGATGCTGTGCAAACTTGGCAGAGTTGCCAAAAATAACGCAAAAAAAGGGTCCGTGTGGCACAATGAAATCAAGATTGGGCTTCATAACCTTTCGGCACGCAAGCAACAGGTACAAACCTCAAATGAACAGCGGGAATATAGCGTTGATGGGAAAAAACGAAAAAACATTCATCAACTTCAGATCAAATCGTCTTATTCCCTCCGAAGTTCGAAGACTCGTCTCCTGGGGAAATGAACGGCTTCCGCAGCTGTCCTTGCTGTCAGAACGGACGATGTCCTTGCTCCTCTTACGATCAAATGGAACTCGAGGAAAATAAATCAATCATTTCCATATGCATTAGAAAAATCTCTCCGTGAAACAAACAACACCGTGAGAAGAAATTCAGACTTGCCCAAAAACTTTTGATACCTGAAGGGTGCTTCATCTATGCTCTGGCACGAATGCCACGTCTCATAAGTCCTTCAAAAGGCGTTCCACCAACACAAGGATTTGCGTTGTGCACGTGGCGTACGCACGCACGCTCACACACGCGCAGACACACACACACACACAATTGGGTGCGCACGCACAAATAAAATTCGCAAAACGTGCAAAATATTATCCTTTCTTGTTTGAATGCCATTTGTGATGATGTCATTATTTGGGAATGTCGATTCTATGGTTCAGAGAGTCCACTCGGTCTGTTAGCATTCCCATCCTCTGAACGTCTGGCTCATGTTGTGGGGGGCACACAGGTTCAAATGCCATGTCGAGCCATATTTGTTTGTCCATCGTGTCTCATATGTCCCTGTAATCCATATAAATGTACATTGATGTCGACTAAATTTCTGTGTGCTGCGTCCATCCCATTGATGTACAAGTTCCTCTATGAACCTTATGTTGAAGTAAAAATAGAAATAATTAAAAATAGTTTATAAAACATTGTTGCTCTTTGCAGTTACACCTTTCCCTTGGCCTTGACAGCCCGTTGATGTGGAACCCGCCATATTGTTCAATGACCTGACATTGGAGCAAAATAATGCTCGTTAAACGCAGAAGTGCAGTATCATTGGATTGAATAACTCAAGTCACGTTCGGTGAACGCTTCACTGAATAATTAAAAGATGATTCACAATTTTAAAACACGTGTTTCCCTTTCATTCATCTGGGTGCACATATTTATCCAAGCGTGAAAAACTGACCACCGATTCATATCAAGCAAAGACAACTTGTAGTTGAGCAGATTCCTTCCACGGTACGCAATGGCATCACTGCTGAATGAGAAATGTGAGAGCGACAATGTTCAGATGTTATCCGTGAGCTGGCTTGCTTGGGTTTGATTCCCAAGCCAACTTTAAACTGTTGGATTGGTGATTCTCAGGCAGGGTGCTTCATCACAAAGTGCGTCGTCCCTGTTATGGAGGTATAGCTGGGTAAGGAATTTGTAGATTGATTCCTTTACCAGGGTGGGCTGGCATTGCCACAAAAGGATGATTAAGCCCGAAGGCTGACTGACACTGTGGGTAGGCAGTGTAGTAGCTGACGATGCTCTTAGCAATTGACGGTTCTGTCTTTCACAGATTGCTGAGCCGGGAGATCCATTTTAATTACATGTGTATATACAGTATACACACACTGTGTATGTACTACCATATTTGAGGATATATATATATACATATATACATATATATATATATATACATATAT
>CM068955.1:85839407-85849864 GCA_035128595.1 Eptatretus atami | reverse complement strand
ATACAAACCAGACTGTTATACAGCATCGGTGCTGCCGAAGCAGTTTCTTGCCAAGGGTTATACTGGATACTTTGTCATTGCCTTCCTACAGTAGTTATGGCAGGAATTTGGAATTTGTTCATCGTGCGAGCAACAGCTCACCTTCCGTAATTTTCCAATTATAAACTGCATCGTGCATAAGCCGCACTCCCCAAGTACTGATCTTTTTGAAAAACAAACTCATGGATAAACCGCCCTCAAATATAAACCGCAGCTGTAAAAGACCTCCTGTTACTAATTTATCGGTGTCATACAATGATTTGGCCTGTTGGAACACTGAAACTATTGACAATATAGATTGTTGCAGACCTGGATTTGCAAGGATTCCATTGTAGCAAAGTGGTCGGAGATAACTGGAACAAATTAACGCCACCAGGCAAACTCATGTAGTATTAACTGCACTGGATGGTTTTGACGAAAAAATTCGTAAACAAACCACAGTTTATAATTGGAAAATTACGGGAGGTGAGCAGACACGACTCCCAGTTTACCAACCATCCGAGGGATAGCACACACATTGATGAATCACCCTGCCGGTGACACATCAGGATGACAGTTTATAGCTGGGTCAGAATTCAAACCCAAGCTCGACAGGTTAGAGGTGAGTGTGCTTACCTCTCAGTTACACTGCCAGTATATATATATATATATATATATATTTATATATATAGTTACGGATCTGGAAACCATGTGCATTCAACATACAGGTCCCAAAAGTTAGTGATGCCGTTAAGTACATGTGAGACAGGTCCCTTCCTTTTGTCTCGTGGGAGAATCAAAGGCATGCGTTGCGATTTCTTTTAGTTAGGTTATTGCATCTAACAAGCCATCTAACAACCATTCCATCCCCCATCACGATCCACCACAAACCGGCTGCCTTCTCTCACCCTGACATGCCGAGGCGGGATCTCGCGGGTCCAGTTTCTCGGCTTCCACAAACGTAACTCTTTCACGATGACCTTTGCAACATTGATACTGTTGCTCGACAAGTATGAACCCGCATGGAAGAGTGGGTGGGGTTTCCCATCAGGGGCCAAAACCCCGCCCAGAAAGGGCAAACCCATAGGAGCCTGTCCAATCAGGGCAGGGAGTGACGTCTGTTCGAGCGAGCCCCGCCCCGTTGAGGGAGGTCCATAAATTCCCGAGCACTCTCTGAGGCAGAGGTTTTTTGGGGGGGTTGTTACGAAGGGGCTGTTACGAAGGTTGTTCGGAGGTTTTCGATAGGGTTGTTGTTGAGCGTGCAGTTCTTTTGAAGTGGAGGGTTGAGCAGAAGGTCGTGAAGGCGGTGAACGTGTCTCTGCTGGCCCTCCACAAGGAAAGGAAAGAGCGACCCTGACCCCCCTTCAGTGGACCCCGCTATTCACCACCTGAGCTCCGCCATGAACCACGAGTCCCACAAGTGTGACTGTGGACCAAACCAACGACCTTTGACAGGTGCCGCATCGCGGAGCACCCCTTTCCTCCAACGGTCAGGTACCCAGCTGGACTCTGACCCCCAGCTCATCTCGCTCCTCAGCTGCGAGGGTCCAATAAATAACTCTGGGTTTATTTTCATTTGTGCGTGTGTCTGTGTGTAGGCCCATCTTTAAGGAGAACTGAATAAGTGTTTTTGGATCATTGTAAATATTTCTTGTATATTCGCGATAAGTTTTGCTTTGTGTCTTCATTTACTGTAAATAAATCATCATTAGAAATGTTCCCAGTCCATTTCCGTCCTTCTTGCATTGGTCCAGCATGGATCGGATCTGAGTTTTTGGTGGGTTTTAGCCCCGGTAATCGGACAATTGTAGCCGGGACGTCCTGGGCAGGCCCGCTCGACTGCATCCGAGCCGGAAAGATGGGTGGCAGAGTGGTAGTCGGTAGGTGTAATTTTACCGCTGCGGTAGAGTGAATCCGGTTCGGCCAGGTTCCGAGGGCATGGATCCCCGGTAGCCGAGACCGCGTGGTTACTTAGGTACATTGGATCTAGACAAAATAACCGTACGCCACGCGGTCGAGATATTGGCGTTCCACGGTCGGTTAGACGACCCGTCGGCTAGTGGAGTTATCCGAGCGAGGCCTACAATTCCGGGGAATCTGGTGGAGACGACGTAGCGGTCGTTCTGGCCACCGGACCCCCGCCCACAACAATTATGTGTGTGTGTGTGTGTGTGTGTGTGTGTGTGTGTGTGGTTGTGTGTGTGTGTGTGATGTGTGTGTGTGTATAAAACATCGACTTTTGTCACATTTTGTTGCCACAGCTTGAACTTCAAAAGGATTAAATTAACATTTTTAGTCACCGATCTCCCCAAAATCCCACATAATGACAAAATGAAAACATGCTTTTTGAAGTTTTTACAAATTTATAAAACATGAAAAGCTGAAATCTTGCATTAATAAGTAAGCAGCCCTCTGAGTGAATACTTTGTGGAAGCGCCTTTGGCAGCAATTACGGCTTCGAGTCTTCTTGGGGATGTCTGTATCACCTTTGCACATCTGGATATGTGGATTTTCTTCCATTCTTCCTTGCAGATTTGCTCAAGCTCTGTCAAGTAGTATGGGGAGTGTCGGTGAACAGCAATCTTCAAATCTTTCCACAGATTCTCAATGGGATTCAAGTCTGGGCTTCGGCTGGTCCACTCAACGACTTTCACATTCTTGTTCTGAAGCCATTCCAGTGTTACTTTGGATGTATACTTGAGGTCATTATCTTGTTGGAATGTAAATCTTCGCCGCAGTGTGAGGTATTTTGCGCTCTGAAGCAAGTTCTCCTGAAGGATTGGCCTGTATTCTGCCACTGAAAAGCATCATCATCACACGATGTTGCCACTTCCATGCTTCACGGTAGGGATGGTGTTCGATGGTTGATGAGCTGTGCTCGTTTTCTGCCAGATGTAGCCCTTTGCATTCAGGTCAAAGTTTTGCTTCATGCTCTCTGTCTTTCACGTGCCTTTTTGCAAACTCCAGGTGTGCTGTCATGTGCCTTTTTCTCAGGAGTGGCTTCCTTCTGGCCACTCTCCCATAAAGCCTAGATTTGTGAAGTGCAACAGAGATTGTTGTCCTTCCGGCAGGTTCTCTCATCTCAGCCAAGGAACTCTGCAGTTCTGTCGGAGTGGTCTTTGGGTTCTTGTTCACCTCCATGACAAAGATGCCAGTTGCTCAGTTTGGATGGACGGCCAGCTCTAGGTAGAGTCATGGTAGTTCCATATTCTTTCCATCTCCTAATGATGGAGCTCACTGTGCTCTTGGGAACTTCCAACGCTCTAGAAATTGTGTTATACCCTTCCCCAGATCTATGCATCCTCACAATTATATCTCGGAGTTCTACGGACAGGTCCTTAGACTGTATGGTTGAGTTTCTGCTCTGACATGCCCTGTCAAATGTGGGACCTTATATAGAAAGGTGTGTTTCTTTCTAAATCATGTCTAATCAATTGAATTGGCGACAGGTGGACTGTGGAGATATCTCAAGGATGATCAAAGGAAAATGGATGCACCTGAGCTCAATATGGAGTTTCATAGCAAAGGGGTTGAACACTATTTGTCTCTCAAGGGACACTGGATACCCTTGACCAGAGTCGCAGGGCCAGGCTGAATGGCAGAGCTGAGCTGTTCAGGGAGCTGAGGCGTAAAACTGTACGTGCACTAAGGGTGGACAAGGAGGCCTATGTGTGAGGAATCTGTCAGGGGGTGGAGTATCACCTGTGATCAAGTGATTCTCATCCTGCTTACAGGGGAATTCGCACATTGTGTTCATCCAAGCCCATCCCTCGGTGGACTGCAGTTCGAGCAGAGGGTGGTGGGCTCTTGACAGAGGAGTCCGAAGTGAAGTCCCGCTGGGCCGGGCACTATGAGCAGCTATAATAGGCTGATCCACCAACTGTTGAGCTGGATGTCAGGGGTGTTACTATCCACCTTGTGAAAATTTTGTGTCAATCCAGCAAGCAGTTGCAGAGAAAAACCTTACTCACGTCCTGTGCAGACAGACAGACAGACAGACAGACAAACAAACGGACCCAAATGCAATACCCTCTCCTTTGACAAGGGTAAAAATAAAAAGCTGAAATGTCTTGTGTTACTATCTTGCCGACCCTCCAATCAACTGTGATCCACCTTCGTTTGTGGAAACACAGACTGCGGTGAACAGGTTGAAATGGGGTAAAGCTCCATGTGGCATCCATGCCAAACTTCTCAAGGCTGGTGGAAATGCTGCACTCGTGTCATTGCATGCAGTTCTGTGCTCTGCTTGGAACACAGGTATCATCCCAATTGAATGGAAGAGGGGCCTTGCTATCCCTCTCTGCAAAGGGAAGGGTGATCGCCAAGACTGCAACAACTACCGAGGGGTGACGCTGCTCTCGGTGCCGGGCAAGTGTCTTTGCTTGGATAATTCTTTATCGAGTTCGCCACCATCTGCTTGAGCACCAGCGTCCAGAGCAGTCAGGGTTTACACCAAAGAGGCCAACAATTTCTTGTATCCTTGCTCTTCCGATCCTCACCGAATGCAGACAAGAGTTTCAGCAGGGGCTGCTTGCAGCCTTTGTTGATCTCTGTAAAGCGTTTGATTCAGTGAATCGGGATGCCCTCTGGAGGATTCTTGGTCTTCATGGGTGCCACCAAAACTGATCGATCTGAATCTGAACTCTACTCTGGTACTGAGAGTGCTGTGAAGTGTGGTGGTACCATCTCTGACTTATTTCTAGTTGTTACTGGAGTTCGTCAGGGGTGTGTACTGGCCCCCACACTTTTCAGCACTTGTATGCACTGGTTTCTGTGGAGAGGTTGGGAAGATCAATCTGCGGTGTATCGTTTGGGAATGTCAATATCTCTGACTTTGATTTCACAGATGATGCAGTCATCTTTGCAGAGACTCGAGATATCGTTTTGGTGCTGAACCTCGAGGTGCTGAATGAGGAGTTGGAGCCACTGGGATTACGGGTTTGCTGGATCAAAACTAAGATCCAGCCTTTCAATGACACCTTGGATGCTGCTATGCTGTCTGCACCTGTTTGTGGCTGAGGATGTTGAGGTCATGGAGAGATTTACTTACCTTGGCAGTGATATTCATGTCTCTGCTGGCTGTGAGCCAGAGGTCAACAGACATCTGGGTCGAGCCTGGGAGTCATGGATTCAATGGATAATGGTGTGGCACTGCCCGGTACCCTGTGCGGGAGGATGAAAGTCCAAGACTTCAGGTCCTTGGTGCTTCCAGACTTTCTCCATGGATGTGAGACTTGGACTCTGACCAGGGATCTGAGACAGAGACATAATTCCTTTGGTACCAGGTCTCTTCAGAGAATCCTTGGATATCATTTGTCGGGCATTGTGTCCAACGAGCGGTTGCTGAGAGGGACTCAAATGAGATTTGTTACCTGCATAGTCCGTGAGCATCAGCTGTGTCTGTATGGACATGTGGCTCGTTTTCCTGACGCTGATCCTGCTCACCAGATTCTCTCAGCGAGGGAGTCTCGTGAGTGGGGGAGACCAATGGGCTGACCACGTGCCTCGTGGTTGCAGCAGGTTCATCTGCATCTCAAGGAGATGGGGATGGGCCATGCATCTGCCTGTGGGATGGCCAGATGGAGGCTCCTGGAGTACCGGCGGAAAATGGACGCAGTGATGTGCTGCTCCGGCGCATGCTCCCATACCTGACCTGACCTCACTTATTGACACAAGACATTTCAGCTTTTTATTTTTACCCTTGTCAAAGGAGAGGGTATTGCATTTGGGTCCGTTAGTTTGTCTGTCTGTCTCTCTGTCTGTCTGCACAGGACGTGAGTGAGGTTTTTCTCTGCAACTGCTTGCTGGATTGACACAATTTTCACAATAGGAGCGACTACTCATGTGGAATGTTTTCATGATAATTATGATATTACAGGCCACATGGTGTGGCAGCCACGTTGGAAAAAAGGATAAGCTTTTGACCATAAAAAAATTTGAAACTTCGCACGTGACAAGTACTCCTCATGGGGAATAAGTGTGATTTTTTTATCATGTCATCGGTGCCTTCGTTATGTTGTCATAATTGCATAAGTAGAGCGCTCTATCCGATCAGTATGAAAATTTTCGTGCGTCATCTTGGGATAAATTGGTCGACAGAAGAAAATTAATGATGTCATTGGTCAAGTGGTTCAGCAGCCATTTTTGGGGGGAAAAAACCTTCAAAAATCTTCTCTGAAACGGCTAGACAGATCAAGGCGAAACTTTCCAGCTATGACCACCCATCCATGAGGAACAAAACGTTCCCACCTTTTACATCTTGGGTCACATGGTTTGGCAGCCATATTGGATTTACCCTAAAACTCTTAAAAATCTTCCTCTCCAGAATAACTGGACAGATCGAGGAGAAACTTCACACAAATGTTCCCAGCCTTGGGAATACCTGGGTGTTCACAACTCGTTTATAGGTCATATGGTCTGGCAGCCCTATTGGATTGAACAAAAATATTTCTCTTGAACTGCTTCATTGACAGATGTGAAACTTCACAATTATGATGAAGCAGTGATGGGGAATACTGTATATGTTTTCAATTGCAACCTGATCGGACACATAGTTTGTCAGCCAGAGTGATTTACTTTTTTTTTTAATCTGGGTTATTTTTTTAAAAAAATTGTTGTTTGAACAAGTCTCACTTAGCTGCACCTACGTGGGTTTGAGGATAGAGGAGTAGCAACTGAAACCTGACTCCTATCTAGATGCTTCCTGATGACTTCATCTTTGATTTTTGCTTGTTTGGGTTCCTTCTGATTACTTCATTGCAGGACTGTACATCTTTGGTCTTCCATTTCATCTGAATTGAATATATTTTAATCCCATTCTGAATTCAATTGAATAATAATAAACGTCATGGGTCAGTGTCTGATCACAGCGGGGTTGCATCAAAGCGGGACGTCTTGGTGCCAGGTCATCACTGCCAGCAGTTATAAAATGGCAGTTCTAGTTATGTCTCTTATTAATTACGTAACACACCAGTACACAAACACCACACAAAACTACACAAAACTACACAAAACAAGTCCTGGCGAGGGACTGCAACCAACGATTGCTCTTTTTCTTGTTAATTGAGTTGTAAAAATTTCTATAAACATGTTTTGACTGACATTATGGGGTATTTTGTGTAGATCAGTGGCAACATTTTAAAATTTAATCCATTTTAAATTCAGGCTGGAACACCACAAAATGTGACAAAAGTTGAGGGGTGTGAATACTTTCTGAAGACACTGCATATTCGAAGCGCTGATGCTAAAACAGAAACTGCCATACTTTGGACACATCTGACGACGTGCAGAAAACCGAAAGTCTGGAGAAATCAACCATACTGATTATATGTTTGAGGGAAGAAGATATAAGATCTAACCCTATATATGCTGGAGGGATGGGGTAAAGATGCAACCAAGCTGTTTCTGCCAGTTTTGGGAAGTAGTGCAGGATCAGGATGGTTGGAAAAAATGTGAACATGAATATCACCAGAAGTCAGACATGACTTGACAGAACTAAATAACTAAGGCTATGCCGCTAGCCAATAATTCACTATGGAACATTAAAAAAACAGATTTTTAAAAAACAATATTTTATTGGTATTGCTTTGTTATAAATACAAGTTAATCAGTCATAGGGGTTAGCTTGTTCACTATCGATTTTAATAGACCATATTTACAACACAAAAAGTAAAAATAAACTAATTTTACTTTACGTTCCGTATTGATTGAGCCTCGCTCAGCTGATCGTGTCTCCGTCCCTCTTCCTTGGTGGCATATTTCGCCATCACGGTAGTGCAAAAACACGGGGGGTAATAAAATGATTGTTTCCTTTGATGTTTTTGATAATTCTTTGGCAATCTCATCTGTATTTCAATGATTTTTCAAGGGTACAGCCTTGCATTTGTGTTCAACTTGCCAGGACAAAGTGCTTGTCATTTCTGAGTTGATCAGTAATATGATTCCTTATCACAGGGTAAATATGTATCGACTAAAACAGCGATTATTGTGAATGTGGCGATTGTTATAAGTGGGGGGTGGCGGGGTGGGGTTCCTTACATTCAGACTGCGATATACAGAGGTCCAACTGTACTGTATATGTAAACATGCAATTCTTAAAATATGCACTGGAACACTTAACCACTCACTGTACACCATCCATAAACGATAAATGGTTACCACTTCCCATCAAAGTAAAATGTCTGTGAATAAAATAAACCAACAAACACTTCTCTAATCATACTGACATAAAACTGGGAAACACCTGCTCCCTTGAGAAGCATTCGAGCCCGTAAAAGATCATGTGGAGTGCCATTTTCTTTGGTCATATGACTCTCCGTGAACAGGAGCGAAGCTCCACCGGTCAGCTTTCGTTCATGGATATTTTCATTTATGGACAGTTTTGTGATTTTTTCCCCTCGAATCTTGGCTTTGATTTATATCACCAATGCAAAATTTCAACTTTCGAGTCCACCGCAAAAGTTCTAAGCATGTGTTTGAGTGAGTCAGTGAGTCACTCAGTGGTTATACATATACATATAAATCATCATCATCTATACAAAGCTAGTATGTCTGTCTATCATCCACCTCTGTCTGTCTGTCTTGTATGCACTCCTATACCGCTGAACGGAATGAGTTGAAATGTGGTGGTTGAACTCAAGTTGTAGCCCGAGAATGTTTATGGTGGTTAAAAAAAAAAACATTCATAGTCCGTTTGTTTTGGCTTAAGTGGCGAACCACATTCTCCATGTAAATGTGTATTGTGTGGCGCCATTCCTGGTGGGAGTGGGTATTACATGCCAGAACGTCATAAAATACATCAAATATCTGAAAGAAAACCATAAACGGAAATTATCATGATTATTTGACGTGCTTGCTTGTTTGACTTACATGCACTCCAGCAGCGTTGAACACAAATGAGCTTAAAATGGCAGCTTGTGCTCAGGGCATGTACCGTAGTGAAAGTTTTAGGCTGTTGGGACTGTTACGCCTAACTTATGTTTTAACGTTAAAGTGTGGGAATTATTATAATACTGTACTATAAAGGACTGTATTCTCTGCATGAAAGCAAAATTTGAAATCGACTAAGGGATGCCCAGATAGTTTGGAGGAGTGTGTGAATTGATAGAGGGGGGAGTGAGTAAAGGAGGAAGTGGGGGTGAAAATGTACAGAGAGGGGGGAGGTGAATGAATGTGTACAGGGAGAAGTATGAAGTGGGAGTCAGTGAAGGGATAAAGGGGAGTGGGCAAAGTAGTTAAGGGAAGTAGGTGAATGGGTAGGAAAGGTTCTGAGAAAGGATATAAGTGGGAGTGGATGAAAGGATTTAAGGAAGTGGGTGATTGGGTTGAGTGGAAGTCTGTGAAGGTGTAAAGAAGGTAGTGGGAGTGGATGAATGTTTTGAGGAAAATGTGTGAAGGTGTACAGGGGAATGAGAGAAGGGTTGCTGAGTAAATAGATTTAAAGAGAGTAGGTTTGCAAGTGTTAGCTGCAACAGGCTATCTAACATAAGCACACCCACACACACACACATGCACACACCTTCTCATGCAGCCTTTCCTTGACAAAACATCCACGTCGTTGCTTAAGAACAAATCAAATCTGACCTCTCCGAAGGCTATTCTTTCAGCTAATGTTTGCACAAGCAATTTATTAGCCCCTTACCTCTGTGCAAATGCTTGCCTGTGTAGCTTGGCTCTTCATCAAAAATAATCGGTTCTGTCATGGCCATACTAAGCAGCCGTGTCAAGCGTCCACAAGTCTGCACAACCACCCCTCAACTTCACCAGATTTCTGCTGGTAAACATCTCCAGGGTAAATAAATACAGCATTGCTCGTGACTTAAATATCCTGCTTGCCGATGGAAATATAATATTAGGAAGCTCTCAATTTACTTATCATTCTCCTGTGTCCAAAACCTTTGCCGTTGGAGAAAATCCAAGTTGTGTTTCTTTGTAATTTTTGTGCTTTTTCCTTGACATCTTTTTTTTTTTTTTGCACATCTTTTCATTCATCATGCAAACTATACTTTCCTCTGCTGTAAATGTCTGCAGATCACAGGCCGAGCAAAAAAAAAAAAAAGTCATATTTGTACTGGTCAAGAATTGCAATTAGAGCCAAAACAGTGAAGTTGGCCTTGAAAGTGAAAGAGGAAACTTTAGAGATGTGCTGTGTTTACTTCGCACTGAACAAAGCACTTGTTCCAACTCATCTCCTCACCCTTGAAATCTTCCATAACTTTGCAAGGACATATGTATCCAAGGAAAAGGCCATTGGATTTGGTGAATGGGAGCTTATGGAAGACAGGGATGAAGTTGCAAGATATTGGTGACCTCTTTGGCAGATTGAAGAGAGAACAAGAGACAACCAGAAAAAGAGGGGTTTTGGAATGCGAGACTTCAGAACCGATTTTGAATCAGTTATACCATTTGAAAAACTTGTAGATGTGTGCAAAAATATATAT
>CM068955.1:85826394-85836429 GCA_035128595.1 Eptatretus atami | reverse complement strand
AGATCGATGGTGGGTTTCAGCTGGTTTCTCCCAAGTTCCAGTATTCAAGTCCAGGCCTGGCCTGTTCACCAGACCAGGCCAAATCAAGGTGTTGGGCTCCGCAGGATGGGTCCATTGGATTCCAAGATGTTGGCAAGCCGTGAGGTGAGTAGGGACAGTCAGAGGCTCCGTCACTGGACTCCGGATGAACCTGCCGATGTGCTCCTCACGAAAGCCGATTGCGCCCCACCTCGGCGCTCAGTTTCACCAGTGCCGATCGCAGACTCGTTGCGCTCAAGTTCAGCTTCTCTCCCGGCAGATTCACCCTGCCTTTCCTTTGCTCGCTCGCCTCGAAGCCCAATCGCGCCCCACCTCGGCGCTCTCCCGGCACCGCTTGCCTTCCCGGCGACTGCTCGCCTCCCAGCCGACTTGTGTTGATTGAACAGTTGAAATGGGGTAAAGCTCCATGTGGCATCCATGCCAAACTTTCAAGGCTGGTGGAAATGCTTGCACTCGTGTCATTGCATGCAGTTCTGTGCTCTGCTTGGAACACAGGTATCATCCCAATTGAATGGAAGGGCCTTTGCTATCCCTCTCTGCAAAGGGAGGGGGTGATCGCCAAGACTGCAACAAACTACCGAGGGTGACGCTGCTCTCGGTGCCGGGCAAGGTCTTTGCTTGGATAATTCTTATCGAGTTCGCCACCATCTGCTTGAGCACCAGCGTCCAGAGCAGTCAGGGTTTACACCAAAGAGGCCAACAATTTCTTGTATCCTTGCCTCTTCCGATCCTCACCGATACAGACAAGAGTTTCAGCAGGGGCTGCTTGCAGCCTTTGTTGATCTCTGTAAAGCGTTTGATTCAGTGAATCGGGATGCCCTCTGGAGGATTCTTGGTCTTCATGGGGTGCCACCAAAACTGATCGATCTGATATCTGAACTCTACTCTGGTGTGTGGTACCATCTCTGACTTATTTCCAGTTGTTACTGGAGTTCGTCAGGGTGTGTTCTGGCCCCCACACTTTTCAGCACTTGTATGCACTGGTTTCTGTGGAAGAGGTTGGAAGATCAATCTGCGGTGTATGTTTGGGAATGTCAATATCTCTGACTTTGATTTCACAGATGATGCAGTCATCTTTGCAGAGCTCGAGATATCCTTTTGGTGCTGAACCTCGAGGTGCTGAATGAGGAGTTGGAGCCACTGGGATTAGGGTTTGCTGGATCAAAACTAAGATCCAGCCTTTCAATGACACCCTTGGATGCTGCTATGCTGTCTGCACCTGTTTGTGGTGAGGATGTTGAGGTCATGGAGAGATTTACTTACCTTGGCAGTGATATTCATGTCTCTGCTGGCTGTGAGCAGAGGTCAACAGACATCTGGGTCGAGCCTGGGGAGTCATGGATTCATGGATAATGGGGTGGCACTGCCGGTACCTGTGCGGGAGGATGAAAGTCCAAGACTTCAGGTCCTTGGTGCTTCCAGACTTTCTCCATGGATGTGAGACTTGGACTCTGACCAGGATCTGAGACAGAGACATAATTCCTTTGGTACCAGGTCTCTTCAGAGA
This sequence comes from Eptatretus atami, assembly GCA_035128595.1. Taxonomy (NCBI): domain Eukaryota; kingdom Metazoa; phylum Chordata; class Myxini; order Myxiniformes; family Myxinidae; genus Eptatretus; species Eptatretus atami. The sequence goes on along the minus strand of CM068955.1, from coordinate 85,834,883 downwards.
ATCCTTGGATATCATTGTCGGGCATTGTGTCCAACGAGCGGTTGCTGAGAGGGACTCAAATGAGATTTGTTACCTGCATAGTCCGTGAGCATCAGCTGGTGCTGTATGGACATGTGGCTCGTTTTCCTGACGCTGATCCTGCTCACCAGATTCTCTCAGCGAGGGAGTCTCGTGAGTGGGGGAGGCCAATGGGCTGACCACGTGCCTCGTGGTTGCAGCAGGTTATCTGCATCTCAAGGAGATGGGGATGGGCCATGCATCTGCCTGTGGATGGCCAGATGGAGGCTCCTGGAGTACCGCGGAAAATGGACGCAGTGACGTGCTGCTCCGGCGCATGCTCCCATACCTGACCTGACCTACTTATTGACACAAGACATTTCAGCTTTTATTTTTACCTTGTCAAAGGAGAGGGTATTGCATTTGGGTCCGTTAGTTTGGCTGTCTGTCTCTCTGTCTGTCTGTCTCACAGGACGTGAGTGAGGTTTTTCTCTGCAACTGCTTGCTGGATTGACACAATTTTCACAATAGGAGCGACTACTCATGTGGAATGTTTTCATGATAATTATGATATTACAGGCCACATGGTGTGGCAGCCACGTTGGAAAAAAGGATAAGCTTTTGACCATAAAAAAATTTGAACTTCGCACGTGACAAGTACTCCTCATGGGAATAAGTGTGATTTTTTTATCATGTCATCGGCCTTCGTTATGTTGTCATAATTGCATAAGTAGAGCGCTCTATCCATCAGTATGAAAATTTTCGTGCGTCATCTTGGGATAAATTGGTCGACAGAAGAAAAATATGATGTCATTGGTCAAGTGGTTCAGCAGCATTTTTTGGGGGGAAAAAAACCTTCAAAAAATCTTCTCTGAAACGGCTAGACAGATCAAGGCAAACTTTCCAACTATGACCACCCATCCATGAGGAACAAAACGTTCCCACCTTTTACATTCTTGGGTCACATGGTTTGGCAGCCATATTGGATTTACCCTAAAAACCCTAAAAAATCTTCCTCTCCAGAATAACTGACAGATCGAGGAGAAACTTCACACAAATGTTCCCAGCCTTGGGAATACCTGGGTGTTCACAAGTCGTTTATAGGTCATATGGTCTGGCAGCCCTATTGGATTGAACAAAAATATTTCTCTTGAACTGCTTCATTGACAGATGTGAAACTTCACAATTATGATAAGCAGTGATGGGAATACTTATATGTTTTCAATTGCAACCTGATCGGACACATAGTTTGTCAGCCAGAATGATTTACTTTTTTTTTTAATCTGGGTTATTTTTTTTAAAAATTGTTGTTTGAACAGTCTCACTTAGCTGCACTAGCGTGGGTTGAGGTAGAGGAGTAGCAACTGAAACCTGAACCTATCTAGATGCTTCCTGATTACTTCATCTTTGTTTTGCTTGTTGGGTTCCTTCTGATTACTTCATTGCAGGACTGTACATCTTTGGTCTTCCATTTCATCTGAATTGAATATATTTTAATCTCCATTCTGAATTCAATTGAATAATAATAAACGTCATGGGTCAGTGTCTGATCACAGCGGGGTTGCATCAAAGCGGGACGTCTTGGTGCCAGGTCATCACTGCCAGCAGTATAAAATGCAGTTACTAGTTATGTCTCTTATTAATTACGTAACACACCAGTACACAAAACACACACAAAAACTACACAAAACACAAGTCCTGGCGAGGGACTGCAACCCCGATTGCTCTTTTTCTTGTTAATTGAGTTGTAAAAATTTCTATAAACATGTTTTGACTGACATTATGGGGTATTTTGTGTAGATCAGTGGCAACATTTTAAAATTTAATCCATTTTAAATTCAGGCTGGAACACAACAAAATGTGACAAAAGTTGAGGGGTGTGAATAATTTCTGAAGACACTGCATATTCGAAGCGCTGATGCTAAAACAGAAACTGCCATACTTTGACACATCTGACGACGTGCAGAAAACCGAAAGTCTGGAGAAATCAACCATACTGATTATATGTTTGAGGGAAGAAGATATAAGATCTAACCCTATATATGCTGGAGGGATGGGGTAAAGATGCAACCAAGCTGTTTCTGCCAGTTTTGGAAGTAGTGCAGGATCAGGGATTTGGAAAAAATGTGAACATGAATATCACCAGAAGTCAGACATGACTTGCAGAACTAAATAACTAAGGCTATCCGCTAACCAATAATTCACTATGGAACATTAAAAAACAGATTTTTAAAAAACAATATTTTATTGGTATTGCTTTGTTATAAATACAAGTTAATCAGTCATAGGGGTTAGCTTGTTCACTATCGATTTTAATAGACCATATTTACAACACAAAAAAGTAAAAATAAACTAATTTTACTTTACGTTCCGTATTGATGAGCCTCCGCTCAGCTGATCGTGTCTCCGTCCCTCTTCCTTGGTGCATATTTCCCATCACGGTAGTGCAAAAACACGGGGGGTAATAAAATGATTGTTTCCTTTGATGTTTTTGATAATTCTTTGGCAATCTCATCTGTATTTCAATGATTTTTCAAGTACAGCCTTGCATTTGTGTTCAACTTGCCAGGACAAAGTGCTTTCATTTCTGAGTTGATCAGTAATATGATTCCTTATCACAGGGTAAATATGTATCGACTAAAACAGCGATTATTGTGAATGTGCGATTGTTATAGTGGGGGGGGGGGGGGGTTCCTTACATTCAGACTGCGATATACAGAGGTCCAACTGTACTGTATATGTAAACATGCAATTCTTAAAATATGCACTGGAACACTTAACCACTCACTGTACACCATCCATAAACGATAAATGGTTACCACTTCCCATCAAAGTAAAATGTCTGTGATAAAAATAAACCAACAAACACTTCTCTAATCATACTGACATAAAACTGGGAAACACCTGCTCCCTTGAGAAGCATTCGAGCCCGTAAAAGATCATGTGGAGTGCCATTTTCTTTGGTCATATGACTCTCCGTGAACAGGAGCGAAGCTCCACCGGTCAGCTTTCGTTCATGGATATTTTCATTTATGGACAGTTTTGTGATTTTTTCCCCTCGAATCTTGGCTTTGATTTATATCACCAATGCAAAATTTTTAACTTTCGAGTCACCGCAAAAGTTCTAAGCATGTGTTTGAGTGAGTCAGTGAGTCACTCAGTGGTTATACATATACATATAAACTCATCATCTATACAAAGCTAGTATGTCTGTCTTCATCCACCTCTGTCTGTCGTCTTGTATGCACTCCTATACGCTGAACGGAATGAGTTGAAATGTGGTGGTTGAACTCAAGTTGTAGCCCGAGAATGTTTATGGTGTTAAAAAAAAAAACATTCATAGTCCGTTTGTTTTGCTTAAGTGGCGAACCACATTCTCCATGTAAATGTGTATTGTGTGGCGCCATTCCTGGTGGGAGGGGTATTACATGCCAGAACGTCATAAAATACATCAAATATCTGAAAGAAAACCATAAACGGAAATTATCATGATTATTTGACGTGCTTGCTTGTTTGACTTACATGCACTCCAGCAGCGCGTGAACACAAATGAGCTTAAAATGGCAGCTTGTGCTCAGGCATGTACCGTAGTGAAAGTTTTAGGCTGTTGGGACTGTTACGCCAACTTATGTTTTAACGTTAAAGTGTGGGAATTATTATAATACTGTACTATAAAGGACTGTATTTCTCTGCATGAAAGCAAAATTTGAAATCGACTAAGGGATGCCCAGATAGTTTGGAGGAGTGTGTGAATTGATAGAGGGGAGTGAGTAAAGGAGGAAGTGGGGTGAAATGTACAGAGAGGGGGAGGGAATGAATGTGTACAGGGAGAAGTATGAAGTGGGAGTCAGTGAAGATAAAGGGGAGTGGGCAAAGTAGTTAAGGGAAGTAGGTGAATGGGTAGGAAAGGTTCTGAGAAAGGATATAAGTGGGAGTGGATGAAAGGATTTAAGGAAGTGGGGATTGGGTTGAGTGGAAGTCTGTGAAGGTGTAAAGAAGGTAGTGGGAGTGGATGAATGTTTTGAGAAAATGTGTTGAAGGTGTACAGGGGAATGAGAGAAGGGTTGCTGAGTAAATAGATTTAAAGAGAGTAGGTTTGCAAGTGTTAGCTGCAACAGGCATCTAACATAAGCACACCCACACACACACACATGCACACACCTTCTCATGCAGCCTTTCCTTACAAACATCCACGTCGTTGTAAGAACAAATCAAATCTGACCTCTCCGAAGGCTATTCTTTCAGCTAATGTTTGCACAAGCAATTTATTAGCCCCCTACCTCTGTGCAAATGCTTGCCTGTGTAGCTTGGCTCTTCATCAAAAATAATCGGTTCTGTCATGGCCATACTAAGCAGCCGTGTCAAGCGTCCACAAGTCTGCACAACCACCCCTCAACTTCACCAGATTTCTGCTGGTAAACATCTCCAGGGTAAATAAATACAGCATTGCTCGTGACTTAAATATCCTGCTTGCCGATGGAAATATAATATTAGAAAGCTCTCAATTTACTTATCATTCTCCTGTGTCCAAAACCTTTGCCGTTGGAGAAAATCCAAGTTGTGTTTCTTTGTAATTTTTGTGCTTTTTCCTTGACATCTTTTTTTTTTTTTGCACATCTTTTCATTCATCATGCAAACTATACTTCCTCTGCTGTAAATGTCTGCAGATCACAGGCGAGCAAAAAAAAAAAAAGTCATATTTGTACTGGTCAAGAATTGCAATTAGAGCCAAACAGTGAAGTTGGCCTTGAAAGTGAAAGAGGAAACTTTAGAGATGTGCTGTTTTACTTCGCACTGAACAAAGCACTTGTTCCAACTCATCTCCTCACCCTTGAAACTTCCATAACTTTGCAAGGACATATGTATCCAAGGAAAAGGCCATTGGATTTGGTGAATGGGAGCTTATGGAAGACAGGGATGAAGTTGCAAGATATTGGTGACCCTTTGGCAGATGAAGAGAGAACAAGAGACAACCAGAAAAAGAGGGGTTTTGGAAGCGAGACTTCAGAACCGATTTTGAATCAGTTATACCATTTGAAAAACTTGTAGATGTGTGCAAAAAATATATATAATATATATATAAAATGTCCTCACGAGAGGAATAAAACCGCATTATCTTCAAAAAATGCTGGAGATTGTGTGAGCTGGTTCTTCAAAACATCAGTATCAACTCACAGTGTTTGAGCAGGACTCACTCCATGCTGGAATTTGGAATCAACAATCCAATAATCATACAAAAATTCCACAATACATCACCAGTGTTGAAGTGTTGTTGAGCCAAAACAAAGGCATCACAATGAATGCTCAATAAGAATTAAACTGTGAACCTGCAAATAAAGTGGTCATCATATTATTATGTACACAACTATAACTGCGATCGGTAGAGCACATACCCCGTCAAGGTGAACAGTTTACATTTTATATCCCATTGATAGGCTGGATCTGCATCGAACCTAAACTAAAATCGAATCAGCTTGTTCTTGTCACCCAGCTAACTCATCCACCAAGTTTTCGTCAGAACCCGTCCATAAATTTTCAGATATCGTTGATATATATATATATAATAATATATATATATATATATATATATAATATATATATATATACAGTCGTCCCTCGCTATATCGCGGTTCACCTCTCGCGCCCCCGGTTCATCGTGGGTTTTCCCTTGGAACGAACTAATTTTTTCTGCGGATTCCCCCGGTATATCGGTATAATATGTAAAATATAAATTATTTAAGCAATAAATTATGCCGCGTGGTGCTCCATGGAGCAGGCCCATTGACCAGTGCCAACGCGGGTCGCCGGGGCACGGCACGGGGTTCGGTGCAAAGCGATTCATATCACGGGGTTCAGTGCAAAGAGATTCATGTCACGGTGCTCGGAGCGAGACGATTCCGCAGCTTGAACCATCTGGCTGGAAGTGAAGTGGAGCCGCTTCCGGTCATGCAGCTGGCCCGTGTGCTGGCCGGGCCCAACCAGAGTGCCCCATTCTGGTGACGACGCATCGGTTTGGGTCGTTGCCTCCGCATCGCACCACCGGATCTACAAAAAGGATGGGTCGTGGGGTGGTGAGGAGGAGTAGTCGTGATTCCTTCTCAAGTTCATTAATGCGTCATCTTTCCTGATCACTCATTCCTGTCGATTTGTCTTGCTCGTCCGGCCTGGAATTCAACTTCAAACATTCGCCTTCTGACTCCGCCTTTCTGCACCAACCGTTGCTGACTCCACATTCTTCACCACTTCTCCGCCCACTTGCTTCAAACTCCGCCTCTCTCTCCACCCATTGGCTTTGACTCCACCTTAAGTCCCTCCCTGCTCGCCTGACGGTCGTGTCTCTTTCTCTGGACCACGCTAGCTGCACGAAGTTCCACGAAGCAAGAGACGACGCACCAGCTGTCAGTAATATATCGCCCAGGAGAGCTACCCCACAAACGTACTGCTGGCGCGATCGGGCAATCGTGCAAGGTATTGAGAGACCGTTAGCCTTATCTCCTCTCCTTTTTCTCTCAACAACTCCTCTCATTGGGGTGTGTGTGTGTGTGTGTGTGTGTGTGTATGTGTGTGTGTGTATGTGTGTGTGTGTGTGTGTGTGTGTGTGTGTTTGTCCTGGCGTCTGTCCTCATTAAGTTAAGAGTGTACAAGAATTATATCGGGATAACTCTTGCTCTGTGTCTGCTTTTGTAAGTTGCTTGTATATTGCCGCACGTTTCACATTTCTTCTGATTCCTGCTACAGACAACAATAAACAACATTCACTGTGCCACATATCTTTCCCGCGCCTGTAATAAATACTTTGTCGAAATGTTCCCAGCTCATTTTTGTCTGTTCTTTCATTTATCCAGCACAGTCCGTATCCTAACTTAGCCGGGATTTTATTCCCAATGATCCATTCCTTTTAGTCGGTACGTCATTGGCAGTGTCGCTCGGCTGCATCCGATCCGGTAAAGTGATCCGGTTCGGACAAGGCGTACCGAGGTGTGTCCCCGGTAATTAGGTCACGTGGTTATTTTTAAGTAACCGGATTAACTAGACGGAGGACCCTAAGTCACGTGGTTGAGTTATTGGAGTTCATAATCGGTTAGTGACCCGCCGCATCATGGAATTATCCGTGTGCGACAGCCTGCAATTCCGGGAGTCTGGAGGGATCCCGCGATAGCTCCCCCCCCCCCCCCCCCCCGTGGTCTTCTCACCTGACCCCCAGCCCGCAACTATATGTATATATATATATATATATATATATATATATATATATATATATATTTGTACATACATACACATATACAAACATACATATACTTATACATACTGTTAAGGATTCAGCGTGGCGGTCTTCGGACGAGTTCTTCAATCACTGTCCGTAACCAGTTTGGGTTTTCGCACCCTACTCTCGACAGCCAAATGTTACAGATTCGGCACCACCCTAACCTCCGCCGTCTCCGGGTTATAACGCCAGCTGGTTCGGCACAGGCCTCGGTTCACGCGTCTCGAATCGCGATACCAACGTACCCCTGGACCTTACCAGTTGGGGAAATAGACCCCGGTTACAGACTGGTTTTGTCAGATACAGCGAATTCTGCCAGTCTGTAACCATTTTGGTTTTTATATCCAAATCGAGCGGATCGTTCCTCGGCGCGGCACAAATTAATTCAAAGCGGCAACTTCATACGAATCAGCCAGATTTATTAGGGACATCAGGGAACATGACACAAGCAAAGCATTCACGACAATGTTATAATTAATCTATAAGCCGTTCTTAACTAGGGAGCTACGGATTACAGGTTTCGAAGGGACCCTAACGAGTACCCTTAAACAACATGCAGACAAGACATGGACAGCATGCAGACAAGACACAGAGTACTTGGTGATGTTTCATGGACGAGAGGAAAGTGTCAAAGCACGAATGTGGCTCGTCACAAGCTGATGTCCACGGATTTGAGCGCCCAAGCTCAAACACGCCGCGTGGCAAAATGGCGCTCGTCCATGTATCGCAGCCCTCACACACGCAGCCTCGGCGCGTTCAGACCCGCGAGGTCGACTGCACCAGAGCGAAAGATCGATGGTGGGTTTCAGCTGGTTCTCCCAAGTTCCAGTATTCAAGTCCAGGCCTGGCCTGTTCACCAGACCAGGCCAAATCAAGGTGTTGGGCTTCGCAGGATGGGTCCATTGGATTCCAAGATGTTGGCAAGCCGTGAGGTGAGTAGGGACAGTCAGAGGCTCCGTCACTGGACTCCGGATGAACCTGCCGATGTGCTCCTCACGAAAGCCGATTGCGCCCACCTCGGCGCTCAGTTTCACCAGTCCGATCGCAGACTCGTTGCGCTCAAGTTCAGCTTCTCCCGGCAGATTCACCCTGCCTTCCTTGCTCGCTCGCCTCGAAGCCCAATCGCGCCCCACCTCGGCGCTCTCCCAGGCACCGCTTGCCTTCCCGGCGACTGCTCGCCTCCCAGCCGACTGCTCCTCATGAAAAACCCATCGCACCCACCTCGCGC
>CM068955.1:85804724-85826369 GCA_035128595.1 Eptatretus atami | reverse complement strand
ACCAGCCGACTGGTCCTCATGAAAAACCCATCGCACCACCTCGGCCTCAGTTTCACCACTGCCGATCGCAGACTCGGCGCGCTCAGGTTCATTCTTCTCCCGGCAGATTCACCATGCTCTTCTTTGCTCGCTCGCCTCCAAGCCCACTGCAGTTTTACTTCTTCAGTTTCACTTTTCCTTTTCGGCCCTTGCTCACCTCAAAGCCGACTGCTGACTCACACACAGCCAGCCCTATTCAGCCGATCACGCACCACCGGCGCTCAGTTTCACCACCGTCTTCCCGGCGCTCCTGCAGTCTTTCCTTCACTCGCTCGCCTCAAAACCGACTGGCTCCTCCCTTCAGTTCACTTCCTTCTCTAGGCCACTCCCCCTCTCAGCGCTGGGCGGGGACTATTGTCCGGAGAGAGGAAGGAAGAAGAAGAACCTCTCAGTCCACCACCAATGTACCAACGATGAACAGCCTCTTACACCTCCCGACACACATGTAGCGTCCATTTACCGAAAAACCTGGCTAAGCATGGATTTTAATGGGGGATCTGGGCTAATCCTATATTTAATAACACACTAAGGGCCATTTCCGCAACAATACATATACATACATACACACACACACACACATCATTTTGGCCCTATCTCTCAATGGTGTAGAATCACTAAAAGATTCTAGTATCCAGATATGGATTCGGATCGTCACCAATATCGAATCATTTCGGCCTTGTCACACACCAACATGTCCACCAAGTTTCATCCGAATCCATCCACAACTGTTTCAGATATCTAGCCCACAGACAGACAGACAGACAAACAGGGGTGAAAACATAACTTCCATACACCTTCGGTGGTGGAGATAAAAATGGCAGAAATATTTTCAACCTCACCTCCCCTGTTTGGACATAATAGATGCAAGGCTCTCAAACAAACTACAAGCATTTTCATCCTTTAATTTTCCTACAAGATAATATCAAAATTTTCTTTGGCAAATTTTAACTTTTCACATCCTATAAAGCTTATGTCCTCAGCTCAGTTGTGGACCGCTCAGGGTGCTCCCACTTCACATCTCTCTCTCCTTATTGCAATGGAATCCAAAAATCTCAATTATCATTGGTATCTCCCTGAAAAAGGTGGAAGCAGAGGGCCTGCCGGTCATTCTTTACAGACAGGTCAGGTCAGGTATGGGAGCATGCGCCAGAGCAGCGCGTTGCCGCGTCCACTTTCTGCCGGTACTCCAGGGGCCTCCGTCTGGCCATCCCCCAGGCAGATGCCTGGCCATCCCCATCTCCTTGAGATGCCGATCAACCTGCTGCAACCACGAGGCACATGGTCGGCCCATTGGCCTCCTCCACTCACGAGACTCCCTTGCTGAGAGAATCTGGTGAGCAGGATCAGCATCAGGAAAACGAGCCACATGTCCATACAGCCGCAGCTGACGCTCACGGACTACAGAGTAACAAATCTCATTTGAGTCTCTCACAGCAACCGCTCGTTGGACAAAGTCCGACCAGCGATAGCCAAGGATTCTCCGAAGAGACCTGGTACCAAAGGATTAAGTCCCCGTCTCAGATCCTTGGTCAGAGTCCAAGTCTCGCATCCAGAGAGCAAGACTGGAAGCACCAAGGACCTGAAGACTCGGACTTTCGTCCTCCCGCACAGGTACTGGCAGCGCCACACCCCTTATCCAGTGAATCCATGACTCCCCAGGCCCGACCCAGACGTCTATTGACCTCTGTCTCACAGCCAGCAGAGACATGATTATCACTGCCAAGGTAGTGAATCTCTCCACGACCTCAAAATCCTCACCACAAACAGGCACAACATTCTTTATTCCCTCATTACAGACAGGTTGGTGCATGTCCATTTGTACCACGCCTGCTTGGGTTTTGCTCTCTCTCTCTCTCTCTCTCTCTCTCTCTCTCTCTCTCTCTCTCTCTCTCTCTCTCTCTCTCTCTCTCGATAATCTTCCGCTCCCTCTCTCGATAATCTTCCGCTCCTTGCCAGCCCACCAAAGTCATGCATGTTCTTCCAGCAGCCCTCTCCTTCTGAAACTTCCAATATTCCATGTTGCTGCTCATCTCCACTTCTTTTCTTCTTTCTTCACCCACATGTGGAACCTCCTTCCACAGTTTGTTCAATCCATACATTATTATCTCCAGGGCCTCAAGTTAGTCGTCATTTGCACAATAATCACATTATTCTCTCTCGGGTCCTTGTCAATCCACACCTGTGATATTTTCTGTATTATGAACCTTTCTCTATCTCTCGCTATCTAATCACAGGTTGCTATATTTCATTCCCTCTTTCTCTCCTACTGTACATTCGTCCCCTTGTGATCTCGATGTGTTGTCCCACTTCCCCATTGTCATTGAATTGCCTTCCATCTTCCATGACAAATTCTTCCATGAGCTCAGACTTTTTGACACAAAATAAAAGTATAAAACCCTCTCCCTACATGAGATAATAAAAGCAATTAACCTCCTAATGAAAGCAGCACATTGAAAGCTGAACGTTTACAGACAAATCAAAATGCCTGGAAGCGAAACAGTGCCGGGGCATGGAAATGGTAACTTGCTTGCGATTGAAGCAAATCGTTGCAGGCGTTTTCATCAGAAGGGACAATTGAAAGACAATCCATAAATTTTGCATGTCAGAAGTGGATTGAAAAACTGTCCTTTTACATTTGGTGACCATGTGACATCTCTGCGGTGAATGCACAGTGGTTATCGGAATTGCAATCTGACATATATGTGGGTGAGAGGTAGAGGGGGATGTGAGGGGAGGGCGTCGGGGGTGGGGAGTAACATTCTGATCAAGTCAGAATCTTCACACAGATAAGTAAGTGGAAGGGAGGTCGCAAGCTTCACCCACTTCAGCTTTTACACTTAAAGGAGAATAGCAATAAGCATGGACAAACCCTCCATTGAGCTTCTAAAACCTTGGCTTCCTACACCTTCCTGAAACCCAATGGTAACAACGGCCTTTCCAGCATCACAAGCAGAAGTTGATTTGAGCCGGCAGGATTCGAACTGTCAGGTTCTGACCACGCACTTCAGAATGAAGATCTCGGTTTGAGATGGAATAAGGGTTGGAATTTTTCTGATATGTTATTCCACAAAGTGTTTTCAAGTTTTACTGCCAGACAGCTTGAAGGGCGACAAAGTGGCTAAGACTGGTTTCTGGCAAATAATCATCATTAAAAGGAGAAGGGGGGGATGTTTTTGTTCCTCAAAAGGGGAAATCTATCATCTCTTGTATTTAACTTCATATTCGTCGACATACCAGACATTTAAACATGATAGACAGCAGGTAATGAGCTGAATAAACTTGACTTGCAGTTCCCAAATCCTCATGTGATGAGTGGCCCAATCGAATTACCATGACAACTTCCCCCAATCATAATATTAAGTCGTTTGCGAGTTGCATTCCGTACAGCAGCGATTCTCTCGATCTTCTCTAATGTAAAATGGGCAATAGTGGAATAAATAAATAAAAATAGGGGCAATACTCCTGGGTGCTCACCGGTGTAGCATCTGGATAATAATACCAGGGGACCACGGTAGGCCGGATAACCATAAAATCTTTAATGGAGAAGAAAGTAAATAACTATGGATTTATTTTTAATGAGTGAACACCATTGGTACATCACAGGTGATGAAGGTTGTGGTCAAGTTTCACCAAATTGTGTATGTAGTTTCTGAGAAGAAAGCAAAATTTTTTTGGGGGGGGGGGCACCCCCACCCCCCAACCACCCCGGTAAACTCCCTCTGTAGACCCCCTCACATCCCAATTTTTTTTTAATGCCATTAACAAACTTTGGTACATCTCGGGTGATGACGGTATGGCGAAGTTTCATCAAAAATCGTATGTGTAGTTTCATAGAAGAAGTTGCAAATGTTTGTGGACGGACAGACAAATGTGCGCCATCCATAAGATCCTCGCTGTTATGTTTCCAGGGAGCTTAAAATTGGAAAAACAACAACTAAAAGCAGAATCTTCTCACAAGCCAATACGCATGGCTCACCATTCGGTTTTATCAGGCATCCATTTCTTCACCAACACAGTGAGAATAGAGGAAGTGCACTCTGTTAATGGGATATGATAACTGTAAAAGTATGTTTCCAGGCATGACCAATTAACTAATTGGCAGCACATTGTTTCAGCTGAGACTTCAAACAAAAAGAATCTGTGTTGAACGAGAGTAAACAGTAAAGTGGAGGCAAAAAAAAAGAGTCCTAATTGCCAATTATGATGGTGAAAATCTATTTGTCTCGAGCCAGCAGGTTGTCATCTTCTGAAAAACCAGGCAGGAAATACATTCACAAAGTTCTCAACTTTCACAAGGTCAATGCCCAAACAAATTCATCTCAAAATAATCCGATAATGTCAGGTGCATGGCAGGTGCTACACCCAAAAGAAGAGAAGCATATTTTCATTGGAAGTGACTGAATGTTTTGAAAATAATTAAAAACAAAAAAGGAACAGGTAAGGAAAAGCTGTATGTGTTAAAGGCAGAGCAAAGTGGTAGGAGCTTGAATGAGGACATTAGAAAGGCCAACTTCAAATTGTTGAATCCACTCAAAGTGAATCAAAACATGGCACCACTGAGGCTCCCAAGCAATGTACCTGTGTAAAGTCAAAGCAGTCAATATATATATATAATTGAAAAAACGAAGACCCACTCACATCTCTCACCTGTGATTGGAGGGAATAATCAATTAGCTCTCACCAAATCAATTAAACCCAGGTGGGCTAAGATTATATAAACAAACTCACAGGTGAGAGATGTGAGTGGGTCTTCGTTTTAGCATATCTGGAATTTACATTCCAGAAGGCATTGTCATCGCACACCGTCTGTACGTCTCCTTTTTCGACTTCTCCCACCAAACCGCTGGGCCGATCCGGCTGAAACTTTGGCAGCAACGTTCCTCACCTAATTGGAAACAGGAATTGCAAAGCTCGTTCCAGTCACATGGCTTTAAGAAGTTATAATGCCGACTTAGTAAATTTCTTCAAAAATCTTCTTCGCCAGACCCACCAGCCAGAATGTAACCAAATTTGAGTTGCAACATTTAGGCCAGGGAAGTGATGTTAAATTGCGGAGGTCATGCCGAAAAGATGACAGGAAGAGTGTCAAATGGTAGCCATCGTAAATTTTTGGGAAAATCGTGGAAATTCCCTCAAAAATCTTCCTCTCCAAACCACCAGTCAGAATGCCACCCAAATTTGGGTTAAAACATTAAGCCAGGGCCAGATAAGCTACAGTTCCAGTGGTCCTATTTTTCATTCACTGTATATATTGACTGCTTTTGACATTTACATGTGGTGCAGCTTGGGATGTTTCTGTTTGTGGTGCATGTTTTGTCTGTGCTGTCGCTGATGATTCACCAAGTGATGAATCTGGTCTGGCAACTCAAGGGTGTGAAAGCATGGGATTCTCATGTATGTACAATTTTGAATGTCTTTACAGCTGTGGAGGAACTCTGGGAAGGGTTTGAAACAGCAAAGGGCTTACCTTGAGTAGCCTTTCATGGTTGCTTTATGCAGCTTCTTTGGTGACAAGAGCATGGGAGAGTCGATTTTATTGAGATAATCAATAGCCACTATCCTGTGGTCAGAGTGGCGACCCATCCAGGATAGTGCGCAATAGCCAGGAGACTGCTTCAGCAGCACCGATGCTCTGTACAGAGTATGGTCCCAATGGATGGATGAAATAGCCACCTGGGTTTAATTGATTAGGTGAGAGCTAATTGATTATTTCTTGCACTCACAGGTGAGAGATGTGAGTTGGTCTTCGTTTCATATATATATATATATATATATATATATATATATATATATATAATATATATATATTATATATATATGATGAATGTCATATTCATATATATATATATATATAGTTATTATATATTATAAAAATATATATAGCCTGGTGTTGGCACAGTGGTTAGGGCAGCGGCTTGGGACCCAAAAGGTCCTGAGTTCAAGCCCCGTTGGGCCACTGAATTAATTATTAATATATATATATATATATATATAATAAAAAAAGATTATATTATGTGTGTGTGTATGTGTATATACTGCATATATTTAACCAAGTCGTATACACCAGGGGGTTGACTCAGCCTGTCTTCCTTTCCCGAGGTCGGCGGAAATGAGTACCAGTTGTACTGGGCCCGGTGTATGCCCCGGTTAGAATAGGTGTACCATATCCCTGTGTGTCGTAAGAGGACCAGGGTTGCGTCAGGAAGGGCATCTGGCGTAAACCTATGCCAAATCATTATGCGGACAAAAAAAACGAATTTCCATACCGGATCGGTCGAGGCCTGGGTTACCACGACGCCACCGGTACCGGTGGTCAGCGAGGGTTACCAGTGGAAATTGTGCTACTGCTGGGCGAAGGAGGGAGAAGGAGACGGGGAAGGCGAGTCGGAGGCAGTGGGAGAGGGGAAGGGTAGAAGTGTGGAGGTGAGAGTTGGAACTCTGAATGTTGGGACGATGACTGGCAAAGGCGAGAGTTGGTTTGATATGATGGAGAGAAGAAAGGATGGACATTCTGTGTGTACAAGAGACCAATGTGGATGGGGAGCAAGGCTAGGAGTATGGAGGTGGTTTAAACTGTTCTACCATGGTTGGATGGGAGGAGAAATGGTGTCGGGGTAATCCTGAAGGAAGATTATGTCAAGAGGGTATTGGAGGTGAGAGAGTGTCTGACCGAGTGATGAGTGTGAAGTTGGAAATTGAAGGGTGATGATGAATGTCATCAGTGCATATGCACCGCATATGGGGTGTGAGATGGATATAAAGAAGATTTCTGGAGTGAGTTAGACGAAGTGGTGGAGAGTGTATCCAAGGATGAAAAGTGTGATTGGAGCAGATTTCAATGGGCATGTTGGGGAAGGGATAAAGAGGATGAGGAGGTGATGGGTAGGTACGGGCTCAACAAGAGAAATATGGAAGGGCAAATGGTGGTAGAGTTTGCCAAAAAGATGGAAATGGCAGTTGTAAAATACGTATTTCAAGAAGAAGGAGGAACACAGGGTGGACGTACAGGTGAGTGGGGAAAGTGCACACAGGTGGATTACATCTTAAGCAGGAGATGCAACCTGAAGAGATTAGAGACTGTAAGTTGTGGCAGGGGAGAGTGTAGCTTGACAGCATCGATTGGTGGTCTGTAGGATGATTTTGAGGTGAGGTTGAGGAAGAGAGTGAGGGCTGAACCAAGGACCAGATGGGGAGCTGAAGGAGGAAGACTGTTGCGTGGAATTTAGGGAGGAGGCGAGACAGGTGTTGATGGTGTAAAGATGGGTGGGATGATTGGGCAACTATAGGAGAAGGGGTGAGGGAGATAGCTAGGAAGGATCTTGGTGTGACATCTGGACAGTGAGGAAGGAAGATAAGCAGACTTGGTGGTGGAACGAGGAAGTACAGGAAAGTATAAGGAAGAAGGGGTTGGCGAAAAAGAAGTGGGATAATCAGAGAGATGAAGAAAGTAGGCAGGAGTACAAGGAGTGGCGGCGAAAGGCAAAGAGAGAGGTGGCAAAGGCTAAGAAAAGGCATATGACGAGCTGTATGAGAAGTGGATACAAAAGAAGGGGAAAAGGATTTCTACCGATTGGCAAGACAGAGGGACCGAGCTGGGAAGGATGTGCTGCAGGTTAGGGTGATAAAGGACGTAAATGGGAATGTGCTGACGAGCGAGGAGAGTGTGTTGAGAAGGTGGATGGGAGTACTTTGAGGAACTGATTGAATGAAGAAAATGAGAGAGAGAGAAGGTTGGAAGAGGTGGAGATAGTGGAATCTGGAAGTGGGGTGATCAGTAAGGATGAAGTGAGGACTGCTATGAAGAGGATGAAAAGTGGAAAGGCGGTTGGCCCGATGACATACCAGTGGAGGCATGGAAGTGCTTTAGGAGAGATGGCAGTGGGGTTGTTTAACCAGATTGTTTAATAAAATCTTGGAAAGTGAGGGATGCCGGAGGAGTGGAGATTAAGTGTACTGGTTCCGATTTTCAAGAGAACAAGGGTGATGTGCAGAGCTGTGGAAATTACAGAGGGATAAAGTTGTTAAGCCACACCATGAAGTTGTGGAAAAGAGTAGTGGAAGCTAGGTTGAGAAGAGAAGTGACGATTGTGAGCAGCAATATGGGTTTATGCAGGAAAGAGCCCACTGATGCGATGTTTGCTTTGAGAATGTTTGATGGAGAAGTATAGGGAAGGCCAGAAGGAGTTACATTGTGTGTTTGTGGATTTAGAGAAAGCTTATGATAGGTGCCAAGAGAGGAGTTGTGGTATTGTATGAGGAAGTCGGGAGTGGTGGAGAAGTATGTGAGGATGGTGGAGGATATGTATGAGGACAGTGTGACAGCGGTGAGGTGTCGTAGGAATGACGGACCGGTTTAAGGTAAAAGTGGAATTGCACCAAGGATCGACTCTGAGCCTTTCCTGTTTGCAATGGTGATGATGGACAGGTTGACGGACGGATCAGACTGGAGTCTCCATGGACTATGATGTTCGCGGATGACATCATGATCTGTAGGGAAATAGGGAGCAGGCTTGAGGCGAGCCTTGAGAGGTGGAGGTACGCACTGGAGAGAAGGGGAATGATAGTCAGTAGGAGTAAGACGGAGTACATGTGCGTAAATGGAGGGAGGGTGGTGGTATGGTGCGGTTGCAAGGATGAGGTGGTGAAGGTGGATGGGTTTAAATATACTTGGGATCAACTGTCCAAAGTAACGGAGTGTGTGGGTAGAAGAGTTGAAAAAGAGAGTGCAGGCAGGATGGAGTGGGTGGAGAAGAGTTGCAGGAGTGATTTGTACAAAGGGTAGCTGCAAGAGTTAAGGGGAAAGTATATAAGACGTTAGTGAGACCAGCTATGTTGTATGGTTTGGAGGCGGTGGCCTAACAAAAAGACAGGAAGCGGAGCTGGAGGTGGCAGGGTTTTAAAGATGCTGCGATTCTCGTTGGGAGTGACGAGATGGACAGGATAAGGAATGAGTATATCGAGGGGACTGCGAAGGTAGGACGGTTTGGAGACAAAGTGAGAGAGGCGAGATTGAGATGGTTTGGACATGTGCACAGGAGGGAAGCGAGTATATCGGGAGAAGGATGCTGAAGATGGAGCCGCCCAGGCGGAGGAGAAGAGGAGGCAAAGAAGAGGTTCATGATGCGGTGAGGGCGGACATGCGGGTGGTTGGAGTGTCAATGGAAGATGTGGAGGATAGAGCGACATTGAGACGGTTGATCCGCTGTGGCCGACCCCTAACGGAGCAGCCGAAAGAAGAAGAAAGATATAAATATATTATATATATTAAATATATATATAATATATATATTATATAGTATATGTATAAAATACCACAACACCCAAATTGTTGGTATGAAAAGACCCGAGGGAATTACTGTATTTTTACATCCAACAATTAAACAGAACCCTGGAGTTCAGATATTTCCATGCGTGATTGATTTATTAGGTTACCCATCCCTCATATCCAAAGGAGAAGGGAGATGCAATTGTGAATGTCGTAGAAGCTTCCCCTTGTTCTCTTCTTAATTCCCAAACCTTTCATTTCCAACTCAGTATTCGAATCTCATTCTAATCCTTCACTTTCGAACATCCATACTTAAAACACATAATCTAACCGCCATCCCCAAACACCCATTTCCCAACCCTTATTTTCCGATGCCTGGCTTCGAAAACCCTGTTCTCATCTTCATTCTCAACCACATCAACCCACCAATGTTTCGACCAGATAGTCACCATTTCCGGCATTGTAATTATCAAACTTTTTTGCTCTTTCCAGCATACAAAACACAAATGGATCAAAAGAGGCTCCTTCCTGAAATGTACCCCCCAAAACGCTCCGCTAACCAATCCAGCCCGCTTGATCACAACGGGCCTTATTCAATCAGTCAGGTGTGCCAAAAGTTGACGTGATTGAGACACCATGCAAGGGGGACAATAAAAACCTGGGACAAGTGGTTGGAGTGGAGTTAATGTGCAGATTCTGTGCAGTCAGGTCCAGGGGAGGAGACCTGGCCAAGTTGACCGGCTTTCCAGAAAGCACCAAGCAGAAAGGGAAAGCTCCAATGGAGAGCAAGGGCACTTCTGAGCGGAGAGGAAGCCACTACCGAGCAGAATGTAAAGGATGGTCCCCAAAACTGCTAAGCAGAACAGACGTGACCCAAAATCCCAGTAGAATTGATTTCTGCACGTCTTTTTGCACACCAAACCACATTTAGCCTTGCATCTTCAGCACATACACCTCATGACTCGCCTGTTGTGCACAATCACGAACAACATGAGACCACAAAACAGTTATTTTCCAGAGCTAAGCCACCACATGATACAGCATCTCCCATGTGCATCTCCCACTCACCTGCATTGACACCTCGTTGAGGACCCACGGTGGGCCAAGCCTGCTTCATGTACAGGTGAGGAAGGGATGTCGCCAACATTTCCCAAACTTCTTCTTTCTTTCTGTCCCCTGTTTGTCCGTCTAATTTCTCAGGATGAATGTGGCGCCTATCCTGTTACTTCATTTAAGGCAAAAGATGCCTAGGCTCGGGAGGCAGTGGGAGAGGGGAGGGTAGAAGTGTGGAGGTGAGAGTTGGAACTCTGAATGTTGGGACGATGACTGGCAAGGCGAGAGTTGGCTGATTATGGGAGAGAAGAAAAGTGGAAATACTGTGTGTGTACAAGTTGTAGGGGTTATTTCCATGCCCAAGGGTGACTTTATTTGTGGAACTGCAGGCTTTTTCTTTTTGTTGCAGGTAAATACATGCATGTTAATTACATAGATTTTTGTTTTCAAGCTGCTCGAATTGTCTCTTTCCTTCATTAGACATTGAGTAATAATAAATATATGGAAAGATCTAACCCAGTAAATTCATTTCCACTCGATCGCTTGGCCTCCACAATGGTTTCACTTGGCCTAACATAAAGAGTAGAGAGTGTGGGAAGTCAAGAGTGCGGTTCCCCAGTTGAGGACCCCTAAATCACCAGTGATGCAATCGTATAACTGGGTGCAGAGGACCCTTGCTAGATTTAGTTGCCTCAACTGGCATCCGCAGTTGCTCAGGGCAACCCGTCGGCCACTGTGTGGAAGTCAAGAGTGCAGCGTTCCCCAGTTGGAACCACTAAGTCACCCAGTGATCTGTGGCTTGGTGACTTCAGGGTCAAGATTGGGGAAGCCCAGTCTTGAGAGAGGCCAGTCATGACACGGGATGTACCATATAGTGCCTAAAGAAAGTCTACATCCCCTTTCAATTTTTCTCCTTTTGTTGCCTTATAGACTGGACTTAAAAAATGCCATCAAAATCATTTTTCCACCATTATTTACACATCGTAGCCACATGGTCCAGAGAAAAAAAATTCTACAAAAATTCAGAAAATTAAAAAATACAAAAAATTACCCCCGCGTGGCGGTGACGGTCATCCTCATAATACCACAAGTTTTCAATGTTCTAGTTATGACCGAGACTACTGCGCAGTTTACTGCATAGCTCGCACTGCGCAGTTTCTACTGCGCAGCTCGACTGCGCAGGTTTGGGTTAAAGATGACTCGGATTTTTGGCGCGCACGCGCACGAAATTATATTTTGAAATAAAATGCCGACGTTTCCATTTCGGGTTTTGAAACTTTTGCACCTTCGGCGGAAAATGTATAAATATACAAGGTCAGCTGCTATGGCAATGACCCATCACAACTTTACCATGCCCAGTAGAGGGAATTATTAGCCTCCTGAAGGGTAGGGCAGTTTTTTGCAACTTTGAAGTCACGTGACGCGAAAACTAAGCGAAAATTCGAAAATTTCGTCCCGAACCAAATTTAGGATATTGTCCCATACATGCATATGCCACAACCAAAATTCAAAGATCGCTTTGAGGAAATGTAGGAGGAGATAGATTTTGAAAAAATCGTCATTTTCGCATTTTTTGCCAACTTTGAAGTCACGTGACACGAAAACGAAGCGAAGATCGAAAATTCCGGCCCGACCAATTTAGATATTGTCCCATAGATTCATATGCTACAATCAAATTCAAGATCGCTTGAGAAATGGCGGATGTGAGATTAGAATTTGAATATCGCTCATTTTCGCAACTTCAAAGCCTCGTGACCTTGACCTTGACCTTCGGTGACCTTGTGAATCATACCATCGTGTACGTCTCATCGACCTCTATCAGGATCACTAATGACCAGATCTCCCGCTTCAACTTCATTGTGAACGGACGGAGGACGGGACGGACGATCGAAGGAATCGACACCCATATTATATAGGTCATGCTCGAAGAGATGACCTAAAAAGGCTAAAAATGTGTTTTATATTTATATTTCATTTCTCCTTCCTGTTCCTCTTGCGAATCGCATCGGCGTTTTGGCCATCTTCCAGATCACGTGACGATCAGAACGGGGGAAAGGAAAATTCCAAAAATCTGTCCAGTTAGATACAAGATAATATTTTTATCTATCATTAATCAATAAAACAGTTGCCGAATTCTTGTAGAATGGCAGACTAGATAGGTTTGGAAAATGGCGATTTTTATTAACTTAGCTGACCGGTGACCATTGACCCGAACCGGGACAAAAGTTATATCGTTGTTGCAACACTCATCACCTTACCCACATACTAAGTTTCATCAAGATCGGAAAGAAAAATGTTTGACGGCAACGTCACGACAGACTAGGACGGACGAACGGACATTTTGTCCGGCCTTTATAGGTCATCTCGCGTAGAGATGACCTAACTAGAATATCTTGTTGATGGGTCCTCCCCCCCCCCCCCCGAGTTAATTACTTGGTGAAGCACCTTTACAGTAATTACAGCTGTGAGTCTGTTGGAGAGGTCTCTACCAACTTTTGCAACATCTCATTTGGCAATATTTTCCCATTCTTCTGTAAAAAACCATTCAAGCTCAGTTCAAGTGCATGGGGGAGCGATGATTGGGGAGCAATATTCAAGGCATGCCACATATTTCTCGTTTGGCATTTATGTCAGGGCTCTGACTCGGCACTCAAGAACATTTATCATTTTGTTCCAGTTTTTTTCTTTTTGTTCATCCGTTCACTCGTCAAACGTAATGGAGGTGGGACAAAAAGGAGTGGAGCTGAGTGGGAGTTGCGAGAGGTTCGATTGCACGGCTAACGTGAAGGGACGCTGTCACTGTTGGTTTTCTTGGTTTGCAATATTTGGATGAAGCGGGTATCAAGTTATTATACACCTCGATCTGAAAGTGTCCTCGCCAAAAGACTCCCTGCATTGGTGAATATCTTCTTTTGATTGAGACCAGGTGTTCTTCTTCTTTTGATTTAATGGGGTTCAAATCTGTTGAGGCTCCATAACGCCACACACTCTAAACTCAGGCATCTCCAGTTTAATTTATTTATTTAATTTCCACACATGGTTAACTAAACTCTGCACAAACTCTTAACCTGAACCGATTTTTCAAAATTTAAACAGCAAAATTTAGCTTAACAACAGTTCTGACTCTAAAAAAAAAAAAAATTGCTCATTTGGAATGTTAATTGTTGAAGTTCAGCATTTAATCGTTTTGAAAACTGATTTTTTTCTATACCCGTGTATTAACCGCAACCCCAACTTCTACTATTTTTGCTGATAAAAAAAAGTGGATTAATTATAGAACGGAAAATATGGTATATATTATATATATATCGAACAAAACTATATATACAGTTAAGTCCAAAATATTCATCACCCCCATGAAAAATTGAGAGTTTTGCATTTATCTCATACCTACAAGCTGGAGTGGTGGAACTTTCACTTCACCCAAGGACATTATAGTTGGCATGTTACAAGATCCACATGTATTTTTGCTCAACATTATTAGGCATAACAATAGAAATGTTAATTTCTGTTTATGCCTGTCCAAAATTATTCATACCCCCATACCAAGTTCATCAGAATTGAGGGGCAATGTTTGTGATAATGCACATGCTTTAATATTCTAAGATTCTTTATTTAATGTTATGCAATTATTCCAAGACTGTGTGCATACAATCATGAATGCATTGCAAATGTTAGGTCTATTGAATGTTACATGAGGAATAGATAGAACAAACACTCTGCTGGGTTTTTCGACTATAAATTAAGGGAGAGCTGATGCAATCATTTCTCAGGTCATGTTGTCAGCATGGCGAAGAAGAAAGAAGTCATGAGAGGACCTTTCGGTGTTTTGTGCATTGTAAATGCTCACAAGGAGGGGAAGGCTACAAAAGCTATTTTGAAAAGCAGTTCTGAGTGCCAGTTGCCACCATACAAAGCATAATTAGGATAGACAAGGAGTTCCACACTGTAAAAAACATTGAAGGACGTGTCGGAAGCCCAAAGGTAGTCGCTCGTCTGGCAAGACAAGTATGCGAGAGCCAACAAACAATCCACGATCACTATTAAGGCTCTCCTGAACAACCTTGGCGAGTCTGGCGACCAAAGATATCAAGGCAGACACTCCAGCGGGACTTGCACAAGGGGGTCTCCATGGACGCCGACCCAGAAAGACCACTCCTCCATCCAGGCACAGAAAGGCTCGTCTAGCCTTTGCAAAAGCTCACCTGGACAAGATACAAAGCTTTTGCCTCATTCTGTTGGTTCAGATGAGACGGAAATGGAGCTTTTCGGGCACAGAGATGGGGCTTTCATTTGGTGAAAGAAAGGTGGAAGCATACCACCCCTCAGAACACGGTCCCGACCGTCAAGCATGGAGGGGGAGCATAATGCTTTGGGGATGTTTCTCAACCAGTGGGCCCAGGCAATCTCTTCAAAGTGGATGCATCATGAAAAAGGGAGCGTACTTCAAGATCTGAGGAAAACATCAAACCAGTCTGCAAGAGAAACTTCACCTCGGGGAGCATTGGACGTGATTCAGCAGGAAAAACGATTCCAAAACACACCGCCAAGTCAGTCAAGAAATGGTTCCGGATAATGATTGGACGTTCTAGAGTGGTAAAGCCAAAGTCCGGACCTCAACCCAATCGAAAAGTCTGTTGGAGGGAGCTCAGACAGGAGTGATGCCAAGGAAGCCTTGCCAAACCTCAAAAACCTGGAGACTTTCGCGGAAGGAGAGTGGGCCCAAAATCCCTGTAGAGACATGCAAAAAACCTTGTGAGGCAAGGTATAAAAACCGTTTGGAGGCTTGTAATCACAAACAGAGGCTTTCCATTGATTTACTGAAGTGACTTTGAACTTGATCAAGCAAGGGTATGAATAATTTCTGGACATGACTTTTTTGTGTAAATGTATCAATAAAATACCCCCGAAACAATGTATTTCTTGAAATGTCTCTTGCAGTGATTCTTTCAGCTGTTTATCAATTTTCTTATGTAACTTAAGGCCAGAAGAAAACTCCTCAATAACACGATTCCAAAATTTACTCCAAATTTTGGTAAGGGTATGAAATTAATTTTGGGCTTAACTGTAGATCAGGCTTTCGAGATATGAGTGAGGAAAGTGAAAAAAATGTTGAGCATTTATCATTAATAAAATCGTGCAGCTGGTCAGCCCTCAGGTATGTTGGACAGGACGAAAAATGGCAAATTAGGACCCAGAGAGGTAACCGAGGATATGCCTAAAGACCCCATCAAGAGCGAGGTAATCCTGATAAAGGATATAATTAAATGAGGCATTAATTATCTTCAAAAGGGTTGCTTTAATTAAGCAAAACACCCAATTTTCAATCCATGGCACTCCCTTTGGATTTCCTAGTTATGCAAGCAAGTTTTCAGGGCTGCTAGGTTTATGGTTTTGGAGTTATGGGGAGACACACACACTGACTGACACACTCTGACATTTATTTGTATTGATTAGCTACAGTAGATTCCGAGTGGAAGAATAGCTAAGGAAAGGAAGGCTATATCCTGTGGCAAATTGGACAGGAGCAGGCCCTGTTGAAATCCACGTCATGTAAAACGTGAATTCAGGACTTCAACTCTTCAAACTCACACCTCGTTCTCTCCCTCTGCACCTTCACTCTCTCCTCGGCCCTTCCACCGCTCGCCTCTCTCCTCTTTCCCCCTCCCTCTGTCATCTCCCCTCCCTCCCCCCCCTCCCCTTCACTCTGTCCCTCACTCAATCCACCTTCCCTCCCCTCCCTCCACTCATTCATTCCCCTCTCCCTCCCCCACTCGTCCCCAAGCTGGTGTTGGCTTAATGTTAAGTTGGCTGGCTTAAGAATCTTATGGTCTTGAGTTTGAGCCCTATCGTGCCATTGAAAATAACCGAGGCTTGTTGCCTCGGACTGATCATCCTTCCGAGATCGGCAAAAACGAAAAGTACCAGCTACGGTTGCGTAACAGGGGCACTACATCAGCAGCACAGCCGTGCTTCCAAAAAAATGATGAAACCAAGCAGCCACAGGCTTCATAGGAAAACAACAAGTCTGGTCCCCTCTCCCTACTCTGTTCCCCCCTCTGCCCCCACATCCACTCTCCTCTCCCCGCATCGCACCCAACTAGAAACGGCTATTAAAATGCATTTTTCCTTTTAAACATCAATATTTCGTAAGATTTCCTTCCCGTTGTGAAACCAAGTCTTAAGCCATCTTCGCCACAATGAAAAATGAAATTACATATTCGAACTTGAGTAAGATAAAGCAGTGCGAGAGTCAGAAAGTGTGAGCCTTACAAAAGAGGCTATGGAACCTCAGACCTTATACTAAGTATAGATATATGGCCGTCGTAGTGTTAGAAGAAATTGCTGGGTGAGTCACGCACTGTCCAAACCAAATGAGTGGAACTCACACACACACACGCAAGCACACAGGTTAACAAAAACAACGGTAATTCGATTGGGTTCAGGTCTGGATCCAGCATCGGCTGGAACAAAATGTAACTGATTCAGCCTGACAGAGTGTATGCACTCGAGCGAGTACCGTGGTTGTAATTTCCCTCTGGAAACATCTCATCGCATTCTTTTCAAATGAGAATGGCACTCGGAGTGCACATTCTCGGCTCGTGGCATTCATTCTGAACAAAAAAATACCACCTTATCTGAACAACACTATTACAGGCCCACTGCTATTACGGTCCATTACCTGGATCATCCATGCACCCAATTCTGTCACATAGTTTCTTGGCATGGGTTATGAACCGTTGTTAAATTTGATTCTTCACTCATATAGGGTCATAGATTGACACCATTGAAGTTTCAGATTTTTCGGTAAAAATTTCGATTCAAAACCAATTATGGTGGAATCCTTTCGGTTGACATTAATCATATATGACATATATATACCCCATGGGGAGTTGATTGACATGCCAAGTTTCATTTTTTTGTTGAGCGGTTTGGAGAAAATGATGATGAATATTTTTACCTTTAATCCATTATGGCTGCCATACATGTGACATATTGACATCAGAGTTAACAATAAAATATTCTCCAATGTGGAGTCCCCTCCAGATGTTAAAGTTTTTGCATCGATTTGAAAGCGGTTGCAGGAAAAAACATATTTAAAGCGAAAAATAGGCAACATATTATATATATATATATATATATATGATATCGAAATAAATAATTAAAAGAAAAAAAAAAAGAAAAAACACAAACACACACAAAAACATACAACCCAAACAAAAAACAAACACACATGGCAACTCATACATACAAACACACACACACACACACCACACACACACTCATACAAGCACTCACAAAAAACACACACACACTCACTCAACAAACACAAAACAAACAAACAAACACACGCACATCTCTTTTTTCACATACAAACCGTCCTAACAATTGTATTCACACACACAAAAACAAACAAACTAACCAAGCACCAAAAATAAATAAAATAAAGCAAGCAAACAACACACAAACACACACACACAACACAACACACACACACACACACACACGCACACACAAAGGAAAAAGAGGCAGTGTTAATTGATGTTTCAGTTTACCCAGTGATTTTGGACCAAAACAATGCAGAAATCGAGAAAATCACAAATATCAAGGTACCTGCAAGATATGAAGTGAAAAGATCCTGAAACTAAGGATGCCCAAATTTGTACCAGTTGATAATAATTGGAGAAAACCGCGGAATGATAACTTAGAACCTCACAAATCCCACAAACCATCCCTGGGAAACAGACCACAAATGAACGGAGTGGAAAGCGGTCGGGGCCAGTGACGATCCTGGGAAAAAGAGCCCTCGGAACAAAACTTTGAGAAACAAACACAACTTCACAGCTTGCGTCCATGAATCGTGACTCCGCTTTCCCTCTTACCAAAATGGAGGTGGATACTTCGAGACCTGGAGCGACTCTTTTCCCCTTCTGAAACCCGCATTATGGAGTTAACAACTAAACAACACCAGACAGACAGGGGTGTTGCATAGTCTCGCATCCCCTTCTGGGCAAGACTAATAAAGTTTAAAAAAAGAGGATGAAAAGACAACCAAGGACGATGCAATGATTGGGGAGACAGATATTGTCTATTTTCATTTCTCTTCCGTATTATATGGTGATGCAGAGGTTGCTCCCTTCCCTTTTGAGAATATCTAGCCTGGGTTTCAATTCAATTCCCGGGATCAAAACTATAAACTGTCTGATTGGTGTTTCATAGACTGGGAGTGCATCACAAAGTGTGTCAGGGTAGACGTTAAAGCCGGTTGTCCAACCTGCCAAACGATTTAATTGGTGCGGCATTAATGGATCCATGTGTCTTTAATAACGAGTCGATGAGTCATGTCAGGCACCCTGAAACAAATTTACAAATTACACACAATCACCTTCATTGAACATCAGCCCAAGAAACTTATAACCGCACTGAAGGCCACGACATCATTTTACTGGCCTTGGACAATAACGCTGTGACTAAATCACAGTCCCCAACAACAATATACACAGAGTATTAATCTCCACTGCTGTATTACATTGCTTCACTGTGTTTCAGTACAATCACCAGCCAAATACTGCGGGTTGCTGCAATGATGGTACGTGTTACAACCAAAACAAATTTAGAAATTTTTGAGCAAGATTGAAACGAAGGAAACAACCGATTCAGCGATAAGGGAAATGCTTTGTGCAATACATTTCATGCACTGCAAAAGTCCGACCGTGGAGGAAATGCACAAAATCAAGTGCTAAACAAGCAAATTAGTCCTAATTCCAACTCGCAAGATAGCTATGCCATCATTGTCTAGACCACTCAATGTCTCCAAGGTCATACAAAATGATTCCCATTGATTGGAGTTTTGGGGGGGTTTTTGTATAGAGTCGAGCTCATGGAAGAGCTAGTCATTACTACACTGAATGGTATCAGGACCACATTCTGACAAATTAAACAGTGGGGAGAAGAGGAAACACCACAGCAGAGATGAAGGCCAAAATAGAGCAAATTGGAATAACAATGGGTGTGGGGAGGAATGAGGGGCAGGACAGGATGCATGGGAGTGGACAAGTGGATACAGCAGCGAAAAACTCTAAGGAGGAAAAACTGAAATTTGGAAAAAGGAAGAGAGATGGTGTGGAGTGATGGATTTATCAAGGGTGAGAAAAGATAATGCGTTTTGGATTGGGGTATGATCTGAAGATTTTGGTGAACAAGCTGTCTGAAGACCTGGAGGAGAAAATGAGATGAAAGAGAATGGGGAAGTTCCTGCTACAGTTGGGAAAAAGTAGGAACAATTGAGTGAGAGGTGAGCAGCGATCCTGGATGAAGTAGTTTCACCAGAACGCATGATGTGGACCATGTGTGCCCTGCAAACCTGGGGGGGTGGGTGGGTGGGGGCCAAAGAACATAAAGAACAGATTCATGCAGACCAAAAAGATGAGGTAGAAGGACAGAGACAGACCACCAACCTTGCCTTGTGATGGCGAAGTGATAGACCCATAGACTTTCATCTTCATCAAGGGACATCCCAATTAACCTTGTAAGGGGCCCTCATTTCCACGGCCTCAAGCTGAGACAAGATGCAAGACAGGGAAGTCAGGCCGAGCAGAGGAGGAGCAGTACTCCATCAAGCTGCACATGAAAGATTGTAACCTTGTAGGTTAATAGGAGTTCAGGTGTGCTCAGGAAGGATTTGCTATTGCGGGAGGATGCCTAGTCGGAGGCTGCTTTGAGGCCAACTTTGAATGTGGTTTGCCCAGAAGATCATGGCTGATAGCTGAGATCAGGAGTTTGAATGACTGAACTTCCTCAAGAGAATTATGAAGAAAGTAAAGCAGATGGGGTTGTGGGGAGGTGCCAGATGGTCCTTTCAGAGAGAGATAGTGGAGTGTGAGATCTGTGGGGATTGAGAGACATATTTCAAGTAGTTTGACCATCTTTGTGATTTTGTGAAGATCTGAAGAGAAGGCAAAAGGCTGCAGCCATGCTTGTCTGAAGGATGAGGCTGTTAATGCAGAGGTGGAGTACATCAGAAATAGATTGAAAGAGGATTTTCGACAGGATCAGGAGATCATTTATGTAGATCAGGAATATAAACTGGTCCCCAGAACACTGCCAAGGAGCACTCAGCCTTTGACAGAGAGGAGATGAAATATTCGTTCAGAGACACACATTAGTCAGTAAGTCAAGCAAGGTCATGTGGGGGGAATTAGCCTTTGGATTTGCCATACGGTAGTGAGTAACGGAAGCGGGTGCCAGGACTGTATCAAAATCAGGACATGTCCACAGAGACTGCCCCCGATCTCATGTCTGACATTAGCCCCATCTATGTTGGAGGTGAGTAGAAGCAGCATGCCCACCCTAAGGTGGAGTGACTTGGTCTGTATCCAAATTGAATGATCCGAGATTGAAGTTGTTGGAGAAAAGGAGAATTTTATATCAACTGCAATGATGGATTTCCATGATGTTGTGATAATTGGAAGCAAAGCTGATATGTTTGTCGTTAAGGGGATCAGTTTTTGCCACCTTATCCCTCGCCGAAGGACAGAGGTATTGCATTTTTGGCTTCCATTTGTTACTTGCAAAATCGAAGATTTTCAGTATATTGGTGAGTCAATTTTGTTATTCTGTCGTTGTTTGTCACGCACTTTTTGGGCCACAGTTTCTAAGCAACCGTTCTGAATTTTTTCATGTGATAGGTGACCAGCCAAGACAACAAACGCTTATTTTTGGTGTGAAGCATCCAATCCGGATCTGATCTTGCAGAATTTTGGTTAAATGATTCTTCACCTTGAGAGAGAGGGCCAAAAACGATATATAGCACAATATCTCAATAGGTATGGATGCGATTTCACACGAAACTTAAGGGACCAGTTGGGAGTGCCACGAGTAAGAATCGATTCAATTTTGTTGAAGCATCCTAATATAGACCTGATACGAGAATTATTTAAATTTTAACTGATTCTTCACCATTGGATATCGGGCTGAAAAACGATATGCATGATATGTTCAAAGCCAATTCTTGGCAGAATCATGACAAAACTTGGTGGATGAGTTGGTTAGTACACAATAATCTCTCTCTGTCAGTTTCACCACTGCCGATCGCAGACTCGGCGCGCTCAGGTTCAGTTCTTCTCCCGGCAGATTCACCATGCCTCTTCTTTGCTCGCTCGCCTCCAAGCCCACTGCAGTTTTACTTCTTCAGTTTCACTTTTCCTTTTCGGCCCTTGCTCACCTCAAAGCCGACTGCTGACTCACACACAGCCAGCCCTATTCAGCCGATCACGCCACACCGGCGC
>CM068955.1:85794583-85804699 GCA_035128595.1 Eptatretus atami | reverse complement strand
TACATTGGTGTGGACTGAGAGGTTCTTCTTCTTCCTTCCTCTCTCCGGACAATAGTCCCGCCCAGCGCTGAGAGGGGGAGTGGCCTAGAGAAGGAAGTGAAACTGAAGGGAGAGCCAGTCGGTTTTGAGGCGAGCGAGTGAAGGAAAAGACTGCAGGAGCGCCGGGAAGACGGTGGTGAAACTGAGCGCCGGTGTGGGCGTGATCGGCTGAATAGGCTGGCTGTGTGTGAGTCAGCAGTCGGCTTTGAGGTGAGCAAGGGCGAAAAGGAAAAGTGAAACTGAAGAAGTAAAACTGCAGTGGGCTTGGAGGCGAGCGAGCAAGAGAGGCATGGTGAATCTGCCGGAGAAGAACTGAACCTGAGCGCGCCGAGTCTGCGATCGGCAGTGGTGAAACTGAGCGCGAGGTGGTGCGATGGGTTTTTCATGAGGAGCAGTCGGCTGGGAGGCGAGCAGTCGCCGGGAAGGCAAGCGGTGCCGGGAGAGCGCCGAGGTGGGGCGCGATTGGGCTTCGAGGCGAGCGAGCAAAGGAAGGCAGGGTGAATCTGCCGGGAGGAAGCTGAACTTGAGCGCAACGAGTCTGCGATCGGCACTGGTGAAACTGAGCGCCGAGGTGGGCGCAATCGGCTTTCGTGAGGAGCACATCGGCAGGTTCATCCGGAGTCCAGTGACGGAGCCTCTGACTGTCCCTACTCACCTCACGGCTTGCCAACATCTTGGAATCCAATGGACCCATCCTGCGAGAGCCCAACACCTTGATTTGGCCTGGTCTGGTGAACAGGCCAGGCCTGGACTTGAATACTGGAACTTGGGAGAAACCAGCTGAAACCCACCATCGATCTTTCGCTCTGGTGCAGTCGACCTCGCGGGTCTGAACGCGCCGAGGCTGCGTGTGTGAGGGCTGCGATACATGGACGAGCGCCATTTTGCCACGCGGCGTGTTTGAGCTTGGGCGCTCAAATCCGTGGACATCAGCTTGTGACGAGCCACATTCGTGCTTTGACACTTTCCTCTCGTCCATGAAAATCACCAAGTACTCTGTGTCTTGTCTGCATGCTGTCCATGTCTTGTCTGCATGTTGTTTAAGGGTACTCGTTAGGGTCCCTTCGAAACCTGTAATCCGTAGCTCCCTAGTTAAGAACGGCTTATAGATTAATTATAACATTGTCGTGAATGCTTTGCTTGTGTCATGTTCCCTGATGTCCCTAATAAATCTGGCTGATTCGTATGAAGTTGCCGCTTTGAATTAATTTGTGCCGCGCCGAGGAACGATCCGCTCGATTTGGATATAAAAACCAAAATGGTTACAGACTGGCAGAATTCGCTGTATCTGACAAAACCAGTCTGTAACCGGGGTCTATTTCCCCAACTGGTAAGGTCCAGGGGTACGTTGGTATCGCGATTCGAGACGCGTGAACCGAGGCCTGTGCCGAACCAGCTGGCGTTATAACCCGGAGACGGCGGAGGTTAGGGTGGTGCCGAATCTGTAACATTTGGCTGTCGAGAGTAGGGTGCGAAAACCCAAACTGGTTACGGACAGTGATTGAAGAACTCGTCCGAAGACCGCCACGCTGAATCCTTAACAGTATGTATAAGTATATGTATGTTTGTATATGTGTATGTATGTACAAATATATATATATATATATATATATATATATATATATATATATATATACATATAGTTGCGGGCTGGGGGTCAGGTGAGAAGACCACGGGGGGGGGGGGGGGGGGGAGCTATCGCGGGATCCCTCCAGACTCCCGGAATTGCAGCTGTCGCACACGGATAATTCCATGATGCGGCGGGTCACTAACCGATTATGAACTCCAATAACTCAACCACGTGACTTAGGGTCCTCCGTCTAGTTAATCCGGTTACTTAAAAATAACCACGTGACCTAATTACCGGGACACACCTCGGTACGCCTTGTCCGAACCGGATCACTTTACCGGATCGGATGCAGCCGAGCGACACTGCCAATGACGTACCGACTAAAAGGAATGGATCATTGGGAATAAAATCCCGGCTAAGTTAGGATACGGACTGTGCTGGATAAATGAAAGAACAGACAAAAATGAGCTGGGAACATTTCGACAAAGTATTTATTACAGGCGCGGGGGAAAGATATGTGGCACAGTGAATGTTGTTTATTGTTGTCTGTAGCAGGAATCAGAAGAAATGTGAAACGTGCGGCAATATACAAGCAACTTACAAAAGCAGACACAGAGAAGAGTTATCCCGATATAATTCTTGTACACTCTTAACTTAATGAGGACAGACGCCAGGACAAACACACACACACACACACACACACACACACATACACACACACACATACACACACACACACACACACACACACACCCCAATGAGAGGAGTTGTTGAGAAGAAAAAGGAGAGGAGATAAGGCTAACGTCTCTCAATACCTTGCACGATTGCCCGATCGCGCCAGCAGTACGTTTTGTGGGGTAGCTCTCCTGGGCGATATATTACTGACAGCTGGTGCGTCGTCTCTTGCTTCGTGGAACTTCGTGCAGCTAGCGTGGTCCAGAGAAAGAGACACGACCGTCAGGCGAGCAGGGAGGGACTAAGGTGGAGTCAAAGCCAATGGGTGGAGAGAGAGGCGGAGTTTGAAGCAAGTGGGCGGAGAAGTGGTGAAAATGTGGAGTCAGCAACGGTTGGTGCAGAAAGGCGGAGTCAGAAGGCGAATGTTTGAAGTTGAATTCCAGGCCGGACGAGCAAGACAAATCGACAGGAATGAGTGATCAGGAAAGATGACGCATTAATGAAACTTGAGAAGGAATCACGACTACTCCTCCTCACCACCCCACGACCCATCCTTTTTGTAGATCCGGTGGTGCGATGCGGAGGCAACGACCCAAACCGATGCGTCGTCACCAGAATGGGGCACTCTGGTTGGGCCCGGCCAGCACACGGGCCAGCTGCATGACCGGAAGCGGCTCCACTTCACTTCCAGCCAGATGGTTCAAGCTGCGGAATCGTCTCGCTCCGAGCACCGTGACATGAATCTCTTTGCACTGAACCCCGTGATATGAATCGCTTTGCACCGAACCCCGTGCCGTGCCCCGGCGACCCGCGTTGGCACTGGTCAATGGGCCTGCTCCATGGAGCACCACGCGGCATAATTTATTGCTTAAATAATTTATATTTTACATATTATACCGATATACCGGGGAATCCGCAGAAAAAATTAGTTCGGTTCCAAGGGAAACCCACGATGAACCGGGGGCGCAGAGGTGAACCGCGATATAGCGAGGGACGACTGTATATATATATATATTATATATATATATATATATATATATTATTATATATATATATATCACGATATCTGAAAATTTATGGACGGGTTCTGACGAAACTTGGTGATGAGTTAGCTGGGTGACAAGAACAAGCTGATTCGATTTTAGTTTAGGTTGCGATGCAGATCCAGCCTATCAATGGGATATAAAATGTAACTGTTCACCTTGACGGGGTATGTGCTCTACCGATCGCAGTTATAGTTGTGTACATAATAATATGATGACCACTTTATTTGCAGGTTCACAGTTTAATTCTTATTGAGCATTCATTGTGATGCCTTTGTTTTGGCTCAACAACACTTCAACACTGGTGATGTATTGTGGAATTTTGTATGATTATTGGATTGTTGATTCCAAATTCCAGCATGGAGTGAGTCCTGCTCAAACACTGTGAGTTGATACTGATGTTTTGAAGAACCAGCTCACACAATCTCCAGCATTTTTTGAAGATAATGCGGTTTTATTCCTCTCGTGAGGACATTTTATATATATATTATATATATATTTTTGCACACATCTACAAGTTTTTCAAATGGTATAACTGATTCAAAATCGGTTCTGAAGTCTCGCTTTCCAAAACCCCTCTTTTTCTGGTTGTCTCTTGTTCTCTCTTCATCTGCCAAAGGGTCACCAATATCTTGCAACTTCATCCCTGTCTTCCATAAGCTCCCATTCACCAAATCCAATGGCCTTTTCCTTGGATACATATGTCCTTGCAAAGTTATGGAAGTTTCAAGGGTGAGGAGATGAGTTGGAACAAGTGCTTTGTTCAGTGCGAAGTAAAACAGCACATCTCTAAAGTTTCCTCTTTCACTTTCAAGGCCAACTTCACTGTTTGGCTCTAATTGCAATTCTTGACCAGTACAAATATGACTTTTTTTTTTTTTGCTCGCCTGTGATCTGCAGACATTTACAGCAGAGGAAGTATAGTTTGCATGATGAATGAAAAGATGTGCAAAAAAAAAAAAAGATGTCAAGGAAAAAGCACAAAAATTACAAAGAAACACAACTTGGATTTCTCCAACGGCAAAGGTTTGGACACAGGAGAATGATAAGTAAATTGAGAGCTTCCTAATATTATATTTCCATCGGCAAGCAGGATATTTAGTCACGAGCAATGCTTGTATTTATTTACCCTGGAGATGTTTACCAGCAGAAATCTGGTGAAGTTGAGGGTGGTTGTGCAGACTTGTGGACGCTTGACACGGCTGCTTAGTATGGCCATGACAGAACCGATTATTTTTGATGAAGAGCCAAGCTACACAGGCAAGCATTTGCACAGAGGTAGGGGGCTAATAAATTGCTTGTGCAAACATTAGCTGAAAGAATAGCCTTCGGAGAGGTCAGATTTGATTTGTTCTTAAGCAACGACGTGGATGTTTGTAAGGAAGGCTGCATGAGAAGGTGTGTGCATGTGTGTGTGTGTGGGTGTGCTTATGTTAGATGCCTGTTGCAGCTAACACTTGCAAACCTACTCTCTTTAAATCTATTTACTCAGCAACCCTTCTCTCATTCCCCTGTACACCTTCAACCATTTTCTCAAAACATTCATCCACTCCACTACCTTCTTTACACCTTCACAGACTTCCACTCAACCAATCCCCACTTCCTTAAATCCTTTCATCCACTCCCACTTATATCCTTTCTCAGAACCTTTCCTACCCATTCACCTACTTCCCTTAACTACTTGCCACTCCCCTTTATTCTCACTGACTCCCACTTCATACTTCTCCTGTACACATTCATTCCCCTCCCCCTCTCTGTACATTTCACCCCACTTCCTCCTTTACTCACTCCCCTCTATCAATTCACACACTCCTCCAAACTATCTGGCATCCCTTAGTCGATTTCAAATTTTGCTTTCATGCAGAGAAATACAGTCCTTTATAGTACAGTATTATAATAATTCCCACACTTTAACGTTAAAACATAAGTTGGCGTAACAGTCCCAACAGCCTAAAACTTTCACTACGGTACAGCTCCTGAGCACAAGCTGCCATTTTAAGCTCATTTGTGTTCACGCCTGCTGGAGTGCATGTAAGTCAAACAAGCAAGCACGTCAAATAATCATGATAATTTCCGTTTATGGTTTTCTTTCAGATATTTGATGTATTTTATGACGTTCTGGCATGTAATACCCCTCCCACCAGGAATGGCGCCACACAATACACATTTACATGGAGAATGTGGTTCGCCACTTAAGCAAAACAAACGGACTATGAATGTTTTTTTTTTTAACACCATAAACATTCTCGGGCTACAACTTGAGTTCAACCACCACATTTCAACTCATTCCGTTCAGGCGTATAGGAGTGCATACAAGCACGACAGACAGAGGTGGATGAAGACAGACATACTAGCTTTGTATAGATGAGATGAGTTTATATGTATATGTATAACCACTGAGTGACTCACTGACTCACTCAAACACATGCTTAGAACTTTTGGCGGTGACTCGAAAGTTAAAAATTTTGCATTGGTGATATAAATCAAAGCCAAGATTCGAGGGGAAAAAATCACAAAACTGTCCATAAATGAAAATATCCATGAACGAAAGCTGACCGGTGGAGCTTCGCTCCTGTTCACGGAGAGTCATATGACCAAAGAAAATGGCACTCCACATGATCTTTTACGGGCTCGAATGCTTCTCAAGGGAGCAGGTGTTTCCCAGTTTTATGTCAGTATGATTAGAGAAGTGTTTGTTGGTTTATTTTTATCACAGACATTTTACTTTGATGGGAAGTGGTAACCATTTATCGTTTATGGATGGTGTACAGTGAGTGGTTAAGTGTTCCAGTGCATATTTTAAGAATTGCATGTTTACATATACAGTACAGTTGGACCTCTGTATATCGCAGTCTGAATGTAAGGAACCCCCCCCCCCCCCCACTATAACAATCGCACATTCACAATAATCGCTGTTTTAGTCGATACATATTTACCCTGTGATAAGGAATCATATTACTGATCAACTCAGAAATGAAAGCACTTTGTCCTGGCAAGTTGAACACAAATGCAAGGCTGTACTTGAAAATCATTGAAATACAGATGAGATTGCCAAAGAATTATCAAAAACATCAAAGGAAACAATCATTTTATTACCCCCCGTGTTTTTGCACTACCGTGATGGGAAATATGCACAAGGAAGAGGGACGGAGACACGATCAGCTGGCGGAGGCTCATCAATACGGAACGTAAAGTAAAATTAGTTTATTTTTACTTTTTTGTGTTGTAAATATGGTCTATTAAAATCGATAGTGAACAAGCTAACCCCTATGACTGATTAACTTGTATTTATAACAAAGCAATACCAATAAAATATTGTTTTTTAAAAATCTGTTTTTTAATGTTCCATAGTGAATTATTGGTTAGCGGATAGCCTTAGTTATTTAGTTCTGCCAAGTCATGTCTGACTTCTGGTGATATTCATGTTCACATTTTTTCCACATCCCTGATCCTGCACTACTTCCCAAAACTGGCAGAAACAGCTTGGTTGCATCTTTACCCCATCCCTCCAGCATATATAGGGTTAGATCTTATATCTTCTTCCCTCAAACATATAATCAGTATGGTTGATTTCTCCAGACTTTCGGTTTTCTGCACGTCGTCAGATGTGTCAAAGTATGGCAGTTTCTGTTTTAGCATCAGCGCTTCGAATATGCAGTGTCTTCAGAAATTATTCACACCCCTCAACTTTTGTCACATTTTGTTTGTTCCAGCCTGAATTTAAAATGGATTAAATTTTAAAATGTTGCCACTGATCTACACAAAATACCCATAATGTCAGTCAAAACATGTTTATAGAAATTTTTTACAACTCAATTAACAAGAAAAAGAGCAATCGGGTTGCAGTCCCTCGCCAGGACTTGTGTTTTGTGTAGTTTTTGTGTGTGTTTGTGTACTGGTGTGTTACGTAATTAATAAGAGACATAACTAGCTAGACTGCATTTTATACTGCTGGCAGTGATGACCTGGCACCAAGACGTCCCGCTTTGATGCAACCCCGCTGTGATCAGACACTGACCCATGACGTTTATTATTATTCAATTGAATTCAGAATGGAGATTAAAATATATTCAATTCAGATGAAATGGAAGACCAAAGATGTACAGTCCTGCAATGAAGTAATCAGAAGGAACCCAACCAAGCAAAGCAAAGATGAAGTAATCAGGAAGCATCTAGATAGGATTCAGGTTTCAGTTGCTACTCCTTCTACCTCAACCCACCTGGTGCAGCTAAGTGAGACTGTTCAAACAACAATTTTTAAAAAAAAATAACCCAGATTAAAAAAAAAAGTAAATCATTCTGGCTGACAAACTATGTGTCCGATCAGGTTGCAATTGAAAACATATAAGTATTCCCATCGACTGCTTCATCATAATTGTGAAGTTTCACATCTGTCAATGAAGCAGTTCAAGAGAAATATTTTTGTTCAATCCAATAGGGCGCCAGACCATATGACTATAACGACTTGTGAACACCCAGGTATTCCAAGGCTGGGGAACATTTGTGTGAAGTTTCTCCTCGATCTGTCAGTTATTCTGGAGAGGAAGATTTTTAGGTTTTAGGGTAAATCCAATATGGCTGCCAAACCATGTGACCCAAGAATGTAAAAGGTGGGAACGTTTTGTTCCTCATGGATGGGTGGTCATAGTTGGAAAGTTTTGCCTTGATCTGTCTAGCCGTTTCAGAGAAGATTTTTTGAAGGTTTTTCCCCCCAAAAATGCTGCTGAACCACTTGACCAATGACATCATATTTTTCTTCTGTCGACCAATTTATCCAAGATGACGCACGAAAATTTTCATACTGATTGGATAGAGCGCTCTACTTATGCAATTATGACAACATAACGAAGGACCGATGACATGATAAAAAAA
The DNA here is from genome assembly GCA_035128595.1 of Eptatretus atami. Taxonomy (NCBI): domain Eukaryota; kingdom Metazoa; phylum Chordata; class Myxini; order Myxiniformes; family Myxinidae; genus Eptatretus; species Eptatretus atami. The sequence goes on along the minus strand of CM068955.1, from coordinate 85,796,500 downwards.
TCACACTTATTCCCATGAGGAGTACTTGTCACGTGCGAAGTTCAATTTTTTTATGGTCAAAAGCTTATCCTTTTTTCCAACGTGGCTGCCACACCATGTGGCCTGTAATATCATAATTATCATGAAAACATTCCACATGAGTAGTCGCTCCTATTGTGAAAATTGTGTCAATCCAGCAAGCAGTTGCAGAGAAAACCTCACTCACGTCCTGTGAGACAGAAGACAGAGAGACAGACAGACAAACTAACGGACCCAAATGCAATACCCTCTCCTTTGACAAGGTAAAAATAAAAAGCTGAAATGTCTTGTGTCAATAAGTAGGTCAGGTCAGGTATGGGAGCATGCGCCGGAGCAGCACGTCACTGCGTCCATTTTCCGCCGGTACTCCAGGAGCCTCCATCTGGCCATCCACAGGCAGATGCATGGCCCATCCCATCTCCTTGAGATGCAGATAACCTGCTGCAACCACGAGGCACGTGGTCAGCCATTGGCCTCCCCCACTCACGAGACTCCCTCGCTGAGAGAATCTGGTGAGCAGGATCAGCGTCAGGAAAACGAGCCACATGTCCATACAGCACCAGCTGATGCTCACGGACTATGCAGGTAACAAATCTCATTTGAGTCCCTCTCAGCAACCGCTCGTTGGACACAATGCCCGACAATGATATCCAAGGATTCTCTGAAGAGACTGGTACCAAAGGAATTATGTCTCTGTCTCAGATCCTGGTCAGAGTCCAAGTCTCACATCCATGGAGAAAGTCTGGAAGCACCAAGGACCTGAAGTCTTGGACTTCATCCTCCCGCACAGGTACGGCAGTGCCAACCCCATTATCCAGTGAATCCATGACTCCCAGGCTCGACCCAGATGTCTGTTGACCTCTGCTCACAGCCAGCAGAGACATGAATATCACTGCCAAGGTAAGTAAATCTCTCCATGACCTCAACATCCTCACCACAAACAGGTGCAGACAGGCATAGCAGCATCCAAGGTGTCATTGAAAGGCTGGATCTTAGTTTTGATCCAGCAAACCCATAATCCCAGTGGCTCCAACTCCTTCATTCAGCACCTCGAGGTTCAGCACCAAAAGGATATCTCGAGCTCTGCAAAGATGACTGCATCATCTGTGAAATCAAAAGTCAGAGATATTGACATTCCCAAACATACACCGCAGATTGATCTCTCCAACCTCTCCACAGAAACCAGTGCATACAAGTGCTGAAAAGTGTGGGGGCCAGAACACACCCTGACGAACTCCAGTAACAACTGGAAATAAGTCAGAGATGGTACCACCACACCAGAGTAGAGTTCAGATATCAGATCGATCAGTTTTGGTGGCACCCCATGAAGACCAAGAATCCTCCAGAGGGCATCCCGATTCACTGAATCAAACGCTTTACAGAGATCACAAAGGCTGCAAGCAGCCCCTGCTGAAACTCTTGTCTGTATCGGTGAGGATCGGAAGAGCAAGGATACAAGAAATTGTTGCCTCTTTGGTGTAAACCCTTGACTGCTCTGGACGCTGTGCTCAAGCAGATGGTGCGAACTCGATCAAGAATTATCAAGCAAAGACCTTGCCCGGCACCGAGAGCAGCGTCACCCTCGGTAGTTTGTGCAGTCTTGGCGATCACCCCCTCCCTTTGCAGAGAGGGATAGCAAAGGCCCTCTCCATTCAATTGGGATGATACCTGTGTTCCAAGCAGAGCACAGAACTGCATGCAATGACAACGAGTGCAAGCATTTCCACCAGCCTTGAAAAGTTTGGCATGGATGCCACATGAGCTTACCCATTTCAACTGTTCAATCAACACAACCAACGATGAACAGCCTCTTACACCTCCCGACACACATGTAGCGTCCATTTACCGAAAAACCTGGCTAAGCATGGATTTAATGGGGGATCTGGGCTAATCCTATAT
>CM068955.1:85749181-85794573 GCA_035128595.1 Eptatretus atami | reverse complement strand
ACTAAGGGCCATTTCCGCAACAATACATATACATACATACACACACACACACACATCATTTTGGCCCTATCTCTCAATGGTGTAGAATCACTAAAAGATTCTAGTATCCAGATATGGATTCGGATCGTCACCAATATCGAATCATTTCGGCCTTGTCACACACCCAACATGTCCACCAAGTTTCATCCGAATCCATCCATAACTGTTTCAGATATCTAGCCCACAGACAGACAGACAGACAAACAGGGGTGAAAACATAACTTCCATACACCTTCGGTGGTGGAGATAAAAATGGCAGAAATATTTTCACCTCACCTCCCCTGTTTGGACATAATAGATGCAAGGCTCTCAAACAAACTACAAGCATTTTCATCCTTTAATTTTCCTACAAGATAATTCAAAATTTTCTTTGGCAAATTTTAACTTTTCACATCCTATAAAGCTTATGTCCTCAGCTCAGTTGTGGACCGCTCAGGGTGCTCCCACTTCACATCTCTCTCTCCTTATTGCAATGGAATCCAAAAATCTCAATATCATTGGTATCTCCCTGAAAAAGGTGGAAGCAGAGGGCCTGCCGGTCATTCTTTACAGACAGGTCAGGTCAGGTATGGGAGCATGCGCCAGAGCAGCGCGTTGCCGCGTCCACTTTCTGCCGGTACTCCAGGGGCCTCCGTCTGGCCATCCCCCAGGCAGATGCCTGGCCCATCCCATCTCCTTGAGATGCCGATCAACCTGCTGCAACCACGAGGCACATGGTCGGCCCATTGGCCTCCTCCACTCACGACTCCCTTGCTGAGAGAATCTGGTGAGCAGGATCAGCATCAGGAAAACGAGCCACATGTCCATACAGCCGCAGCTGACGCTCACGGACTATGCAGGTAACAAATCTCATTTGAGTCTCTCACAGCAACCGCTCGTTGGACACAAAGTCCGACCAGCGATAGCCAAGGATTCTCCGAAGAGACCTGGTACCAAAGGAATTAAGTCCCCGTCTAGATCCTTGGTCAGAGTCCAAGTCTCGCATCCAGAGAGCAAGACTGGAAGCACCAAGGACCTGAAGACTCGGACTTTCGTCCTCCCGCACAGGTACTGGCAGCGCCACACCCATTATCCGTGAATCCATGACTCCCCAGGCCCGACCCAGACGTCTATTGACCTCTGTCTCACAGCCAGCAGAGACATGATTATCACTGCCAAGGTAAGTGAATCTCTCCACGACCTCAACATCCTCACCACAAACAGCACAACATTCTTTATTCCCTCATTACAGACAGGTTGGTGGCATGTCCATTTGTACCACGCCTGCTTGGGTTTTGCTCTCTCTCTCTCTCTCTCTCTCTCCTCTCTCTCTCTCTCTCTCTCTCTCTCTCTCTCTCTCTCTCTCTCTCTCTCTTCTCTCTATCTCTCTCTCTCTCTCCGAAATCTTCCGCTCCCTCTCTCGATAATCTTCCGCTCCTTGCCAGCCCACCAAAGTCATGCATGTTCTTCCAGCAGCCCTCTCCTTCTGAAACTTCCAATATTCCATGTTGCTGCTCATCTCCACTTCTTTTCTTCTTTCTTCACCCACATGTGGAACCTCCTTCCACAGTTTGTTCAATCCATACATTATTATCTCCAGGGCCTCAAGTTAGTCGTCATTTGCACAATAATCACATTATTCTCTCTCGGGTCCTTGTCAATCCACACCTGTGATATTTTCTGTACTTATGAACCTTCCTCTATCTCTCGCTATCTAATCACAGGTTGCTATATTTCATTCCCTCTTCTCTCTCCTACTGTACATTCGTCCCCTTGTGATCTCGATGTGTTGTCCCACTTCCCCATTGTCATTGAATTGCCTTCCATCTTCCATGACAAAATTCTTCCATGAGCTCAGACTTTTGTACACAAAATAAAAGTATAAAACCCTCTCCCTACATGAGATAATAAAAGCAATTAACCTCCTAATGAAAGCAGCACATTGAAAGCTGAACGTTTACAGACAAATCAAAATGCCTGGAAGCGAAAACAGTGCCGGGGCATGGAAATGGTAACTTGCTTGCGATTGAAGCAAATCGTTGCAGGCGTTTTCATCACGAAGAGGGACAATTGAAAGACAATCCATAAATTTTGCATGTCAGAAGTGGATTGAAAAACTGTCCTTTTACATTTGGTGACCATGTGACATCTCTGCGGTGAATGCACAGTGGTTATCGGAATTGCAATCTGACAGTATATGTGGGTGAGAGGTAGAGGGGATGTGGAGGGGAGGGCGTCGGGGGTGGGGGAGTAACATTCTGATCAAGTCAGAATCTTCACACAGATAAGTAAGTGGAAGGGAGGTCGCAAGCTTCACCCACTTCAGCTTTTACACTTAAAGGAGAATAGCAATAAGCATGGACAAACCCTCCATTGAGCTTCTAAAACCTTGGCTTCCTACATCCTTCCTGAAACCCAATGGTAACAACGGCCTTTCCAGCATCACAAGCAGAAGTTGATTTGAGCCGGCAGGATTCGAACTGTCAGGTTCTGACCACGCACTTCAGAATGAAGATCTCGGTTTGAGATGGAATAAGGGTTGGACATTTTTCTGATATGTTATTCCACAAAGTGTTTTCAAGTTTTACTGCCAGACAGCTTGAAGGGCGACAAAGTGGCTAAGACTGGTTTCTGGCAAATAATCATCATTAAAAGGAGAAGGGGGGGGGATGTTTTGTTCCTCAAAAGGGGAAATCTATCATCTCTGGTATTAAACTTCATATTCGTCGACATACCAGACATTTAAACATGATAGACAGCAGGTAATGAGCTGAATAAACTTGACTTGCAGTTCCCAAATCCTCATGTGATGAGTGGCCCAATCGAATTACCATGACAACTTCCCCCAATCATAATATTAAGTCGTTTGCGAGTTGCATTCCGTACAGCAGCGATTCTCTCGATCTTCTCTAATGTAAAATGGGCAATAGTGGAATAAATAAATAAAAATAGGGGCAATACTCCTGGGTGCTCACCTGGTAGCATCTGGATAATAATACCAGGGGACCACCGGTAGGCGCGGATAACCCATAAAATCTTTAATGGAGAAGAAAGTAAATAACTATGGATTTATTTTTAATGCAGTGAACACACTTTGGTACATCACAGGTGATGAAGGTTGTGGTCAAGTTTCACCAAATTGTGTATGTAGTTTCTGAGAAGAAAGCAAATTTTTTGGGGGGGGGGCACCCCCACCCCCCAACCACCCCGGTAAACTCCCTCTGTAGACCCCCTCACATCCCAATTTTTTTTTAATGCCATTAACAAACTTTGGTACATCTCGGGTGATGACGGTTATGGCGAAGTTTCATCAAAATCGTATGTGTAGTTTCATAGAAGAAGTTGCAAATGTTTGTGGACGGACAGACAAATGGTGCGCCATCCCATAAGATCCTCGCTGTTATGTTCCAGGTGAGCTAAAAATTGGAAAAACAACAACTAAAAGCAGAATCTTCTCACAAGCCAATACGCATGGCTCACCATTCGGTTTTATCAGGCATCCATTTCTTCACCAACACAGTGAGAATAGAGGAAGTGCACTCTGTTAATGGGATATGATAACTGTAAAAGTATGTTGTCCAGGCATGACCAATTAACTAATTGGCAGCACATTGTTTCAGCTGAGACTTCAAACAAAAAGAATCTGTGTTGAACGAGAGTAAAAACAGTAAAGTGGAGGCAAAAAAAAGAGTCCTAATTGCCAATTATGATGGTGAAAATCTATTTGTCTCGAGCCAGCAGGTTGTCATCTTCTGAAAAACCAGGCAGGAAATACATTCACAAAGTTCTCAACTTTCACAAGGTCAATGCCCAACAAATTCATCTCAAAATAATCCGATAATGTCAGGTGCATGGCAGGTGCTACACCCAAAAGAAGAGAAGCATATTTCATTGGAGTGACTGAATGTTTTGAAAATAATTAAAAACAAAAAAGGAACAGGTAAGGAAAAGCTGTATGTGTAAAGGCAGAGCAAAGTGGTAGGAGCTTGAATGAGTGACATTAGAAAGGCCAACTTCAAATGTTGAATCCACTCAAGTGAATCAAAACATGCACCACTGAGGCTCCCAAGCATGTACCTTGTGTAAATGTCAAAAGCAGTCAATATATATATATATATATGAAAAACGAAGACCCACTCACATCTCTCACCTGTGATTGGAGGGAATAATCAATTAGCTCTCACCAAATCAATTAAACCCAGGTGGCTAAGATTATATAAACAAACTCACAGGTGAGAGATGTGAGTGGGTCTTCGTTTTTAGCATATCTGGAATTTACATTCCAGATAAGGCATTGTCATCGCACACCGTCTGTACGTCTCCTTTTTCGACTTCTCCCACCAAACCGCTGGGCCGATCCGGCTGAAACTTGGCAGCAACGTTCCTCACCTAATTGGAAACAGGAATTGCAAAGCTCGTTCCAGTCACATGGCTTTAAGTAGGTTATAATGGCCGACTTAGTAAATTTCTTCAAAAATCTTCTTCGCCAGACCCACCAGCCAGAATGTAACCAAATTTGAGTTGCAACATTAGGCCAGGGAAGTGATGTTAAATTGCGGAGGTCATGCCGAAAAGATGACAGGAAGAGTGTCAAAATGGTAGCCATCGTAAATTTTTGGGAAAATCGTGTAAATTCCCTCAAAAATCTTCCTCTCCAAACCACCAGTCAGAATGCCACCAAATTTGGGTTAAAACATTAAGCCAGGGCCCAGATAAGCTACAGTTCCAGTGGTCCTATTTTTCATTCACTGTATATATTGACTGCTTTTGACATTTACATGTGGTGCATGCTTGGGATGTTTCTGTTTGTGGTGCATGTTTTTGTCTGTGCTGTCGCTGATGATTCACCAAGTGATGAATCTGGTCTGGCAGCTCAAGGGGTGTGAAGCATTGGGATTCTCATGTATGTACAATTTGTGAATGTCTTTACAGCTGTGGAGGAACTCTGGGAAGGGTTTGAAACAGCAAAGGGCTTACCTTGAGTAGCCTTTCATGGTTGCTTTATGCAGCTTCTTTGGTGACAAGAGCATGGGAGGAGTCGATTTATTGAGATAATCAATAGCCACTATCCTGTGTCAGAGTGGCGACCCATCCAGGATAGTGCGCAATAGCCCAGGAGACTGCTTCAGCAGCACCGATGCTCTGTACAGAGTATGGTCCCAATGGATGGATGAAATAGCCACCTGGGTTTAATTGATTAGGTGAGAGCTAATTGATTATTTCTTGCACTCACAGGTGAGAGATGTGAGTTGGTCTTCGTTTTTCATATATATATATATATATATATATATATATATATATATATATATAATATATATATATATATATATATATATATATATATGATATGAATGTCATATTCATATATATATATATATATATATATTATATATTATAAAAAATATATAGCCTGGTGTTGGCACAGTGGTTAGGGCAGCGGCTTGGGACCCAAAAGGTCCTGAGTTCAAGCCCCGTTGGGCCACTGAATAATTATTAATATATATATATATATATATAATAAATTATATTATGTGTGTGTGTATGTGTATATACTGCATATATTTAACCAAGTCGTATAACACCAGGGGTTGACTCAGCCTGTCATCCTTCCGAGGTCGGCGAAATGAGTACCAGTGTACTGGGCCCGGTGTATGCCCCGGTTAGAATAGGTGTACCATATCCCTGTGTGTCGTAAGAGGCACCAGGGTTGCGTCAGGAAGGGCATCTGGCGTAAACCTATGCCAAATCATTATGCGGACAAAAAAACGAATTTCCATACCGGATCGGTCGAGGCCTGGGTTACCAACGACGCCACCGGTACCGGTGGTCAGCAGGGTACCAGTGGAAATTGTGCTACTGCTGGGCGAAGGAGGAGAAGGAGACGGGGAAGGCGAGTCCGGAGGCAGTGGGAGAGGGGGAAGGGTAGAAGTGTGGAGGTGAGAGTTGGAACTCTGAATGTTGGGACGATGACTGGCAAAGGGCGAGAGTTGGTGATATGATGGAGAGAAGAAAGGTGGACATCTGTGTGTACAAGAGACCAAGTGGATGGGGAGCAAGGCTAGGAGTATTGGAGGTGGTTTAAACTGTTCTACCATGGTTGGATGGGAGGAGAAATGGTGTCGGGGTAATCCTGAAGGAAGATTATGTCAAGAGGTATTGGAGGTGAGAGAGTGTCTGACCGAGTGATGAGTGTGAAGTTGGAAATTGAAGGGTGATGATGAATGTCATCAGTGCATATGCACCGCATATGGGGTGTGAGATGGAATATAAAGAAGATTTCTGGAGTGAGTTAGACGAAGTGGTGGAGAGTGTATCCAAGGATGAAAAGTGGTGATTGGAGCAGATTCAATGGGCATGTTGGGGAAGGGAATAAAGAGGATGAGGAGTGTGATGGGTAGGTACGGGCTCAACAAGAGAAATATGGAAGGGCAAATGGTGGTAGAGTTTGCAAAAAGATGGAAATGGCAGTGTAAATACGTATTTCAAGAAGAAGGAGGAACACAGGGTGACGTACAGGTGAGTGGGAGAAAGTGCACACAGGTGGATTACATCTTAAGCAGGAGATGCAACCTGAAAGAGATTAGAGACTGTAAGTTGTGGCAGGGGAGAGTGTAGCTTGACAGCATCGATTGGTGGTCTGTAGGATGATTTTGAGGTGAGGTTGAGGAAGAGAGTGAGGGCTGAACCAAGGACCAGATGGTGGAAGCTGAAGGAGGAAGACTGTTGCGTGGAATTTAGGGAGGAGGCGAGACAGGTGTTGGATGGTGGTAAAGATGGGTGGGATGATTGGGCAACTATAGCGAGAAGGGGTGAGGGAGATAGCTAGGAAGGATCTTGGTGTGACATCTGGACAGAGGAAGGAAGATAAGCAGACTTGGTGGTGGAACGAGGAAGTACAGGAAAGTATAAGGAAGAAGGGGTTGGCGAAAAAGAAGTGGGATAATCAGAGAGATGAAGAAAGTAGGCAGGAGTACAAGGAGTGGCGGCGAAAGGCAAAGAGAGAGGTGGCAAAGGCTAAGAAAAAGGCATATGACGAGCTGTATGAGAAGTTGGATACAAAAGAAGGGGAAAAGGATTTCTACCGATTGGCAAGACAGAGGGACCGAGCTGGGAAGGATGTGCTGCAGGTTAGGGTGATAAAGGACGTAAATGGGAATGTGCTGACGAGCGAGGAGAGTGTGTTGAGAAGGTGGATGGAGTACTTTGAGGAACTGATGAATGAAGAAATGAGAGAGAGAGAAGGTTGGAAGAGGTGGAGATAGTGGAATCTGGAAGTGGGGTGGATCAGTAAGGATGAAGTGAGGACTGCTATGAAGAGGATGAAAAGTGGAAAGGCGGTTGGCCCAGATGACATACCAGTGGAGGCATGGAAGTGCTTAGGAGAGATGGCAGTGGGGTTGTTAACCAGATTGTTTAATAAAATCTTGGAAAGTGAGAGGATGCCGGAGGAGTGGAGATTAAGTGTACTGGTTCCGATTTTCAAGAACAAGGGTGATGTGCAGAGCTGTGGAAATTACAGAGGGATAAAGTTGTTAAGCCACACCATGAAGTTGTGGAAAAGAGTAGTGGAAGCTAGGTTGAGAAGAGAGTGACGATTTGTGAGCAGCAATATGGGTTTATGCAGGAAAGAGCACCACTGATGCGATGTTTGCTTTGAGAATGTTGATGGAGAAGTATAGGGAAGGCCAGAAGGAGTTACATTGTGTGTTTGTGGATTTAGAGAAAGCTTATGATAGGGTGCCAAGAGAGGAGTTGTGGTATTGTATGAGGAAGTCGGGAGTGGTGGAGAAGTATGTGAGGATGGTGGAGGATATGTATGAGGACAGTGTGACAGCGGTGAGGTGTGCGGTAGGAATGACGGACCGGTTTAAGGTAAAAGTGGAATTGCACCAAGGATCGACTCTGAGCCCTTTCCTGTTTGCAATGTGTGATGGACAGGTTGACGGACGAGATCAGACTGGAGTCTCCATGGACTATGATGTTCGCGGATGACATCATGATCTGTAGGAGAATAGGGAGCAGGCTGAGGCGAGCCTTGAGAGGTGGAGGTACGCACTGGAGAGAAGGGAATGATAGTCAGTAGGAGTAAGACGGAGTACATGTGCGTAAATGGGAGGGAGGGTGGTGGTATGGTGCGGTTGCAAGGATTGAGGTGGTGAAGGTGGATGGGTTTAAATACTTGGGATCAACTGTCCAAAGTAACGGAGTGTGGTAGAGAGTGAAAAAGAGAGTGCAGGCAGGATGGAGTGGGTGGAGAAGAGTTCAGGAGTGATTTGTTACAGAAGGGTAGCTGCAAGAGTTAAGGGGAAAGTATATAAGACGTAGTGAGACCAGCTATGTTGTATGGTTTGGAGGCGGTGGCGCTAACAAAAAGACAGGAAGCGGAGCTGGAGTGGCAGGGTTAAAGATGCTGCGATTCTCGTTGGGAGTGACGAGATGGACAGGATAAGGAATGAGTATATTCGAGGGACTGCGAAGGTAGGACGGTTTGGAGACAAAGTGAGAGAGGCGAGATTGAGATGGTTTGGACATGTGCACAGGAGGGAAGCGGAGTATATCGGGAGAAGGATGCTGAAGATGGAGCCGCCAGGCAGGAGGAGAAGAGGAAGGCCAAAGAAGAGGTTCATGGATGCGGTGAGGGCGGACATGCGGGTGGTTGGAGTGTCAATGGAAGATGTGGAGGATAGAGCGACATTGAGACGGTTGATCCGCTGTGGCGACCCCTAACGGGAGCAGCCGAAAGAAGAAGAAGATATATAAATATATATATATATATTATAAAATACACACACACCCAAATTGTTGCAGTAATGAAAAAGACCCGAGGGAATTACTGTACATCCAACACATAAAAGAACCCTGGAGTTCAGATATTTCCATCGTGATTGTTTAGTTAGGTTACCCATCCCATCATATCAAAGGAGAGGGAGATGCATTGTGAATGTCGGTAGAAGCTTCCCCATTGTTCTCTTCTTAATTCCCAAACCTTCATTTTCCAACTCAGTATTCGAATCTCAATTCTAATCCTTCACTTTTCGACATCCATACTTAAAACACCATAATCTAACCGCCATCCCCAAACACCCATTCCCAAACCCTTATTTTCCGATGCCTAGGCTCGAAACCCTGTTCTCATGCTTCATTCTCAAACCACATCAACCCACCAATGTTTCGACCAGATAGTCACCATTCCGGCATTGTAATTATCGAAACTCTTTGCTCTTCCAGCATACAAAACAAAATGGATCAAAAGAGGCTCTTCCTGAAATGTACCCCCCAAACGCTCCGCTAACCAATCCCAGCCGCTTGATCACAACGGGCCTTATTCAATCAGTCAGTTGCCAAAAGTGGACGTGATTGGAGACACCATGCAGGGGACAATAAAAACCTGGGACAGAGTGGTTGGAGTGGAGTTAATGTGCAGATCTGGTGCAGTCCAGTCCAGGGGAGGAGACCTGGCCAAGTTGACCAGGCTTCCAGAGCACCAAGCAGAAAGGGAAAGCTCCAAGTGGAGAGCAAGGCACTTCTGAGCGGGAGAGGAGCACTACCGAGCAGAATGTAAAGATGCTCCCCAAACTGCTAAGCAGAACAGACGGTGACCAAATCCCAGTAGAATTGATTTCTTGCACGTCTTTTGCACACAAACCACATAGCCTTGCATCTTTCAGCACATACACCTCATGACTCGCCTGTTGTGCACAATCAACGAACAACATGAGACCACCAAACAGTTATTTTCAGAGCTAAGCACCACATGATACAGCATCTCCCATGTGCATCTCCCACTCACCTGCATTGACACCTCGTTGAGACCCACGGTGGCCAAGCCTGCTCATGTACAGGTGAGGAAGGTGTCGCCAACATTCCCAAACTTCTTCTTTCTTTCTGTCCCCTTGTTTGTCCGTCTAATTTCTCAGGATGAATGTGGCGCCTATCTGTACTTCATTTAAGGCAAAGATGCCTAGGCTCGGGAGGCAGTGGGAGAGGGGGAAGGGTAGAAGTGTGGAGGTGAGAGTTGGAACTCTGAATGTTGGGACGATGACTGGCAAAGGGCGAGAGTTGGCTGATATGATGGAGAGAAGAAAGGTGGACATACTGTGTGTACAAGGTTGTAGGGGTTATTTCCATGCCCAAGGGATGACTTTATTTGTGGAACTGCATTGCTTTTCTTTTGTTGCATGTAAATACATGCATGTTAATACAAGATTTTTGTTTCCAAGCCTGCTCGAATGTCTCTTTCCTTCATTAGACATTGAGTATAATAAATATATGGGAAGATCTAACCCAGTAATTCATTCCACTCGATCGCTGGCCTCCCACCAATGGTTTCACTTGGCCTAACATAAAGAGTAGAGAGTGTGGGAAGTCAAGAGTGCGGTTCCCCAGTTGAGACCCCTAAATCACCAGTGATGCAACGTGATAACTGGGTGCGAGGACCCTGCTAGATTTAGTTGCCTCAACTGGCATCCGCAGTTGCTCAGCAACCCGTCGGGCCACTGTGTGGGAAGTCAAGAGTGCGGTTCCCCAGTTGGAACCACTAAGTCACCAGTGATCTGTGGCTTGGTGACTTCAGGGTCAAAGATGGGGAAGCCAGTCTGAGAGAGGCCAGTCATGACACGGTGATGTACCATATAGTGCCTAAAGAAAGTCTACATCCCCTTTCAAATTTTTCTCCTTTTGTTGCCTTATAGACTGGACTTAAATTGCATCAAATCATTTTCCACCATTATTTACACATCGTAGCCCACATGTTCCAAGAGAAAAAAAAATTCTACAAATCTCAGAAAATTAAAAATACAAAAAAATTACCCCCGTGTGGGGGTGACGGTCATCTCTATAATACCACAAGTTCCAATGTTCAGTTATGACCGAAGACTACTGCCGCAGTTCTACTGCGCAGCTCGACACTGCGCAGTTTGGTTAAAGAGACTCGGCATTTGGCGCGCGCGCGCACACGAAATTATATTTTGAAAATAATGCCGACGTTTACATTTCGGGTTTTGAAACTTTTGCACCTTCGGCGGAAAATGTATAAATATACAAGGTCAGCTGCTATGCAATGACACACATTCACTAACTTTTACCATGCCCAGTAGAGAATATATAGCCTCCTGAAGGTAGGGCAGTTTTTGCAAACTTTGAAGTCACGTGACGCGAAAACTAAAGCGAAATTCGAAAATCCGTCCCGACCAAATTTAGATATTGTCCCATACATTCATATGCCACAATCAAATTCAAGATCGCTTGAGAAATGTAGGAGGAGATAGATTTTGAAAATCGTCATTTTCGCATTTTTTGCCAATTTGAAGTCACGTGACACGAAAACGAAAGCGAATATCGAAATTCCGGCCGACCATTTAGATATTGTCCCATAGATTCATATGCTACAATCAAATTCAAGATCGCTTGAGAAATGCGGAGGAGATAGAATTTGAATATCGTCATTTTTGCAACTTCAAAGGCCTCGTGACCTTGACCTTGACCTTCGGTGACGTTGAAAGTCATACCATCGTGTACTCTCATCGACTCTATCAGGATCACTAATGACCAGATCTCAGCTTCAACTTCATTGTGAACGGACGGACGGACGGACAGACGGACGGACGGACCGAAGGACATCGACACCATATTATTAGGTCATGCTCGAAGAGATGACCTAAAAAAGGCTAAAAATGTGTTTTATATTTATATTTCATTTCTCCTTCCTTCCTTCTTTGTAAATCGCATCGGCGTTTTTGGCCTTTTTCCAGATCACATGACAATCAAACGGGAAGGAAATTAAAAAAATCTGTCCGGTTAGTACAAGATAATATTTTTTACTATCATAATCAATAAACAGTTGCCGAATATGTTGTAGAATGGCAGACTAGATAGGTTTGGAAAATGGCGATTTTTATAACTTACGTAACCTCGTGACCTTGACCCGACCTTGAACCCGAACAAAAGTTATATCGTTGTGCAACACTCATCGACCTCTACCACAAACTAAGTTTCATCAAGATCGGAAAAAGAAAAATTGTTGACGGACGGACATTTGGTCCGGCTTTATTAGGTCATCTCGGTAGAGATGACCCACTAGAATATCTTGGTTGGAAGAGTGTCCATCCCCCCCCCCCCCCCCCCAAGTTAATACTTGGTGGAAGCACCTTTGACAGTAATTACAGCTGTGAGTCTGTTGGGATAGGTCTCTACAAACTTTTGCACATCTTCATTGGGCAATATTTTCCCATTCTTCTGTAAAAAAAACCATTCAAGCTCAGTCAAGTTGCATGGGAGCGATGATGGACAGCAATCTTCAAGGCATGCCACATATTTTTCCGTTGCATTTATGTCAGGGCTCTGACTCGGCCACTCAAGAACATTTATCATTTTGTTCCATTTTTTTTCTTTTTGTTCCATCCGTTCACTCGTCAAACGTAATGGAGGTGGGACAAAAAGGAGTGGAGCTGAGAGTGAGTTGCGAGAGGTTCGATGCACGGCTTAACGTGAAGGACGCTGTCACTGTTGTTTTTCTTGTTTGCAATATTTGGAGTGAGCGGGTGTATCAAGTTATTATACACTCGATCTGAAAGTGTCCTCGCCAAAGACTCCGCGATGGTGAATAATTCTTCTTTTGATTTGAGACCAGGTGTTCTTCTTCTTTTGTATTTAATGGGGTTTTCAAATCTGTGAGGCTCCATATACGCCACACACCTAAACTCCAGGCATCTCCAGTTTATTTATTTATTTAATTTCCACACATGGTTAACAAAACTCTGCACAAACTCTTAACCTGAACCGATTTTCAAAATTTAAACAGCAAAATTTAGCTTAACAACAGTTCTGACTGCTAAAAAAAAAAAATTGCTCATTTGGAATGTAATTGAAGTTCAGCATTTATCGTTTTGAAAACTGATTTTTTTTTCTATACCCGTGTATTAACCGCAACCCCAACTTCTACCTATTTTTGCTGATAAAAAAGTGTGGATTAATTATAGAACGGAAAATATGGTATATATATATATATATCGAACAAAAACTAGTATATACAGTTAAGTCCAAAATTATTCATACCCCATGAAAAATCTGAGAGTTTTGCATTTATCTCATACCTACAACTGGATGAGGTGGAACTTTCACTTCACTCAATGACATTAAGTTGGCATGTAAAAACCCCCCCAAAAATTTCCACATATTAATCTATAATATATTTATAATTTATTATCTTTATTTATTTTTTATTTTTATTAATATTTTATTTATTAAATTATTAAAATATAATATTTATTTATGTATAAATTAAATAATATTTTTTTTTAATTTTATATTTTTAATTTATATTATGAATTAAAATTATAAATTAGATAAATTTTTTAAGTTATAAAATAATTAATTTTTAATAATATTTTAAAATTTTTAATTAATAATTTATTAAAAATATTTAATTTTTATTAAATATAATATTATATTATATTATTAATTAATAATATATTTAATCTTAATTAATTTTTTATTTATTTATTATTTTTATATAAATATTATTAATTATAATTTTTAATTAATAATTTTAAATTTTAATGATTTTATTAATCTTTATTTTTTTTTAAAATTTATTAAATAATTTATTATTTTAATTAATATTTTTATTATTTAATTAATTTTTTATTTTATATAATTATATTTTAAATAAATTTTATTTAATTATTATTTATATTTATTAAAATATTAATATTATTTAATTAAATAATAAAAAAATATAAATTAATTTATTATATATATAATAAATTTTTATTAATTTAATTATTAAATAGATAATAATTTTAAAATTAATTCTTGTTAATTAATTATTAAATTAATATTATATATATAATTTTACAAATATTTTAAATTATTAAATATAGGTTAATATTTATTATTTTTATTATTAATTTTTTAATTTATATATAAAAATTTAATTTATATTTTATATTTAAATTGAAAATTATAATTTTAATATTTTATATATTTTATATATATTTATTTTAAAAAAATTTATTTTTAAATTATTATTTATTATAATTTTTATATTTAATTTTTTAATAATTAATATCTTTAATATATTTTATTATTTAAATTAAAGGGTATTTTTTTTTAAAAATTTATTATTATATTTAAATATATTATTATTATTTTATTTTTATAAAAATTTAATTTTATTTAAAATTAATATTATAAAAATATTATATATAAAAATATAATATAATATATTTATAATAATATATTATTATTTATATAAATATTATAAAATATTTTTATTGATTTTTTTAAAATTAATTTGGCTCAACATTATTAGCATAACAATAGAAATGTTAAGATTTCTGTTTTTATGCCTGTCCAAAATTATTCATACCCCATTACCAAGTCTCAGAATTGAGGCCCAATGTTTGTGATTAATGCACATGCTTTTAATATTCCTAAGATTTCTTTATAATGTTATGCAATTATTCCAAGATGTGTGGCCATTACAATCTGAATGCATTACAAATGTGGTCTGTTGTAATGTACAGTGATGAATGTTATGGAACAACACTCTGCTTTAAATATAAATTAAGGGAGCTGATGCAATCATTCTCAGGTTCATTGTCAGCATGGCGAAGAAGAAAGAAGTCAGTGAGGACCTTCGGTTGTGCATTGTGAATGCTCACAAGGAGGGGAAAGGCTACAAAGATATTGAAGCAGTTCCGGAGTGCCCAGTTGCCACCATACAAAGCATAATTTGGAAGTACAGGGAGTTCCACACTGAAAAAACATTGAAGGACGTGGTCGGAAGCCAAAGGTGTCACCTCGTCTGGCAAGAAGTGCGCGAGAGGCCAACACCAATCCACGGATCCTATTTAAGCACTTCTGAACAACCTTGGTGAGTCTGGGACCAAGATATCAAGGCAGACACTCCAGCGGACGTTGCACAAGGGGGGTCTCCATGGACGCCGACCAAGAAGACTCGACTCCTCCATCCCAGGCACAGAAAGGCTCGTCTAGCCTTTGCAAAAGCTCACCTGGACAAAGATCAAAGCTTTTGGTCTTCAGTTCTGTGGTCGGATGAGACGAAAATGGAGCTTTTCGGGCACAGAGATGTTGCTTTTCGTTTGGCGAAAGAAAGGTGAAGCATACAACCCTCAGAACACGGTCCCGACCGTCAAGCATGGAGGCGGGAGCATAATGCTTTGGGGATGTTTCTCAGCCAGTGGGACCGGCAATCACGTCAAAGTGGATGACATCATGAAAAAAGAGCAGTACATCAGATCCTTGAGGAAAACATTAAACAGTCTGCAGAGAAACTTCACCTCGGGGAGCATTGGACGTATCAGCAGGACAACGATCCAAAACACACCGCCAAGTCAGTCAAGAAATGGTTCCAGGATAATGATGTAGACGTTCTAGAGTGGCCAAGCCAAAGTCCGCGACCTCAACCCAATCGAGAATCTGTGGAGGGAGCTCAAGACCAGAGTGATGGCAAGAAGCCTTCTAACCTCAAAGACCTGGAGACCTTCACGAAGGAGGAGTGGGCCAAAATCCCTGTAGAGACATGCAAAACCTTGTTGAGCAAAAGATATAAAAACCGTTTGGAGGCTGTAATCACAAACAGAGGCTTTTCCATTGATTACTGAATGTGACTTTGAACTGAGCTAAGCAAGGGTATGAATAATTCTGGACATGACATTTGTTTGTAAATCTATCAATAAAATACCCCCGAAACAATGTATTTCTTGAAATGTCTGCATTGCAGTGATTCTATTCAGGGCTGTTTGTCACATTCTTATGTACATTAAGCCAGAAAAACTCCTCAAATAACACGATTCAAAATACTCCAAATTTGGTAAGGGTATGAATAATTTTGGGCTTAACTGTAGATCAGAGGCTTCGATGATATGAGTGAGGAAAGTGAAAAAAAAAATGTTGAGCACTTTATCATTAATAAATCGTTGCAGCTGGTTTGCAACGAGGGAAGCCTCAGGATATTGTTGGAATCGACAAGGCCATCGAACAAAAATGGCAAATTAGGACCCAGAGAGGTAACCGAGGATATGCCTAAAGACCCCATCAAGAGCGAGGTATCCTGATAAAGGATATAATTAAATGAGGCCATTAATTATCTTCAAAAGGGTTGTTTTAATTAAGCCAAACACCCAATTTTCAATCATGCACTCCCTTGGATTTCCCTTAGTATGCAAGCAAAGTTTCAGGCTGCTAGGTTTCATGGTTTTGGAGTTATTGGGGAGACACACACACTGACTGACACACTCTGACATTTATTGTATTGATTTAGCTAACAGTAGATTCCGGTGAAGAATAGCTAAGGAAAAGGAAGGCTATATCCTGTGGCAAATTGGACAGGAGCAGGGCCCTGTGGAAATCCACGTCATGTAAAACGTGAATTCAGGACTTCAACTCTCAACTCCACCTCGTTCTCTCCCTCTGCACCTTCACTCTCTCCTCGGCCCCTTCCACCCGCTCGCCCCTCTCTCCTCTTCCCCCTCCCTCTGTCATCTCCCCTCCCTCCCCCCTCCCCTTCACTCTGTCTCCTCACTCAATCCACCTTCCCTCCCCTCCCTCACTCAATCATTCCCCTCTCCCTCCCCTCACTCGTCCCCAAGCCTGGTGTTGGCTTAATGGTTAAGTTGGCTGGCTTAAGATCTTATGGTCTTGAGTTTGAGCCCTATCGTGCCATTGAAATAACCCGAGGTGTGTTGCCTCAGACTGTCATCCTTCCGAGATCGGCAAAACGAGTACCAGCTTACTGGTAACAGGGGCACTACATCAGCAGCACAGCCGTGCTTCCAAAAAATGATGAAACCAGCAGCCACAGGCTGCATAGGAAACAACAAGTCTGTCCCCTCTCCCTCACTCTGTTCCCCCCTCTGCCCCCACATCCACTCTCCTCTCCCCGCATCGCACCCAACTAGAAACGGCTATTAAAATGCATTTTGCCTTTTAAAACATCAATATTCGTAAGATTTCCTTCCCGTTTTTGAAACCAAGTCTTAAGCCATCTTCGCCACAATGAAAAATGAAATTACATATCGAACTTGAGTCAAGATAAAGCAGTGCGAGAGTCAGAAAGTGTGAGCCTTACAAAAGAGGACTATGGAACCTCAGACCTATACTAAGTATAGATATATGGCCGTCGTAGTGTAGAAATTGTGGGTGGAGTCACGCAAACTGTCCAACCAATGAGTGGAACTCACACACACACACGCAAGCACACAGGTAACAAAAACAAGGTAATTCGATTTGGGTTCAGGTCTGGATCCAGATCCGGCTGGATACAAAATGTAACCTGTTCAGCCTGACAGAGGTATGCACTCGAGCGAGTACCGTTGTAATTTCCCTCTGGAAACATCTCATCGCATTTCTTTTCAAATGAGAATGGCACTCGGAGTGCACATTCTCGCCTCGTGCATTCATTCTGAACAAAAAAATACCACCGTTATCTGAACAAGCAACTATTACAGCCCACTGCTATTACGGTCCATTTACCTGGATCATCCATGCACCCAATTCTGTCACATAGTTTCTTGGCATGGGTTATGAACGTTGTAAATTTGATTCTTCACTCATATAGGGTCATAGATCTGACACATGAAGTTTCAGATTTTTCGGGTAAAAATTTCGATTCAACCAATTATGGCTGGAATCCTTCTCGGATGACATAATCATTATGACATTATATACCCCATGGGGAGTTGATGACATATGCCAAGTTTCATTTTTTTGTTGAGCGGTTTTGGAGAAAATGATGATGAATATTTTTCCTTTAATCCAATATGGCTGCCATACCATGTGACATATGACATCAGAGTTAACAATAAAATATTCTTCCATGAGGA
This sequence comes from Eptatretus atami, assembly GCA_035128595.1. Taxonomy (NCBI): domain Eukaryota; kingdom Metazoa; phylum Chordata; class Myxini; order Myxiniformes; family Myxinidae; genus Eptatretus; species Eptatretus atami. The sequence goes on along the minus strand of CM068955.1, from coordinate 85,776,709 downwards.
GTCCCTCCGATGTTAAAAGTTTTGCATCGATTTGAAAAGCGGTTGCAGGGAAAAACATATTTAAAGTGAAATATATATATATTAATATTTTAAATAAATAATTAAAAAAGAAAAAACACACACACATACACACACAAACATACACCCAAACAAAAAACAAACACACATGCACTCATACATACAAACACACACACACTCATACAAGCACTCACAAACACACACACACTCACTCACAAACACAAAAACAAACAAACAAACACACGCACATCTCTTTTTTCACATACAACCGTTCCTAACAATTTATCACACACACAAAAAACAAACAAACAAAAAATAAATAAATAAAGCAAGAACACACACACACACACACACACACACACACACACACAACCACACACAAAGGAAAAGAAGGCATTGTTAATTGATGTTTCAGTACCCAGTGATTTTGGACCAAACAATGCAGAAATCGAGAAAATCACCAAATATCAAGGTACCTGAAGAATGAAGTGAAAAGATCCTGATAACTGAAGAATGCCCAAATTGTACCAGTGATAATAATTGGAGAAACGGGAATGATAACTTAGAACCTCACAAAGATCCCACAAACCATCCCTGGGAACATGACCACAAATGAACGAGAGTTGGAAGCTGTCCGGGGCTCAGTGACGATCCTGAAAAAGAGCCCTCGGAACAAAACTTTGAGAACAACACAACTTCACAGCTTGGTCCATGAATCGTGACTCCGCTTTCCCTCTTACCAAAATGGAGGTGGATACTTCGAGACCTGGGAGGACTCTGTTCCACCTTCTGAAACCCGCATATGGAGATAACAACTAACAACACACAGACAGACAGGGGTGTTGCAATAGTCTCGCATCCCCTTCTGGGCAAGACTAATAAAGTTTAAGAAAAAGAGGATGAAAAGACAACCAAGGACGGTGCAGATGATTGGAGACAATATTTGTCTATTTTCATTTCTCTTCCGTATTATATGGTGATGCAGAGGTTGCTCCCTTCCCTTTGAGATATCTAGCCTGGGTTCAATTCAATTCCCGGATCAAACTATAAACTGTCTGATTGGTGTTTCATAGACTGGGAGTTGCATCACAAAGTGTGTCAGGGTAGACGTTAAGCCGGTTGTCCAACCTGCCAACATTAATTGGTGGGCATTAAGGATCCATGGTGTCTTTAATAAACAGTCGATGAGTCATCTCAGGCACCCTGAACAAATTACAAATTACAACACAAATCACCTTCATTTGAACATCAGGCCCAAGAAACTATAACCGCACTGAAGGCCAGACACTCATTTTACTGGCCTTGGGACAATAACGCATGGTGACTAAATCACAGTCCCCAACACAATATACACAGAGTATTAATCTCCCACTGCTGTATTTCATGCTTCACTGTGTTTCAGTACAATCACCAGCCAATACTGCGGGTTGGTGCAATGATGGTACGTGTACAACCAAAACAAATTAGGAATTTTTGAGCAGATTGAAACCGAAAGGAAACAACCGATTCAGCGATAAGGAAATGCTTGGTGCAATACATTTCTGCACTGCAAAAGTCCCGTGGAGGAAATTGCACAAATCAAGTGTAAACCAAGCAAAATGAAGTCCTAATTCCAACTCTGCAAGATAGGCTATGCCAATCATTGTCTACCACTCAATGTCTCCAAGGTCATACAAATGATTCCCATGATGAGTTTTTGGGGGGGTTTTTGTATAGAGTCGAGGCTCATGGAAGAGCTAGTATTACTACACTGAATGGATCAGGACACATCTGGACAAAATAAACAGTGGGGAGAAGAGGAAACACCAACAGCAGAGATGAAGGCCAAAATAGAGGCAGAATTGGAATAACAATGGGTGTGGGGAGGAATGAGGGGCAGGACAGGATGCATGGGGTGGACAAGATGGATACAGCAGGAAACTCTAAGGAGGGAAAACTGGAAATTTGGAAAAGGAAGAGAGATTGGTGTGGAGTGAGTGGGATTTATCAAGGGGAGAAAAGATAATGGTTTTGGATTGGGGATGATCTGAGATTGTGGTGAACAGCTGTCTTGAAGACCTGGAGGGAGAAATGAGATTGAAGAGAATGGGGAAGTTCGTGCTACAGGTGGGGGAAAAAAGAGGAACAATTGAGTGGAGGTGAGCAGCGATCCTGGATTGAAGTAGTTTCACCAGAACGCATTGATGGTGGACCATGTGTGCCCTGCAGAAACCTGGGGGGGTGGGGGGTGGGGGCAAAGAACATAAAGAACAGATCATGCAAGACCAAAAAGGATGAGGTAGAAGACAGAGACAGACCACCAACCTGCCTGTGATGGCGAAGTGATAGACCCATAGACTCATCTTCATCAAGGGACATCCCAATAACCTTGAAGGCCCTCATTTCCACGGCCTCAAGCTGAGCAAGATGCAAGACAGGGAAGTCAGCCGAGAGAGGAGGGCAGTACTCCATCAAGCTGCACATGAAAGCATTGTAACCTTGTAGGTTAATAGGAGTTCAGGTGTGCTCAGGAAGGATTTTGTATGACGGAGGATGCCGAGTCGGAGGCTGGCTTTGGAGGCCAACTTTAAAATGTGGTTTGCCCAAGAAAGATCATGGCTGATAGTGAGATCCAGTAGTTTGAATGACTGAACTTCCTCAAGAGAATTATTAAGAAAGTAGAAGCAGATGGGGGTTGGGGGAGGTTGCCAGATGGTCCTTTCAGAGAGAGATAGTGAGAGTGTGAGATCTGTCGGGATTGAGAGACATATTCCAAGTGTTTGACCATCTTGTGATTTTGTGAAGATCTGAAGAGAAGGAAAAGGCTGCAGCCTGCTTGTCTGAAGGATGAGGTGTGTAATGGCAGAGGGTGGAGTCATCAGAAAATAGATAAAGAGGATTTTCGACAGGATCAGAGATCATTTATGTAGATCAGGAATATAACTGGTCCCAGAACACTGCCAAGGAGCACTCCAGCCTTGACAGGGAGAGGAGATGAAATATTTCGTTCAGAGACACACATTAGTCAGTAAGTCAGCAAGTCATGTGGGGAATTAGCCTTGGATGCCATAGGTAGTGAGTAAGGAAGGGTGCCAGACTGTATCAAAATCATGACATGTCCACAGAGACTGCCCCGATCTCATGTCTGACATTGAAGGCCTCCATCTATTGTTGGGTGAGTAGAAGCAGCATGCCCACCCAAGGTGGAGTGACTTGGTCTGTATCCAAATTGATGATCCGAGATGAAGTTGTTGGAGAAAAGGAAGAATTTTATATCAACTGCAATGATGGATTCCATGATGTTGGTGATAATTGGAAGCAAGCTGATATGTTTGTCGTTAAGGGGATCAGTTTTTGCACCTTATTACCCTCGCCGAAGGAGAGGGTATTGCATTTGGGTCCATTTGTTACTTGCAAAATCGAAGATTTTTCAAGTATATTGGTGAGTCAATTTTGTTATTCTGTCTGTTTGTTTGTCACGCGACTTTTTGGCCACAGTTTTCAAGCAACCGTTCTGAAATTTTTCATGTGAGTAGGTGACCAGCCAAGGACAACAACGCTTAATTTTGGTGAAGATCCAAATCCGGATCTGGATCTGAGAATTTTTTTAAATGATTCTTCACCATTGAGAGAGAGGGCCAAAAACGATATATAGCACAATATCTCAATAGGTTATGGATGGATTCACACGAAACTTAAGGACAGTTTGGGAGTGCCACGAGTAAGAATCGATTCAATTTTGTTGAAGATCCTAATATAGACCTGGATACGAGAATTATTTAAATTTTAACTGATTCTTCACCATTGAGAGATGGGGTGAAAAACGATATTGCATGATATGTCAAAGCATTTTGGACAGATCATGACAAAACTTGGTGGATGAGTTGGTTAGGTAACAATAACAAGCCTATTCGATTTTGGTTCAGGTCCGGATTCTGATCCAGCCTTTCAGTGGGATACAAAATGTAAACTGTTCAGCCTGGTGGAGATATGTGCTCTACCGAGTGCCGTTCCGTTTCACCAAGTTGTCGCTCGAAGAGCGATTTTTCATTTGTTTGTCTGTTTGTCAATCACCTACAGGTCACAATTCTGAATCGATCGTCATGAAACTTTACCAAGTTGAAGGGGTAGTCTCAACTGACAAGCCGATTGATTTTGAGATCAAACGTCATCTTGAAGTTAAATCATAAAAGATTAAATTGAAAGTTGAACAGGATTTGCATATTATGGCACTGAATTTGGAAACCAACTATTTGAGGTCAAAAGGTCAAAGATCAACTCAAGGTCAAAACTTCTATAATCATCAATTTCAATCTGAAAAATAATCAATTTTCATCCGATTGACCTGAGCTTTAATTAAGATTGTCAATTTTAATCTTCATTAAATGGACAATTTCATGTATCCATGGCAAGCTTTGGAGGAAGGGAGAGGGTGGATTTTGCAAGTATCATGCGCTGCATGACTGTCTTTCTCTTGTTTGTTTCTTTCTTTCTTTGTCCACACAGAATTTTTGTATTTTTCTCTGCAACCGCTTGTCAGATTGAGACAAAATTGTCACTACAGGTGCGACTACTCATGTAGAATGTTTTTAACGATAATTATGATGTCATACGTCACATAGTGTGGCAGCCATGTTGGAAAAACAGAAAACATTGGACCTCTGTATCTCTGAAACCGCACCAAGGAAAAAATTGAAACTTGGCACATGTCAAGTACTCCTCATGGGAAATAAGTGTGATTTTTTTTGATGATGTCATAGGTACCTTCGTTATGACATCACAATTACATATGTAGAACGCCACATCTGATCAGTATGACATTTTTTGAGGGTCATCTAGGGATAAAATGGTCTACAGAAAATTTTTTGGTGACATCATTGGTAAAGTGATTTGGCAGCCATATTGTTTTTGTTATTAAACCCTGAAAAATCTTCTTCTCTGGAGCTAAACAGATTGAGGTTAAATTTTACGTGTTTGACCACCTATCCATGAGGAACAAAATGTTCTCACATATGACATCATAGGTCACACGGTTTGGCAGCCATATTGGATTTACCCAAAACCTATAAAAAAAATCTTCTTCTCCAGAATGCTGGACAGATCAAGGGGAAACTTCAGAGAAATGTTCCACAAGCTTTGGACGTACAAGTTTGTGAAGGAATAATTGAAAGGTCACATGGTTTGGCAGCCATATTGGATTGAAGAAAAATATTCAATGTTTTCTCTGGAACAGCTTAATCAATCGACGTGAAACTTCACAATTATGATCTAGTAGTGATGGGGAATAAATGTTTAAAATTTCAAATTGATCGGACACATGGTCTGGCAGCCAGAATTATTTCATTTTTTGATCTGGGTTCATATTTATTTATTTATTTATTTTGAATAAGGCTCACTTGGCTGTGCCTGGATGGGTTTGAGGGTAGAGGAGCAGCAGCTGAAATGTGAATCCTATCCAGGTCCCTCCTGATTACTTCATCTTTGCTTTTTGCTTGTTCGAGTTCCTTCTGATTACTTCAATGCAGGACTGTACCTATTTGGTCTTCCATTTGATTTGAATTGAATTTATTTTAATCCCATTCTAAATTCAATTGAATAATAATGAAAAACGTCATGGGTCAGGGTCAGGTGTCCAATCAAAGCAGGACATCTTGGGACCTGGTCATCATAACCTGCAGTTATAAAGTGGTAGTTCTAGTTAAGTCTATTATTGATCATGTAACACACCAGTGCACAAACGCCACACAAAATACGCCACACAAACCAAGTCCTGGTGAGGGTCTGCAATGTCTGATTCAGGTAATGCAGTGATGTTGGCCAATTTCCAAGCAGATGGAAGAATACCTAAGGCAAATTATATGGTGAAAATGGCAGAGAGAGGATGTGAAAGAGCAGCAGAGCAGAACTGAAGGATACGTAAGCCGATGCCATCCGGTCCAGTTGCAGAGTCAGAGTCGAGGGTTGGAAGAACCTTCTCAATCTTCTCAGGTGCAAAAAAGGCAGAGTCCAGGAGCAGTTGGTTATGACAGCGAAGGATAGCTACTGAAATCGAGGGGTTGGGGACACAAGATTTGAAAGCAAACACAGAATTGAGGCATTCAGTCTTCTCATGGGCAGAGTCGGCTGTGATGCCATTTGAAGAGAGGGAAGCGATGGAAGAGGAGCATACTCCAGAGACAGAGTTAACAAGGCACTACCATGTTCTCGAGGAGGGAGACAAGTTTGAAAGTTCATTTTTGAGGTTGGACAGATGTTGTTTGCTGGCTCTCCTGAGTGGACACACTCCTGAAGAGAAGGCAACATGCAACAGAGCAACTGCCTCACCACAGGATTCAGTGTACCATGGGCAGGAAGAAGAGTAGGATAATTGAAGATGAGATGGGATGAATCTGTGCATGAGAGATAGCAGGTTTCTGTGGAAGAATTGAGTTAGGCTGAGTTAGCTTCAGGGACAGGAGATATTGGAGACCAGCCCTGAAGAAAGATGGCTGCGTGCAATCCCTGTCAATCTGCCTGAATGACCTTCCAGACTTGCCGGCATTGAGGTAGCTCTCTGAGAATAGCCAGTGATGGTGACTTTCACAGGTATATGATCAGATGAACCAATTGGAGTAGATGAAGAGCAGGACACATTTGCAGGAAAGTTTATCACCAAGTCCAGAAGGGAGGATTTTCCATTGGGAGAAATCCAAGTTGGAAAGTTCACAGATTGAGTCAGTCGCATGGAGTTACAGAAGTCCTTTGCTGAAGTGCCACGGCTGGTGAGAGAGGTACCAACACACAACCAATTTGCATGTTGACAGTTGAAATTGCCACATATGAGGAAAAGAGAGTTGGGATGAGTGGTTAAAAGTTTGTCCATGTTGTCTGAGGGAGAGGGAGAGATGTAGATGGAATCATCACAGTTGGGAGGATGGTACAACACACAGATGAACAAGAGGTGGGAGCGGAGGGAAAGTCGCAGCCAGAGGTGCTCCTGGGGAATGCAAGGTGTAAGATCAGTTCATGGACAGTGATAAATTGAGAAGTTATATCGATCAATGTCTTACACTCAATGTCCACAAGTTCATACACATGATTCCCAAGATGTACTCCAAAAAACATTTTGGGCTGCAAAACCCTGCGGGTCCACATTCCCCAATGGTTTGTGCCCTCCATCTTTCTCCGCAATTATATACAGGCCAAGTACACATTATAATCAATATTATAAACGTGAAGGTAGATTCCAAAGTAAAACGAGAAAGCATCTCAAAATGCAAAGCACATCTGCATCCGCTTTGTACTTGAACTAAACTTGACGAAAATTGTACTTTTTATTAATACATGTTCTCCACAATCTAAAATTAAAGGTTTGTTGAAGATTTGATGACAAAGGCTCAAATGGTAAAAAGGTTACTTCCCAGACAGACACACAGACACACACACAAGTGGTTGCAAAACCCCATCTTCCACTGCATGGGGTATGGGGTAATTATCCAACATGAGAAGTACATGAAAATCCTTATAAAAACTAGGATCGAATCGCATGGCGAGATGAACGTAACGGTCCGAACTAGAACAGCCACTCTGAAGAGTGCATACGTCCGCCAGGCTGATACATTTACGTTTTGTATCCCACTGATAGGCCGGTTGAAAACACAACCTCCATCCACCTTCGGTGGTGGAGGTAACAAGACCTGACTTACAACACCAGCAGGCCCAGATCTCCAGAATCCTTTCCTGTATGGAGCTCTGGTAAGGATGGTGAAGAAGTAATTAAATTATCCTGTAAAGTTTAGCTGCGGACATCACGACAACCTCGTCCGAACCGAGCATCTAATCACGGTCAAATTGTGATACGACATGGCGGTGTCTCGCCTGCTGATATAGACTTCGTCAAAGTTGCGCAAGGTGAGATAGAATCGAGGTAAAAGCCAAACCGCGACGAGGACACAAAGCACATGAATTTACCTGGTGTGAGAAGGATCACAGACATGACGATAAGCGAGCAAACAGCGATGATGACCATTAGGGCAATGGCAATGCCTTTCCAGTTTCTCTCCGAGGAGTTGCTCACCATGACTTCCTGAGGATTGAAATGGACACAAAATGAGTAACTCGAGTAATAATTCCAGGATTTCTATTGACGTTCACGTTCCAAATAAGCTTTTACAGGTTCGCGTCAATCTCTGCTCTCATTACATCGTTTCAATAAGACCGTTCATGACCGATCTGAGGAAAAATCCTGATGAAATAAATAACGTGGAATTTAGCCAGGATCTTCGTAGAATAGCCTGTGCTTAATTCCTATCCAGACAATGTGATCTTAAATCTCTATATTTCAGATTGGATCGTTGGAATTATCACGTACCTCTGAAGGACGACACAACCCAAGATGCCACTCCTCTCCTGCTGGCACTGGACAAAATTTTAGTTTGATCTTATTTATGTAGGAATCAAACCAGTGATCGGACAAGTTGTTTGTCCACTCCATGTTAATGTGCCTGTTATTCATGTAAACATACACCGATGTCCATCATTCTGTTCAACTTGCATGTGATAAATGTACGAGCTCCTTCCAGAGCCTGAGATCAATGCAAAATATATATAAATATATATAATATATATATATATAATATAATATATATATATATAAATAACATATATATATCCAGTATAATATAATATATATATATATATATATATATATATATATATATATATATATATATATATATATATATATATGCACTTGCCGCCATTTTTTTGCTCTGTCTTATACACTAGAGACTTCACGGGCCTCTGGTGTAAATGAACTGCGGCAAGTTACCCGTGTTGGTGTAGCATTTATGTGAATTGATGTAAGTGTGGATATTTGGAGAAATGAGTGTTTCCTGATAAGAATAAGGTAAGTGGCGTGTGTGTGGGGTCTCAGGTTTTGATTTTATCGTTGTTTAAAAATTTCATGTGGTTCAGAGCCTCAAGTTGGACATGACTGATTTTTATAATAAATGGGTCTAAATTAAGTTTTTAAAGCAAATGATGCATTTCATTAAATACTTGACAAAAGAGGCTTCTTAGAAACTGAAAACTGAAGTTAGGGATCGAACTGTAGAATATTATTGTTGTTTCAACGACAATACAACCTTGCTTTGTTGACAGGGGGGGGGGTATAAGGAGGGGGGTTGAGAGAGGGGGAGGGGAGGGAGAGAGGAAGAGAGGAGAGAGAGAGGGGAGAGAGAGGAGGCAGGAGGGAGGGGCAGCTAGGAAGGGAGAGGAAGAGTGAGGAAGGGGGGGGGTGGGAAGAGCTATGCCTCACCAAAGTTGCTATACCAATGGGAGGGAAGGGATGCGAGGAGGAGAGGGAGAGAGAGAGAGAGTATGAAAAAAAAAGAAGAGAGAAAAGTGAAGGGTGGAGGTAGGGAAGTAAAGAGAATGATATGTTATGCTTAATTACCAAACCACACACAAAAACAAACTCATGTCAGAACAGCTGTACAAATGACATAACAGAGTTTATAATGTAATCCCTGGAACATCTGCAAAAACTTTGATGTCCCAGTTCAGAAAATTGTGGGAACATGAACCAAAAGTAATCACTGAAAACAGCGAAGTACCTACCGCTCATACGAACTAATGATCCATCGAGCGTAACATCGAAAACAAAGCGTTGGACCAGATATCTACTTAGGTACAAAAAAGAAAGAAGGATTGCTAATTGAGTGTTAATAGCAGTGATTTTGGACTAAACGATGCAGAAATCAAGAAAATGACAAAACACCAAGACCTCAAGAATGAAGTGAGAAGATCTGGAAGCTGAAGAATGTCAAAGTTGTACCAGTGATAGCTGGACCTACAGGAATGATGACAAAGAACCTCACAGAGATATTAAACACAGGGGCAGTACCCTGGGTTAACCTCGTTGTGCTGGAATAAGTAATCAGGCAACCACTGGTAGGCATGGATGAACCACAAAATATATAATGGAGAAGAAAGTAAATACCTATGGATATATTTTTTTAATGCTATGAACAAACCTTGGTACATCACAGGTGATAAAGGTTGTGGTCAAGTTTCATCTAATGTGTGTGTGGTTTCAGAAAAGAAAGAAAATACATATTTTGGGGGGCAAACCCCTTAGAGCAGATTTTTCTCTTGTAATGAACAAATTTGGTACATCATGGGTGAGAAAGTTGTGACTTTCATCGGAATTGGGTGTATCGTTTGAAAGAAAGCAAATACCTCTTTGGAGAGGGAACCCACTCCCCCCACCCCCCACTCCACTGCAAACTCCCTCTGTAGACCCCTTCAGAACCTGTTTTGTCTTTTTTTATGCCATAACGGGTGATGAAGGTTGTGGTCAAATTTCATTGAAATCATATGTGTAGTTTCTGAGAAGAAGTTGCAAGTATTTGTGGATGGACAGACGGGCGGATGACGCACCATCCCATAAGCTCCCCAGAACTCCTTTACAGGTGAGCCTAAAAAACATTCCTGGGAATATTATTACAAACAAACTACAGTTGGAAGCTGCCCGGGCTCAGTGACGGTCCTGACGAGAGCCCTCGGCACAAAACATGGGAGCAGAAAACTTCACAGCTTGGTCCATGAATCATGACCCGTTACTGAAATGAAGGTGGATGAATTGAGCCTCCCTGGAGGACTCCATTCCACATTCTGAAACCCGCATATGTAGATACCAATCAACGACACACACACACACACCACACACACACACACACACACACCAACAACCCACACACACACACACACACACACACACACACACACACACTGACGCAGCTTTCTTTAAATAGAAAATGTGCCTGACTGTTACCTCCGCAACGGTTGATTTTAACTGTTTAAGTGCTGAATTTTTCAAGTATGCAAATACAAAATATGGTATTTTTTTTTTACAGACAAACTGAATAAAACGTCTTTTCTTTAGAAGGCAACCATAAAAGACAACTACAGGAACAAACGCTGAAATAGGAACAAACAATAGAGATTGGTGAACAATGACGTGTTCCACGATTGTGACCAACAGCACGTTCCCACGGGGGCATGATCGTGGCTCACATCACTAAAACGGTGAACGATTTTTTTAATTTGTAAAGTGAAGTGTATTCGATAGTTTTCTCTAACTTAAAAGCAACGGCAGAAGTAAGTCAATCAAGACAGCTATAGGTTTGGTGTGCACTGCTGTATTGTTCTTCTGATGTACTACGTTCTGAAGTTCTGATGTAGCTTTCTTTAAAAAGAAAAATTGCTTGATTGTGAAGGCGACGCAAAGGTTGGTTGCTTTCATGAGATGGTCTGATTTCTCTACTGTCAGACTGTAATACTATACTGTAATATAATCATATGCGTTTGGTGAGGGGTGGAGGGGGTGAGAACTTCAAAGAACTTAGGTTTGCCTGGAGAGGGTGGTTAGATGACTTTTGAAGACTTGGGGTTGGCTCTAATCAAGCAACAGCTTTCGCAAGCAAATATCTAGACAATATGAAATTCACATGACATTGAACTGTTCTCCATTTCTCACCCTCTCTCCTCTCCAATCCCCTCAGTTCCCCCACCTCGTCCCCCTTCTCTCCCACCCCTTCCCGCTCAGCGAGGAGGGGAGGAAAAAAGTTTGGGTTCTGGGGGGTTGGGATGGGGAGACAGCAAAAATGGGACAGAGTTGGAAGTGGGAGGTTGCATGTCGGTAGGGAGAGATTGAGTTGTGGTGGTGGAGCTTAATGGGGGGGTTGGGATGAGGGGGGAAGGGGAGGGGAAGGGAGTGGCATGTGAAGACGTGGAGTGTGGAGGTGATTGAAGCCTTCGGACCCAACAGCTTGGGTCGAGGGGGATTTAAACTTGCAGTTTTGGAGTGGGGTGATGACCCAGGGTTTGTGAGGGGGAAGGAGGACTTTGCAGTCACATTAAACATTGCGTGGATGTTCCACGGTTACCAGCTAGTATATATGACAGTAGAGTATGAATGAATGTATGTATGTATGCATGTATGTACAGTGCCTTCAGAAGGTATTCACACCCCTTGAATTTTGTCACTTTTTTGTGTTATAGCCTGAATTTAAAATGGATTAAATTAAAAAAAAATTGTCACAGAACTACACAAAATACCCCATAATGGACAAAGTGAAAACATGTTTTTAGAAATTTCTACAAATTAATTAAACATGAAAAGCTGAAATGCCTTGCATCTATAAGTATTCAGCGCCCTGAGTCAATACTGTGTAGAAGCGCCTTTGGCAGTGTTTCCAGCTTCGAGTCTTCTTGGAGATGTCTGTAACAGGTTTGCACATCTGGATTTGGGGATTTTCTCGCATTCTTCCTTGCAGATTTGCTCAAGCTCTGTCAAGTTGGATGGGGAGCGTCGGTGAACAGCAATCTTCATGTCTTTCCACAGATTTTCAATGGGATTCAAGGCTGGGCTTTGGCTGGGACACTCAAGGACTTTCACCTTTTGTTCTGAAACCATTCCAGTGTTGCTTTGACTGTATGCTTGGGGTCATTGTTGTGTTGGAACGTAAATCTGCACCGTCGTCTCAAGTGTTTTTCACTCTGAAGTAGGGTCCAGCAATATATCAATATACCGGTGAAATCGATATAATTTTTCATATCAATTTACCGGTATTGGAATTCTGAATATACCGGTATGCCGAAAAAAATCGATATGAAAAAAATACAAAACTGGTGCATCACAACAAATCGAAGAAAGGTGTTTAAAATGATTAAACACCGAACATGATTTTAAAAGCTTTGATGTACTCGGCTAAACATGGAACAGGAACAGTGAAAGGTATGATGTCAAGACGTAACAAGAAGTAAGTACAGTATGTTTAAACTTTTAACCCTCAGCATCTGAGCTCCCGTACAAGCAATCACATTTTTCTTTACCCTCGTGGATGGTTTTAAAGCAATTGCCAATTGGTTATTATTTTATATGAATCGGGTGTGCTTTAGAAATCCCGTGCCGAGTCAGTGATCTGCGATAGCGATTCGGTATGAAAGTAATACCGGTACAGCGTTCCGCGATAGTCATACCAGTAAGGCAATGGATTTTGAACTGTGTCGATTACCAATGCTGATTTCATTTTAAAACAAAATCATTTTTAATACAAGTTCAAGTTGGAAGTAAAATAACCGTTCTCATTATGGGGGGGGGAGGGAGGGGGGCCCCGTCATTGGACCTCCATCCATTGGGACCATACTCTGTGTAGAGAGTTGGTGCTGCCGAAGCAGTCGCCTTGGCTATTGGACACAATCCTGGACGGGTCACCACTCGACGCAGTATATCCAGCATGCTGGCACTCATTTTGCCAAGGTCGGAAGGATGACAGGCAGAGTCAGCCCCACCTGGTATTAGTGCAACAGCCAAGTGGGATTTGAACTCAGGATCCCAGGATCCCAAGCCCACCACCCGAACCATGAAGCCAACACCAGGCATATCTTCATAATATGTATGCATACATAGCAGAATTTTCGACCCACCCTTTCCCACTCCCTCTACCTTGTAAAGGCTCGTATGAGAGCTAACACACAACGCACAGCAGGATGGGAATGAGACAAGAGGGGCATGGGAAGGATAGAACAGCGAGGAATAGAGATATTAGGAGATCTGTGGAAGGGAGAGGGATGGGCGGGGGGCATGGGGTATACAAGATGGACACTACAGGGACTACGCGGGGTAGAAACGGGGGTAGAAAAGATCAAGGATTTGGATGGGGGTGATAAGAGATGGTGGTAAATAGCTGTTTTGAAGGCCTGGAGGGAAGATGTTATTGAAACAGAGTGAGGGAGTTTATTCCAAAGGTGGGAAAAAATAGGAATGAAAGAGTGAAGGTGAGCAGTGATTCGTGATTTTGGTAGTTTTACCAGAAGGGGATTGTTGGCGGATCTTGAGCGCCCTGCGGAAATATGGTGGGGACAAATCGCAGACAGAGCATGGTGGGGGGGGGGGGGGCAAGACCGGAGAGAAGACGGCAGAACACAGAAAGACCACTGACCTGCCTGCGGAGAGAGAGTGAGAGGCCCAAAGACTCAGCCTCATCGTGGGAGATACCATTGATCGAAATGCCTTGGTTTCCACAATGTGAAGCCGATAAAGGTGAGAGGCAGGAGCACCTGGCCAGAGGGGAGAGCAGTACTCCATTAGGCTGTGGAGGAAAGCTTTGTATGTGGTCAGGAGCTCAGGTGGGCCCAGGAAGGACTTTGCACGACAAGAGGATTCCCAGTCGGCGACTGAATTTGGAGGCCAGGTTGGAAATGTGGCTTTCCCAGGAAAGATAATATCAGATTTCACTCCAGATTTTGACACTGATTTAGTCCAGGCAATATCCGATCCTCAAAACCTAAAAATAATATTTTGATGATCTACTTTTATTAGTCCGTGAGAGTAGATTCGTGGAAAATCGTATCATAACATGCATGAAATCGCTTCAAGTTCCTAATTTGAAAACTATAGCACTTACAAAAGTGATGTATACAGCGATTTGTCGCTAACATTAGTGAGGAAAGTGAACAAAAATTTTATTGCTAAGAAATCGTTGTGGCCTGTTTCAAGTCAAGGCAAGGTTGAGCAGGCCAAAAAACATGGTGGATTCTGACCCCTGCGAGGTTACCCAAGAAACGCTTTTCGACCCCAGAGAGCGAGGTGGCGAGGATCACCTGATGAAGGATATAATTAAATAAGGCCGTTAATTATCTCAAAAAGGGTGTTTTAATTAACCCAAACACCCAATTTTCACTCTTGAACTTCCTTGGAGTTTTCTTTGTAAACATGCAAAGTTTCAGGCTGCTAGGTTTCATGGTTTTGGAGTTATGGAGGAGACACACCACACACACACACACCACACACACACACACACACACACACAAACATTGCCTTTTATTAGTATAGATCTGGTATCAATATAATGCGAATGATTGCTGATATTAAAGGTCAAATTATTGATGAACAATATGAATGATTGATGATATTAAAGGGAAAATGAATGATGAAATATGAATGAGCAATTTATTAAAGCAAAAAGCGATGCTATGAAGATGACGTACAAAGGCAATATATCGATTTTCATTGACTTATTGTGACATATTAAAGGGTTTTTGCATTTATTCACAGGGTTGTAAAACTGGAGCTTATGAGGGGACTGAACACACTGAACAAAACTGCATTATTATAGCTATAAAATAAGGTTATTACATCAATGTATTGTCCTGGTTGAATCGGCAGGTTAACCAGCTTTATATTCCAAGCAACAATGTATGGCATTGTGTTTGAAAGGGAGCGAGGAGAGGATGCAAAATAATTAAAATAAAACAGAAAAGGAAAGCAAAGAAGAGGGAGGATTGTTGAAGAGGGAGGGAGACAGGGAAGCAATGGTGAATGAAGAGTAAAATAAAGGAAGTGCAGGGGGGGGGTCGAGGGAGGGGTGTATTAAATGACACAAAGGAAGAGGAGTGGGGAAAGGGGGGAGGGCTGGTCTGAAATTCTGCTATATATGCATACATATTATGTAGATTTGCCTGGTGTTCGCTTAATGGTTAGGGTGGTGGCTTGGGATCCCAGGATCCCGAGTTCAAATCCCACTCGGCTATTGAATCAATACCAGGTGGATTGTCTCTGCCTATCATCCTTCCGAGGTCGGAAAAATGAGTGCCAGCATGCTGGTATCCTGTGTCGGAGTGGCGACCTGTCAAGGATTGTGCCGAATAGGCAAGGAGACTGATTAGGCAGCACCAACGCTCTGCACAGAATATAGTCGCAATGGATGGATGGATGGATTATGTAGATGTCTCCTGCACTATCATATCACTGAAAAACTGATGTTCTCATCCAAATGAAGAGGTGAAACATAATCATTGACAGGGTCATACCACAATACACCTCAACATATGTATCATACATGCAGGTCATCTGATGCGCTCGTGGGGAGTTTTAGATTCTCCTCTGCCTAAAGGGGATTTTTATAGCAATGGCTTGAATCATCGTTTGGGGTACATTTAGCCATGAGCCAGACCCGGTATTTTTGGCACCGGTACCATCCGAGGGGAATAATGCTCATCATAATTTTTGGCAGAGTATAACTCTCTACAGTCAGAAACTATGTGATAGCATGGCATTGGAGGTTGCCTTTTGTGTGTTATTAGCCATTTAGTAACCCCATTTTAAAAAATAATTCCAGCAATGTGTGTGTGTGTTGTTGTGTGTGTGTGTGTGTGTGTGTGTGTGTGTGTGTGTGTGTGTGTGTGTGTGTGTGCGCGCGACCGCCGTTTCTCGACAACCGCCGGTCCGATCTGATTGAAACTTGCCGGAATATTGCTGGGGACCCACGGATATGGCTTTTCAAGGTTTGATATTAATCGGATGAGCGGTTCCAAGTTACGGCCATTTATCTGTCAACCAATGACAAGGACGCGGTGCTATGACATCAACGAATGACGTCACAATTAATGTTTTTTTTTTTTTTTGCACGATTGACGTCCGATCTGATTGAAACTTGCCAGGATTATTGCTGGGGACCCACGGATGTGCCTTTTCGAGGTTTGATATTAATCGGATAAGCGGTTCCCAAGTTACGGCCATTTATCTGTCAACCAATGACAAGACACGGTGCTATGACATCACGAATGACGTCACAATTAATGTTTATTTATTATTATTATTTTTTTTTGCATGATTGACATCACAATTCTTCTTCTTCTTTGTTTGGTATGAACGTCACAATCGACGCTGGGGACCTGAGTATGTGCCTTTTCAAGGTTTGATATCGTTCTTCATTCCGTTTCAGCTGTTTCCCAAGGTTTGAATTAATTGTTCAAATTATTAATTAATCCCAAGGTTTGAATTTTCCCAAGGGAAACAGCTGTTTCCCAAGGGTTTGAAAGCTGTTTTTACCGAGGTTTGAATTAATTGTTGTCTTGGTAGACATTTGTGAATACATTTACAGAGAGAGGGCGAGAGAACAAGGGACGGGGGCGGGAGCGAGGGGCGAGAGCGAGAGACGAGGGGAGAGAGAGGGGCGAGAGACGAGGGGCGAGAGACGAGGGCGAGAGACGAGGGGCGAGAGACGAGGGGCGAGAGACGAGGGGCGAAAGAGACGAGGCGAGAGACGAGGGCGAGAGACGAGGGGCGAGAGACGAGGGGCGAGAGACGAGGGGCGAGAGACGAGGGGCGAGAGACGAGGAGCGAGAGAGGAGGGGCGAGAGACGAGGGGCGAGAGGGAGGAGGGGCGGAGACGAGGGGCGAGAGAGGAGGGGCGAGAGAGGAGGGGCGAGAGACGAGGGGCGAGAGGGGGCGAAGGGGGACGAGAAGCGAGAGGGGCGAGAAGAGGGGCGCGAGAGAGGAGGCGAGAGAGGGGCGAAGAGGGGCGAGAGAGGGGGCGAGAGAGGGGCGAGGAGGGGCGAGAGAGGGGGGTGAGAGAGAGGGGCGTCACAATTCAGAGAGGGGGAGAGAGGAGGGCGAGAGATAGGGGAGGGGGGGGGGGCGAGAGGAGGGGGAGCGAGAGAGGGGAGCGAGGAGGGGAGCGAGAGAGGGAGCGAAAGGAGGGGGAGGAGAAGCGGAGAGGGGGAGGAGAGAGGGGGAGCGAGAGAGAGGGGGAGGAGAGGAGAGGGGGCGAGAGAGAGGGGCGAGAGAGAGAGGGGCGTCACAATTCAAGAGAGGGGGAGAGAGGAGGGGCGAGAGAGGAGGGCGGGAGAGGGGTGTGAGAGGGGGTGGAGAGGGGCGAGAGAGAGGAGCGGCGACACTAGGGGGGGGGAGAGAGGGGGGCGTCACAATTCTTCTTCTTCTTCGTTTGATATGACATCACAATTGACGCTGGGGACCTGAGTATATTTCCCAGGTGTTTTCCCAAGTTATGGCCATTTATGATACGGTTTGGTCTAATCTAATTGAAACAATGCCCAATCCAGTCGTTGTTTACGACAGTGAAGGATCGAAGCTGCACATACGGGCACGCACCTACGGGCACGCACCTACGGGCCGCACCTACGGGCCCGCACTAGTTTTTAAAAGGAAGTAACCGCAATTGTAAAAGGAAGTGTTCACTACCAAAATGTGTGTGTTTGTCAAACGGACTGAAATTCACTGATATGTGCAGACTTCCTCTTCCTGCCAGAGTTTCCTCCAGTTTCCAAGTGCCTTTTGATGGTGGAGGAAACTGTACTCACTGACACTTGGCTTCCTTTGCAATTTCTCGAAAGGAAAGACCTACACTTTTAAGGGTTATAATGGTTCAGTCTTCCTTTGTTAATTATTGTCTTTTTTGCTCTCATTTGATAGCTATAATCTACTTCTTGTAGTGCAATATTGTCCAAAAATAATGGTTCAGATGGCTGTGTACAACACAGTCCGTTCCAACACTGCTTTTATACAGAAAGAGGGTTTATAACTAATCAACAAAAGTTGGGACACCTGTAGGAATTCTTTGCATCAACTTTCAAAGCTTAATTTACTTCCATTGCTGCAGAACAGCTGCAGTTGCTAACCCATTACTTGTTCCCGAAAAGGGCCTTTTTAACAACTCTGAAATCTACATATTTTTCAGTGTTTGGTAACCTAAACTTTTTTTTTAACTTCTGGCAGTTTGCTGCTTAGCTTTGTACCATTTCAGGTTATTCACTGGACTTGAACTGCTTAAATTTCAGTAAAAACTGGAAAAATGGGGGTGTTCTAAAACTTTTGACCAGTAGTGTGTCACCAATGACATACCTTTCAACCTAGGCATGTTTAGCACTTTTTGTTGAGAAGCAAATGATCCTAGCAAAAGGTAAGACAAATTTCAATGCTAATGTTTGACTGATAAAAAAAATGTTGTTAAGTTGAAGTAGGATGTTTACCTTGTACTGGCCTTTTGCACAAAAGCTTATTTAAGGGAGGCATATAAACAGGGTGATAACACAAAAGCTACCACCCATGCAATGCTATCATATTTTCTAACTCTAGCGTTGTATCCTTGGGCCAAAAATCACTATAAGAATTATTCTCCCCAGATGGTACCGACCAAACCTACTTGCTCATGGATTAATTTGGGGTACATGTACCTGTTCACGAGTTTTGCCCTGAACGTATCTAGTTGAAAATTATATTAATAGTCTAAAGGGTGCAAGCATGGACTAGTATGATCTGAGAAAACGGAAACGACCTTTGAAGGGAAGTACCCACGCCGGGCCAAATGATTCTCGAGCGGGTGGCGAGAGTGCTGGTAGCTATGTTTACACCTACGTTTGCAATGGTGTCACATTTTGCATGAACTTTATTTCGCACGGCTGCATCCAGGTGTCCCATCACGCATGAAGCAGTTTGTAGGTCATGTTTTTTCAATTCCAACAACAGAGAGCATTTGGCTCCAGGGTAAATAGCAACGTCGGAGTCCCACAGCTGCAAGGGTTGGCGCAAGATTATGCAATCACTCTTTTGGTCCACCTTGAACCATCTGGGGACATCTTTACTCGAAAGAAGTGAGCTTTGTAAAATGATACGCTCGCTGTGCCTAAATATATAAATATATAAATAAATAATAACCATGAAGAATTTCTGAATACAATGGTTAGAAAGCTCCTTGCACCTGTTATGGAAAGCTCATTGCACACACCTAAAGCTATCGACATATTTCAAACGGTTGAGTTGAAGACAGGTAAATTAAGAAAGGATATGGGGGTGGAGGAAATTGGGGAAAAAAAAAGAAGGGTTTGGAAGGAAATGTGACAATGTGAAGGGAATAATGGGAGGGGTGTTATTAAAAATAATAGCTCGCATATTTTGCGTACATAATGTGCATACACAAGTGCATCATACACAAGTGATGACTACTTCAGTTGCCGTGAAAGAAAAGCGATTCTAAAGTGGCAAAAAGCTAATCCTAATTCTTGGTTTGGTGCAGTGCAGGCATGATAGGCCAAATGACCTCCTCCTGCACTAGGGCTCCTTACATATCTATCATGGAGTACGGTAGTACTTCATATGCAGGGATGACATGGGAAAAAAATGGCCGCCCCATCAAAAGTGCACAAAATAACACGCGAGAAAGTACATCTATATGTTACTAAAACTCTCATCTTGTATGTATGTATGCATGTATGTATGTATGTATGCTCCCGAAATACAGCCAAAACGGGACAAGATAGCACGAAAATTTTAGGGTCACCTTACTCACCATTCTCCTGCGGTGTGCAGTATCAAGTTTCGTTAAAATCGGTGCAACGAAAAAATATTAAAAATCAATTCCCGATTCAGTCAAGTACTCTCGGGAGAATTTGATCAATGCAAACAACCTCAGCGTATAGTTCGCTGGACTATCATTTTCTTTTTTTTTTCTCTTGAAATATTTTTACTTACGAAATCTAAAGATTTCGTAAGTATATTGATCACTTCCGTCATGTGTTTGTGTGTTTGTTTGTTTGTAGGCACGATAACTCGAGAACAGAGAAGCTACCAATGTCAAATTACACACGTGATTCAGGAGGGTGATGGCTAGTGCTGATTAGATTTTGGTCAAAATCCGTCAAAGGTCAAGGTCACAGTGAGGTCAAACATCCAAACATAACTCCGAACGAAGAAGCTCCACATGTCAAATTACACCACGTGATTCAGTAGGGTGATGGCTAGCGCTGATTAGATTTTGGGCAAAATCGGTCAAAGGTCAAGGTCACAGTGAGGTCAAACATTCGATTTTGATGGTTTGGTACAGAATCATCGTAGAAACTTCTGGTTTGCGTCGCTACCTTCTCTAGAGACAGCTTTTATTAGACAAGATTGAGGTCAAGTTGACGATTTCGTAAGTACCAGTCTATGACTGCTTGTTTTTTTCATCAACCGCTGTCACAAAGGGAACCCAACGGGTTCACGGGTCGTCTAGTTACTGTATAAGAGCAAGCTTGTCTGTTGTGAAGCGTTTTATTTGGTTTTTATAGAATTCCATACCCCTGGACCAATTGCCCCGAAATTTGCTCGATCACATTATTGTAACACGCATGAGGTCAACGTTGCATTAAAAAATTGCAATTTTTAAACAAATCGATGTTAAAATAAGAAATAACGGCACTCTGACCGATCGGTGGGGAGAGGGGCGGACCTTGGGTTACACGCTGGCGCTTCCGCATCACGTTTGAAAGCGAATTATTTGTCGTGAATCGAACCAATTTAAGTTAATTATTGGTTTCCTCGCTGCAAAGACAATATAAATATACAAAGGTTTCACAGTCTCCACATGATCACATTGAGTGTAAGTAGTCGTTGCATGATCCTAAACGACCTCAAATGAGGAAATGAGGCCCATCATTGCCGCTTTGCACTCCTGGATTAATTTTTGCCCCAGCTCTACAAACATCAATCTTCTTGATGTTTTTCTCAACTCTAAATAACCAAATCTTGATCAGGTGACCCAACTTCTTGTTGTATAATAATGAGTGTTGCTGCCGTGATATTAAAGTCATTTAGATGAAAGACGAAGCAAACTGTAGCATATTCTTTACAGTAACTCGCAAACTCCCATATTGTTATTGGGGGTCGGGACCTGAACCCGTCAGTTGAACGAGTGCGGCACCTGCATGAGGTTTGCATCTGCGATTAAACTCCTTGCCTTTGTCAGACGAGCCTTTAAATGATACATTTCATGAACATTAACTTGGAAGATTGTGGAGTGAAGCTTCAAGTGATTGCTGTCTCATTAAATGGCTGCTCCAAACATGGCCGGATTAAGCTTTTGTGGGGAGCAAGGCTTTTTGGGAACCACTTCAGGATGTGATGAAATTCATCACAATCGCAGTGCATCGTAGGAAAATGATTAAAGTTGAATACATGCATTTTAAATAGTTGCATTATGTCTAGCTGTACTCTATTCTAAGAATCAAGTCAATTAAATAAATGTAAAAATGTGTTTACATACCATGGGAAATCTTCTTTTGAATGTAGCACAAGGCTGTGGGGTGGCATCATTGGCTGAGGGTACGGCGGTGCCACCGACGCAATCATGGGAAAATATGATCCTGCTTGCAAAGGAGGACTTTTCCACAAGAGGTACTTTCGAGACTTCAAAGGTACAAGTTCATGGATTACATCTTCAAAGTCCAGCTGTCGCAGTAGGTCGCTTTCAATGCTGAGGAGGCATGATGTGCAATGAGCCGGGCATGTTGTATCAAAGTACGCAGTTTGATTGTGGTGAAAGCAAGCTTACTGAAAGATCTCTCCCAGCTGCAGTTTGTTACGATCAGAGAGAGATACATACATAAGAAGTGCCACCGATGTTTGGGAAAGTGTATGATAGTTCTTCCTTGTAAAGTATCTGAGCTTGGCTTCTTGGAAAAGTGCAGTCTCTCTGCTTTTCAAAACTCACAAACTGAACAATCTAACCAGGAAAACACTTCACACTGAGATCTCTGCAGTATTCTTGTACTAGTTTTCCAGCATCACGTCTGAGCTCTTCCCGGTTAAGGTTACAGAAATCCATAACAACCTTGACGTTATTTTAGACCGTTTCAGACACAAAATATCTAGCTGCCGTATCTGTGGTAAGTCTCTCTATTCCGACCAACAATGTCTCGCAGTGGAAGCGTTCTCTAGCCAAGAAGACCGTCTCTTCTGACAATTCATTGCAGTTATATTGTCTGCTCCTCTGAACAATGCGGCTCCTAGTTGCTTTGTATTATGACTTGTCTGAAATTTATTTTGCATCCTTCTCACAGTCCTCAAAGTGGTCATGTAAAGAGATGAGAAATGATTTCAGAGAAGACATAAGATCAATCGCTGTTTTCGGATCTACAGTGCCTTTAGAAAATGTACACCCCCCTTTCAAAATTTTCTCCTTTTGTTGCCGTATAGCCTGGAATTAAATTGCATTAAATCAGACAATTTCCACCGTTATTTCCACATCGTAACACACAACTTCCAAGTGAAAAAGCATGTTCCACAAATTTCAGAAAATGAATCACAAATACAAAACTAGAATATCTTGCTTGGATAAGTGTCCACCCCTCTGAGTTAATACTTGATGGAAGTACCTTCAACAGCAATTACAGCTGTGAGTCTGTTGGGATAGGTCTCCACCAACTTTGCACACCTTGATTGGGCAATATTTGCCCATTCTTCCGTGCAAAACTGTTCAAGCTCAGTCAAGTTGTGTGGTTGCGTGGGGAGCATTGAAGGACAGCAATCTTAAAGTCAAGCCACAGATTTTCGATTGGATTTACGTCGGGGCTCTGACTGGGCCACTGAAGTATATTTATCTTTTTGGTCCTTAGCCACTCCAATGTAGCTTTGGCTGTGTGCTTCAGGTCTTTGTCATGCTGAAAAGTGAACTTCCATCCCAATTTCAGCTTTCCAGCAGAGGGCAGCAGGTTTTCCTCTAGGATTTTTCTGTATTTGGCTCCATCCATTTTCACAAGTGCCCCAGTCCATGCTGATGAGAAACATCCCATAAGATGATGCTGCCACCACCATGCTTCACAGTAGGGATGGTGTGCTTTGGGTGATGTGCTGTTAGATTTGCACCAAACATAACCTTTTTGCATTCAAGGAAAAAAGTTCCATCTTGGTTTCGTCAGACCATAAAACTTTTTGCCACATGGCTTCAGAATCTCCGGAGTGGTTTTTTGCATTTCTCAAGCGTGACTCAAGGTGGGTTTTTCTTTGAGTAATGGCTTCCTTCTTGCCACCCTACCATACATGCCAGACTTGTGGAGTGCTTGTGATATTTTTGTCACATGCATACAGTGACCAGTCTTTGCCATAAAGGCATGTAGCTCTTTAAAAGTTGTCGTTGGCTTCTTGGTGGCCTCTCTGATCAGTGTCCTCCTTGCTTGGTGATCCAATTTGGAGGGACGGCCTGATCTAGGCAGGGTCTTGGTGGTACCATACGCTTTCCACTTCTTAATGATTGTTTTGACTGTGCTCCAAAGGAAAATGAACTCATGGTTGTCTTTGCTGTGAAATGCACTACCCAGCAGAGGAAACATACAGGAAGAGCTGATTTTATTCTGAAATAATCAGAATCACTTCACTTTAACACAAGTGGAGGCCAATTAACTTGGTGCGTGATTTTGAAGGTGATTGGTTACACCTGAGCTAATTTTAAAATGCTATTATAAGGGGGGGTGGACACTTATCCAACCAAGATATTCTAGTTTTGTATTTTTTATTAGTTTTCTGAAATTTATAGAATTTGTTTTTCACTTGGAAGTTGTGGGTTACGATGTGTAACTAAAGGAGCAAAAAGTCTGATTTAATGCAATTTAATTCCAGGCTAGAAGGCAATAAACGGTGAAAATTTTGAAAGGGGGTGTAGACTTTCTATAGGCACTGAATATCTGAAGCTTGCAGTGCCTTACTCATATTGTTGAAACATACCAGAATTGTATTCCATAGATGACAAAGGAATGCTGTATCGAGATGATCCATTGTGGTAGCCAAGCTCTTGGCTTCATGTCTAGCATCAGGCTTCTGCTCTGTGTCTCCTGCCACATCTCTCAAAGCTGCTTGAATGATCTTTTAGCCACCAGTTCATGGTTTTGTTTCTTCTGCTCGTGCTGACCATCGGGTCTCAAGACGAAGACTTGACTGCTAATTATCCACCATGCCCTTTCACACACATGAACACAACACCTGCCATCGATAAGTTGAATTTGAGGAATATGTGAGCATTTGGATAAATCCAAGCAAACATACATCTTCTGTAAAGGAAGAAACAGCAGCAACACCATCAAGGTTGAGTGAATGCCCAGCACAGGGCAAGAGGGTTAAATGTTTTGAGTCGAGCCTGCAAGTCAGCATACTGTCCCACCCAATATATTGCTGGCATTGTCATACGACTACCCACGACAAACGGAGAAGTTGATAGACCGCTTTTCAAGAAACTGAAGTAGAGCTTAAGCGAATGTCAAGGCCTTATGACCGTCAGGTTGCAGAAATGAATCGTTCAACAGGATCCCCATCTTTGACGTATCGCACGATGGTTGTCAGTTGATCGACATTGGTGAGATCAGTGGTTGAGTCTCTAGAGGTGGAGAAATAGTTTGCCATTTCAATTTCGTTATTCATAAGAGCCCTGATTTTTTTTTTCTGACATGATTCTTATCATTTCCTCATCGAATGCTGAGGAAAGATGCGATTTCTTTCCTTTTCCCTTCTGACTAAATTCATGAATGTGATTGGCAAGGAATGGGTCAAACTCAGCATTAAGTTCCATGATACCTAAATAATTGCCATCATGTTTTGAACCAAAGATCTCATCATCTCTCGAAATGGCAATCCTCTCTCTCTCAGCCAGAAACTTGACCCCCACCACAACGTGATATTGACCATATACCATATATTTTTGCTTTTCTTCAGCTTCTTTCTCCATTGCTGATTGACATGATGAGATGTTCCCTGGTAGCATAAGATGTACAGTCTCTGTGCCCATCACTCTTGGCGTGGCGGCTCATTTTCTCATCAGCTTTTACCGGTCACAGAAATTTTCAGAACTGGAGAAGTTGTCAATGCATGACGGCATCAAACGTGCAATAACAACAACATACAGGAACATTTGATTGGCTGTAGAGTAACCAACTTCATTTGCGACTTTCTCCATTTTGTCGAAGGGTATAAAACATACTTGTTTTGAAAAAAACGATCGTGCCCCTTGGGTTTAACCTATGGTAGATGAGTGAAATCGTTTTGATGCAGAGTACTTCCCTGATATCTGCTTTGTTGCGGCACATCAAAAGGGCCTAAATTTGACCAATAGTGAATGCAAGGTTCCTCTATGAGAAACCATTCCCTGTATCCGTCGATCGGGCCTTCTCTTTCCAAAGGGTGTTCAAATCTCATTCGTTATTCTCAACTATAACAGCAGGTTTGGGCTCACAACCATCTTTTCCTTCATCCTCTTTGTCAGTTTCAGGATTTGGATCAGGTGACATACATGGTGCCACATCTGCTGACATGCTAGGTTGAGTCTCAACAAAAAGACTCAGTGTTGGAGTTTTTGCAAGAATTTCCGTCACCTGGTTCGATTTCTTCTTTGCTGTTTGACATTTCTGGGCAATGGATTGCAGCACTCTTTGTGTGGCATTTTGAAATTGAAACAGCTTAGTCATGGACAAAAATGATAATAAAAACAAATATATCTGAACAAGAAGCACAAGGCCTACCTGAAACAGCCAAATCATAAGCAGCAAAATCCTTTACGTCACTAAGCTTGTGTGGACAGGTTTGCCCTCAGTCGCTTGCTGGTCATCACACACGCCTAATCACATGTAAGTAGTGTGTGTATGAGCACAGAATTAAATGTTTTTTTTTTCTCTGAAAAATCCCCGTATTCCCAATGTTAATCCAACCCGAGCTCCAAGTTGGGAAGGAAACATCGTTAAAAAGGTACAGGAAAGGAAATGGACTTACAGCTCTTTGGGATGACAGGAATCTAAAGCACTCTGCAAGAAGCCCAATGGTGATCCGATATATTCCATCTTGTATCTTCCTACAAACTGTGATTTGCATCTGTTAGCATACACTACCGGTCAAAACTTTTTGAACACCACCATTTTTCCAGTTTTTACTGAAATTTAAGCAGTTCAAGTCCAGTGGTACAAAACCTTAAATGGTACAAAACTAAGCGGTAAACTGCCAGAGGTTAAAAAAAAGTTAAGTTACCAAAAACTGAAAAATAATGTAAATTTCAGAGTTGTTAAAAAAAAGGCCCTTTTCAGGGCACAAGTAATGGGTTAGCAACTGCAGCTGTTCTGCAGCAATGGAAGTAAATTAAGCCTGGAAAGTTGATACAAACAATTCCTACATGTGTCCCAACTATTGTTGATTCGTTACAAACCCTCTGTCTGTATAAAAGCAGTGTTGGAACAGACTGTGTAGCTACACCCTCTGAAGCATATTTGGACAATATTACACTGCAGGAAGTAGTATATTGCATCATAGATGGCAAAAAAAACAATAATTAACAAAGGAAGGACTGACAACCATTATAACCTTATAAAGTGTAGGTCTTTCCTTTAGAGAAATTGCAAAGAAGCCAAGTTTCAGTGAGTATAGTTCCTACACCATCAGAAGCGACTTGGAAACTGGAGGTAACTCTGACAGGAAGAGGTCTGGCACACCCAAAGCCACAACACAACCAGAAGACAAGTTCTGAGCGTCAACAGCTTGCGTGATAGGCGGCTCACAGGACACAGCTTCTAGACAGCTTAACACTGTCGAAGTAAGGAAGTCTCAGTTTCAACTGTGAAGAGAGACTTTCGACTGCAGTTTACAGGTCGAGTGGCAGTGATAAGCCCATTGCTGAGATGGCAAAATAAGAAAAAGAGGCTTTGCCTGGGCCATGAAGCACCGCCAGTGACTACTGAAAACTGGATAAGAAGGTCTTATGGACCGATTAATCAAAATTTGAAATCTTCGATTCATCACGCAGGGTTTTTGTACGCCGTCGAGTAGGTGAAAGGATGGTTCCTCAGTGTGTGATACCAACTGTCAAACATTGAGGAGGAAGCGTGATGATCTGGAGCTCTTTTGCTGGATCCAGAGTCAGCAACTTGCACAGAGTGACTGGCACCCTGAACCAAAAGGGC
>CM068955.1:85726614-85741294 GCA_035128595.1 Eptatretus atami | reverse complement strand
CAATCAGATGAAAATTGAGGATTTTATAAATCTCGCCTAAGTTGTTGACCTTTTGACCTCAAAAACATTATGCTTCTTCCTCATCACAAACTGCACCATGAGGTAAAGTTTCGTAAAGATCGGTTTAAAATTGTGACCTGTAGGCGATAAACAGACAGACAAACAGACACAACAAGCCGGTAGGCGGACATGGGTAGTCGACTACCACAGAACTGACGCGATGGCCCGTTCGATGGGGAATGACCTGAGGATTAAGCACAAGAAAATTCATGATTCTAGCTTCAAGGGTTATGCTGCAGATTGTTTTTTCGTTAAAATATCCCACATTTAGAGGTTTTTTTGCCGTTGCTAGGCAACGGAGGGGTCCATAGCAACGGTTCTGTCTCACACATAACTAGGACATACCATGAACCTACCATACCAGTTTCATGTATATCTGACTCAAAGTCTCTGAGATATAACGAACTTGGTTTTTTATTGTTTTCGACCAGGGTTCATTCAAAGTCTATCTTCTCCGACAGTTTTCATGGGATCCGGCTGGAAATTTTTGACAATATGGCTGAATGTACTGCCCACAGTCGCTCGTGGCCCGATTTTTGATTTTCGAAAATAATTTTTTATGATTTTCTAAAATTTCAAAGTCCCGTTGCTAGGCAACGGTGGTGTCCATAGCAACGGTTCTCATTTGCCACAAACTAGGTCATGGTATGAACCTACCAACCAAGTTTCATCGAAATCGCCATTGTATTAACTGAAATCGCCATTTTAAATACTGATAACAAGGGTAGAACAAATCTCAAAAAAAAATTTTTTTGAAAAAATTTTTTTTCGACTACATCGACTACCCAACAAGCCAGTAGGCGGTGATGGGTCGCCGAGCATGGAAACTATAAGATATAGAGCAAAATGGATGTCATATGCGGATAGGGAATCGCCTTAAGATTATGCATATCAAATCTCATCCAGTTCCATCTACTGATAACTACTCGGTATCCATTTGAATGAAAAGTACGAAAATGCGGTTTGAAATCGGAAATCCCCAAAGTTCGAGGGGTGCTGTGGTGAACAAAGATCTAAATCGAAAATCCGGCTTAATCATTTGTGCACAATGTATTCCAGACGATTAGTGTGAATTTTCATGACCATCTGACCATAACCCTAGGAGGAGTAGCATTTGGCGTGAAGGCCCTCCAGCTCTCGCATATTATCGATTTTTGCACTAATTGACCTTTGACCCTGACCTAAGCGAAATCGGTCAATATGTCCTGAGGCAAAGTTGTAGTACTCATCGAGTACCTTGAACCTGCAAAGTTTCATTCGTATCGATGCACTCACCCGGTCGCTAGGGGGCCTTCAATTTTCGCCAATTTTCGCGCATACCCTAATTGTAGGGGGCGCTGCCGGTAAAGTATTCCATATATCACAAAACCGGAATATATTTGATAGAGCATCACCTGTAGATCATTCGTGCCAAATTTCATAACCCTACGTGGGATAATGGCTTTCGGAATTCATTTCGCGTGAACGGTACGATTTTGAAGGTTTTTCGGTTGTTGCTAGGGAACCAAAGCGTCCCTAGCACCATCACAATTTCAAAGCACTAGTCATAAGATGTACCTACCACCCGAGTTTGGTCAAATCCACCCACGTTTACTACCAATTATGCTGATGAAACGAACAAACATCCAAATAAACAGACAGAATTACTGACAATAAGGGTCACCTATTTCGGCGACCCAATAACAAAATCGACTGACCGATACACTTGTAAAATCTTCATTTTGCAAGTAACAAACAAACAGACAGACAGAGGGGTGAAAACATAACCTCCTTCACCTTCAGTGGTGGAGGTAATTAAGTCATTTATCCCAACATTGTTGTGGTGCACTCCCACATTAATTTTTTCTTCAGCTTTAAACATCAATTTTCTTGATGTTTTACTGAAATCTAAATAACCCGATCTTGATCGGGTGTGTGTGTGTGTGTGTGTGTGTGTGTGTGTGTGTGTGTGTGTGTGTGTGTGTGTGTGTGTGTGTGTGCGCGCGTGTGTTGTACACATGATGAAGGCTCTCACAACGACGTGGAGGCATTTGGCATCCTCGCCACACTTGCCCACTGCGGATTGGCGATATATTATTTATATTAAACATAAATTGGTTTAAGACTCATGCTCGAGCTTTTATACAAAGGCAAAGCCATGACAAGAAAGCGTGTATACACTTTAATTACAAGGACATTCATAGACTATGGACAAAGCAGTACGGCATTTAAAGCCTGAACCCCAGTTTGGTGAGCAAGGGGTTGAGACCTGAACCGAAAACAGACAAACCAATTTATTTAATTTAACGCTACTCTGTTACACGATGATCTGTACTTTTTTTCATGAGATGTGAATTCCTGTTCATAAGTGTTTCCTCAGTGGTCTTTGATCGCGTCAGACAGTCATCGTGCACTCAGCAATCACTGGACAGTTGCAAATCCATGGCTCTCAACAAGGAAACTGAAGAACAATCCTCCGGAGGGGTATATTAACTACATAGTAACTTGTAATTATTCTGAATAGCAACAGCCATAAAAGTCGACAAAGCCGGCTGTGTGCCAGAGAGAGCACGCGAGCAATTTGTTCACGAGTGTGCACATCAAGGGCACTACGTGATCCGAAGTGACAGGGCCGTGGACAGAGCAAAATGGCGCCGGAAATGTGGAAACCAAAGGAGAACCTATGGATGGGCTGCTGTGAAATACAGAGAAAAAGGTGACGCCCGCTTTCTCCTCCGCCTGAAAACAGCCACATCGGTGCTTTTCGGAGATCTCCCGACGCATTACGTGGAATCGGCGAACACTGCAGTGGAAAACACAAGGTGCCTCTTTAATTGACATTCTCGCACAGTAATGAGGATGAACACGTGGGGAAGAGTAATTTTTGGGCCGAGGAATCCAATTTACCTTTCCTCGTATACATTCGGACGTCCGATGTGGAAAAGTTATTTATTTTTTCATCTCCGAGTTATGATGTCTGGGGGGGGGGGGGGGGGATAGTAATCTATTCTCCTTCGGGCTATCTTGGGACATTGGGATGAGCGGTTTCCTCCTCTTGGTCTTGATACGACTGTGACCTTCGAAGCACGTCCGGGATGCCATGATAAGAATCGAAATTAATGCCCGATATCAGATGGGTTCACAGGATGCAATCATATTTATCGTGACCGCACATACGAATAAGTCTCTAATCTGGGACATTCAACCATGATTTATTTATTCATTCCCATTGCACCGGTAAAAACTGCAAAACAGCATAAAGTGTGCCAGTGTAAAAGCATAAATTATTTATATCTATTGTATAACAAAAGATGTACGATGAAATACTGACAGTGAGGCATTGCCTAATGGATACGCACCTGTACAAAGTGACGTACAACGTGGTCATACAAATGCGGGACCAAAGGGGTGAAGGAAGCAAAGAACAATGAATAAGGAAAAAAAGATAATGGAAGAAAAATGAAGAGGAAGCAAATGTTCAAGCAGTCAGTGTGCACCAGCATCGCACCTCATCCCTACCTGCGATGTTCTCTACCTCCTTTAACCCTACATAACCCTATAACCACTTGCGGACATACTTACTGTCTGTCCGCAAGTGACCGTGCTTCCTCCACTCTTTTCCTGCTCACTCATTCATTCCCTTGCTCATTTTGTCCAACTATCACCCCCACTGTCAGTTCATCTCTTCACTGTGTCATCTGCTTCTTCTATGAACCTCAATATCGTGTGTATACTGTCAATGCTTTCTTACAAGGGGTGGTAAAAATGTTCTGTTTTTATATGCATCATGAAGATGTACATACCTATGGGCCGTAGATAGGGCTAGTTTAATTAACGTGGCATTATTTGTTGGTTCAGGTTGAAAGCTTAAAGTTTGTCATCAGAGTAGATTATGGATTTTCACAAGCTTGAGTGTCATAAAGTTATTATTCAAAAGAAAGTGTTAACACGAAGGAAATCCATCAACACATGTGTGCCGTATATGGCAATGGTGCTCCCTCATATATCACAATGATGAGATGGGCCAAAGAGTTCAAGCAAGGGCGTGAGAATCTTGAGGACGACCCATGGTCAGGACAGCCTTCAGATGCCACTGACAAGAGAACTGTGGCCCAAGTCGAGAACTTGATGACGGTGGATCGGTGCATCAAGGTCAATGACATTAGCACTGAAGTTGGACTTTCAGAAGGAAGGATTGTGACCATCACCCATATGTATTTGGGCATGTCTAAGATATACCCTCTGAAACGTTGGCACTTAGGATAAACAACAGGGGGTAGTGGCGAGCGACCTCAAGTCGCGAGCTGCTTCAACTGTATGAAGCCGATCCAGCCAACCTTTTTCCCATACGAAGGATGATAAAAATGTTTACCGAGGATGAGAATGATTCATCTCTTGGGCCTCAAATCCAGAAAATCGATACAATGAACACACAAGACTTTCCAACCCCCCCAAAGGAGTTCCAAACTCTACCTCTGGCTGGCAAAATGGTGGCCTCGATTTTCTGAGATGCCAAAGGGATTCTGCTGATTGACTACAGGCCAAGTAAAACAACGATCGCAGTTGACTATTATGCTGGCCCGATTCGAAAATTGCACAACCCCATCAAGGAGAAACGGTGGGGAATATTGACCAAAGGTGTGCTCTTGTTCCAGGACAATGCCCAAGCCCAAAAAGGCCCATGTTGCACAAGCTGCTATTCATGACTGATTTTGAGCAACTCAACCACCCTCCTTGCATTCCACACCTGGCTCCAAAGTGGCTTTGATGTCTAAACTTGAAATCCCACCTACGTGGTCACCGTTTTGAGGACAATTAGCTCACAGAGGATACCGGGCCTGGTTTGACCAGCAATCGGAAGACTTCTACAAGACTGGCATAACGACCGTGAAGGACAAATGGAGTGTGTATTGAAGTCAGTGGACATCATGTTGAAACATTGTCACAGGTCTTTGTCATTCAGGTCAAGCAAGATTAGATTTGTGACTTGCTATGGGTAACATGTAAACCCGTCCTAACCTGTTCATGGTTGAGTGTTCGCGACTCAACCGACTCCCTCCACCAGGTCCCCTTCCTGTGGAGGGTGTATAGATATGGACACCCAGCAGGATGAAATACAAAACCTGCCAAAGGGTGGAGGAGCTCCTTGTGAGTCAACGGCCATCCATATCTGGTGCCAACTGCGTCTGCGGATGTCCTCTTGCAGTTGGTTAACTTTCCTAGGAGGTTGGTGGCAGGATTTGTACTCTCACCACCACAAAACACTTTATTCTGCAAAACACACTGAGGTGTGTGGTGGGGTGGTGCTGAGGAGTCGTCCACCAGATGGTGGTCTCATGGGGTTAACCTGAGGCGGTCCCTTCAGGTGGGTGCTTGGAATGTCCTATGCATAAGAGGTAGGGATGGGCCAGGCATCTGCCTGGGGATGGTCAGACGGAGGCCCTTGAAGTACCAATGGAAAGTGGACGCAACGACGTGCTGTGGCACATGCTCCCCATGAATGTATGTATGTTTGTCTTTGTCATCTATCTAGATTATATTACTAAAACTCGCATCTTGTATGTATGTATGTTCCCGAAATACAGCCAAAACAGTACACGATAGCGCAAAAATTTTCGGGCCACCTTACTCACCATTCGCCTACGGTGTGCAGTATCAAGTTTCGTTAAAATCGGGCAACGAAAGAAATTATTAAAAAATCAATTCCCGATTCAGTCAAGTACTCTTCGGGAGTATTTGATTCAATTGCAAACAACCTCAGTGATAGTTCGCTGGCGCTATCTTTTTTTTTCTTGAATTGATTTTTTTTGTCAACCGCTGTCACAACGGGAACCCAACGGGTTCACGGGTCATCTAGTCCACCATAAAATTTGTTTCGTTCGAAAAACATCTTGACCGCCCCTCGAAAATACAAGATCTGACATTGAGATGCATATTAATTTTGAATCATCCAGCAGGAAAAATGCTGTATATTTCATAAACCTCACGACCTTGCAGAGGACAGGTGTTCATTCATAAAACAACCGTTTGATGCCCTGAGTGTAATGTGGAAGGAGGAGATGTTTGACATGTTACTTCCAGATGTCGAGACATTTGCCGCTAAACTTTGCATGAGATTAAGCGTCAGGATTTGTTCACAAAGGAGACGGCCTCTTTCAACTCCCAACTTGGAGGATCCAAGGCTCATGAGAGAATAAAACTACGGTAATATATAGTGTGAGATATTTATGTGCTCAGAGGGTGATAAATCTGAGTTGCAAAAATAGATGGCGGTGAGATCAAAGGAAGAGCAAGACTGGTGAGGATTTCTAAATGCAAAGTATCGATTTGGAAGCAAAGAAGAAATCTCTCTTGTGAAAACAAATCTGAAGCTGGAACCTCGCCGCGAGGGTCGTGTGGATGAGCCAATTCCACCAGAAAGGAAGATGTTCGAGGGACGTTTTAGCTAACACGGTTACTGCTAACAAACCGAATATTGGAGCGATCCCTCAAAACAAAACCACATGACATTATGTTACCAATTAAATAGCTTTCTTCTCTCGTCGTAATCATATTATATTAACTTTTCACAAAACCTTAATCCGGATGCTCATTGAAATACAGCGTTCGCTCGCAAGAACAAGCGACATGACGAGGCTTAGCCTGTTTGGTGTTCTCATCCGAGCATGCGGCCCGTGATGCTGTCGATCCCAGGTTAAAATCTCAAATTCTTCGTCAATTTGACTGTTGTCTATGTACTTACTGTATGCCCTTGTAATTCTTGTAAAGGTACAAAGATCTCTCATCATGTCATTGTATAAACTCCACATTGTGTTAAATAAATGAAAAACGTGCTGCATTGATAAAAGCACCTGCTTTGCCACAACTCTAGGGACTCGAGGGTGCATCGTTAACAGAATGCTGGATCACCAGAACCAACTGAGAAGCATTGCTATGCACAGTCATCACGTTTACCCAGTGGGTCTCATGGGTTAAAGGGGTCAACAGCAAGGAATAGTTCAGAGTATGACATCATCCTGAACATTATAGATCCAATTGATTTCATTTGTCCAGACCTCAGCATTCTAAGAGGCTTAGTGCCAAATATATATATATATATTTATCACGTATCAACTCCTTTCCACCTCGACCCAACTCCTTTTCCTCTCCTTCCCAAATGCTCTCACTGTTAATTTATTTATGAATGCCTCATATATGAATAATGTCAGTTGTCCAATTTAGGAGGAAAGGGATGATTCCGATCCACCCTGGAGATACCGAATGCTGGTGCTGATGACAATCAAACATGTAGGATTTGATGAAGTGTTCTAACATCCACAGTAAGAAATCCAAGCAAAGTATGGAATCAAACGATTTCACATTAAAACTGCCTTTTCTTGATCTAAATGGATAACCAGGCTCCAGTGCGTGCTGTGTTCCAGTACAAACAGCCTGTGCTTCTGGGGGACATTAAGCGTATTCGGCCAGTAAGGGTAGCACGGCTGCCCTATAGACCACGTGGGCTGGGAACCATGTTGTTCCCTTCGTGACAAATTCCATTCGACTCGTCAGAGAAATTGCATCGAACGAGCGACGGTCCCCATGGATGCTTCCGGGAGAGATTGCAATTAAAGCTAATTACACAATGAACGACAAACTGTATTTCGTTTCGAGGAAATAACTATAACGAAACAGATATTGCAGCCGGATAATAATGTAATCTTGCTTGGTTTTATTGTTGAATGCGTCATTGGAATTTTGTGCAAAACTATAGCTTCATAAACTTTGAATGATATTTAAAGGAGAAAAGGCATTTCCCGAAAGAGTTGCGAGGTGCTGACTGCGATATCACAGCATTTCACCCCAAGCAAATGCCGCCTACACATAACGTCGAACCCAGGAGATTGGTGGAAAGAGAGAGAGAGAGAGAGAGAGATAAATAGGAAGAAGAGTGTCACGTGAGGTGCTGAATAGTCATCCCCTATCCGTGACACAGCAGAGACAAACAAAAGGAGATTTTCATATAGCTAAGGCTTCCCGTGTAACGAGACTATCACCTGACCGTGACCTAACTCGGGACAGACGTGCTGCTGAATCAACGTGGTTTCGTTTCCATGCATGGCCCTAAAGACATGCAGGATGAAGCATCATTTGCCTCCGGAAGAGTAGCCCATTGCACACCGGCACCCTGGCCCACTCCTATATTCCTGCCCTACGGTTCACATGGGACACTGCAGCATAAACAGTGCAGTCGCCATGCTAACTAACAGCTCAAGTCAGCAAAATTCACAATGCTACTGAAAGGTGTGCAGAGAAATTGGGGAAGCAATCCGTAGCACTATTCTGCAACGGTGTTTCCTTGAAGATGCCAGGAAAATAAGGTCAGAGCAGTTGCTGAGTCAGAATTTGGATTAATAATTAACGTTCTAATGTGAACTTAAGATGTGCATTTACCATGAAGGCTGCAAATCAAATGCACAGTAACCGTGTTGGCCAGGAATCAAATGCCTGCTCAGCACTGTGACAGTGGTGGTGGGTTTCAATCGAGATGAGATCAATGGTACACTGATGGGACTAAAAGTAGGCTGATGGGACCAACAGCTTGTACACTGATGGGACCAACAAAAAAAACTGGTTTGACAACACTGCAACCAAAGCAATAAGGAGTCGTTAGGTTATAAATATCAATCATCACAATACAAATTCTGTTTTAGTAAATATATAACTAAGAACCCTTTCTATTGCATTTAAGAGGGGCTCATGCCCTAAACCATTGCTTTGCCTACTTTCCTACGGCAGTTAGCAAACCTCTCTCAATATTTCGTTGAAAGGGGTTCATCGTCCTTTCTTTTTCCACAGACGCAGACAGACCCCAGTCCTTCCAAAGACTTGTCGTCGATTGTGTTTCAGCAACACCTCAATTGAATGTTGCTGTGAAGCCTGTTCTCTGATTAATTATCCCTCTCTCCTATTACTTAACAAATATGGAAGGTTATCCCGTGACACATTGTCCGTCAATCCCTTCGGTGACATTTTAAAACTTTTTCTCAAGACCAATGGTGGGGTTTTCATGAAATTTGACACAAACGAGACTTTTGATA
Source organism: Eptatretus atami (assembly GCA_035128595.1). Classification (NCBI taxonomy): domain Eukaryota; kingdom Metazoa; phylum Chordata; class Myxini; order Myxiniformes; family Myxinidae; genus Eptatretus; species Eptatretus atami. Next base: position 85,732,175 of record CM068955.1, on the reverse strand, counting down.
ATATTGCTCAAGATTATCATTATTTTCATCAAATTTTAAAAGGGTCATTGTGGAGTCAAAGGTGTTCATTAAAAAAAAAAAAAAGTCTTTCTGCCATTAACTGAGATGACAAGAAAAGGATTTTGATCACAATGGGTGATTGTTGTCTTTTCTAGACCACACTGAACATGCATCAGAAACTCCCAGTCCCAGGTGAGCTCCAGAGACATTGGGCCTATATTCATACTGTATATCTTTTTGCACTCGCCTCAAAGCTCTCTAGCCTGAGTTTGAATCCCAAAGCAGCTATAAATCATCATCTTGATGTTTCACAGGGAGGGCGGTTTAATCACTGTGTGCACCGTCTTTCGGATGGACGTTAAACTGGGCGTCCCATCTGCAAGCATTCGTTGGTAGATGTTAAATATCCCACGGTTTCCTTTGCAAAGAGAAGGCGAGCAATCGCCGGCATCCTGAACAAATTACAAATTCCTGCCATAACATACAGGGAGCACTGCATCAGCAGCACAGCTGCGCCTGCAGCAAATAATGCTACCATGAAGCCGCCTGCTGCATACGAATGAAAACGATGAAGAAAATCTTCTTTGGAAGTTGGCTCCAGTATTTTTTTCAACCTCAAAGAGCAAGTATTGCTGTTGTGAAGTTGGAGGCATTGTTGATGGGAACCGAAGTTATAACGTTGAAAAACTTAATGATGTATTATCACCTGGCTGATGATTGGACCGGTATATTTCTTGTTGACAAATATTACTTTCTTGTATTTTTTTCACCAAATTTGGCTATTTTTAGGCAGAATTATCCCAAAGCCTTGTTTCGTAGTTCGGGGCCTTCTACATTTTACGTATGCAAAGGGAGGGGAGGTGGATTTAAATAATGAAAGAAGGGTAGGGAAGGTTATAGAACTGAAGATGAGAGTAAGGAAGAGGAAAAGACAGTGAGGTTTCTTTGAAACAACTTGCCTTCTCTTCCTGGAAGGCAAACCCAACCGAAGGCAATCTCAAATCATTCCACAAAGCAAACAACATATATATGTGTGTGCACTCTCACGAGAGCCAGAAAACAACATCTGTCCAACTTCAAGATTGAACTTTCAAACTCGTCTCCCTCCTCTAAAACCTGGTGACAGCTTGGAAATCTGTCTCCGGTGTATGCTCCCCTTCCATCCCTTCCCTCACTTCAAATGGCAACACAGCTGACTGCTCGGGAGAAGGACGAATGCCTCCATTCTGTGTTTGTTTCAAAATATTGTGTCCCTAAACCCTTCCTCTCTGTATCCTTCCTTCCCAGTCGTACCCAACTGCTCCTGGACTCTGTCCTTTGTACCCGAGAAGGTGGAGAATTTTCTGGCAACCCTCGACTGATTCTGCAGCTTGACCAGACGGCACCAGCTCATGAGTCATAAACACATACTCTGCTGCTCTTGCACTTCCTCTCTCTGCCTTATTCAGCCTATCTATCATTTGCCCTCGGTCTTCTTCCGTGTGCATGGAAATCAGCCAACATCACTGCATTAGATAGAAAGGTGCAAAAACTGATCCCTTTGATTACAGACCTATCAGCTTACTTACAATCATCAGCAAGGTAATGGAATCCATCATCACAGTAGATATGAAATCCTTCCTTTTCTCCAAAGCTCTCATCTCAGATCACCAAGTCGGATTCAGACCAGGTCACTCCACCTTGAACGCGCTGCTTTGCCTCTCCAAACACTGGATGGAGGCCCCCATGGACGAAAAAAAACTTCCACCAAGTACTGACCCCCAATATCAGACATGAGATCAGGGACATCTCTCTGGACACATCTCGTGCTTTTTATAGAGTTTGGCATCCTGCCTTGCACTCCAAACTCTCTGCCCATGGCATCCAAGGCCAACTCCACTCGAGGATTTCTCACTTCCTCAATTCTCGCATCCAGCATGTGGCTCACAACAGAATCCTCTCATCTCCTCTCCATGTCAAGGCTGGAGTGCCTCAAGGCAGTGTTCTGGGCCCTGTCCTATTCCTAATATCCATCAACGATCTCTCTCATCCTCTGGAAAATCCTCTTTACCTCTTTGCTGATGACTCCACTCTCTGCCATCACATCTCTCATCCTTCATTACCTAAGAATTACCTAAGTCCAAAACCACTGCTCACCTCCACTCATCTAGTCCTCTTTTTTTCCCCTCCTGTGGAATCAACTTCAACATTCCCTTCAATATCATTCTTCCCTCCACATTTTCAAGACAGCTGTTCAACACCATCTCAGCCTCCTTCCAAATTTTCCTTGTTGAGAGTTTGCTTCCTTATCCATCTTGTCCACCCCATTTGTCCTCCCCTACCCTTCTTTCTTCCCCACATCCCTTATTTGTCCAAGTATCCCTCTATTTTGTCCCTCGGCCATGTTGTTAGTGTGCATCCCCCTCTTTTTATGCTGTTCCGTTACGTCTTGATCAAGCAGTTGGAATATGTAATTTTTCCTGCATCTCCACCCGGCCTGCATCCTACGTGTCCTTCGAAAATTTTCCACAAAGCATGCAACATATGTGTTTCTTCTCTTTTCCCACATATGCGTGCATGAGTGAGGAACGAGCCTCGAGTTTGTATCCAAAAAGAGACAGGATCAATGGGAAGGACGTCGTTAAAATTCGAATTAAAAATTTAAAAAATGTCGAAGGGTGATCAATGGGAAGGACGACTGAAGAAGTGGAAGGTTGCGGAGCTAACCATTAGTATTCAAGAAACCTTGAGTAAAGTTAAACAGAATTATCCTTGTCATGCACATTTTCTAATAAGTGAGTAATTATTTTTACCAGTACAGTAATCTACCCAAGCTCCTCCACCCGGCCTGCATCTCAGCCAGGACGCATCTCCAGCCGGCTACTCATCCTTTCTAATGGGTAAACAATGTGCAGTGCCCTGCAAAAGTATTCACTAGAGCAATTTTCACATGAAGAATGGGCAAAGATTTCACCATCTCACTGTGCAAAGCTGGTAGAGACCTACCCAAAAAGACTCGTAACAGTCATTGCTGCAAAAGGTGCTTCCACCAAGTACTGGCCTCAGCGGCTGAATACTTTTACAACCCAGTGAATTCTGATTTGTACATGTTTTTTGCAGGTATTCCTGATATGTAACCTCCTTTAACTATAACAGTGTTTAGCTTGATCTCTTCGTTTATGAATATAAAAAAAGGTAATTTGGAAAAATTGTTTCTATATCCTTGTGATTATTCACGGACCGGTGTGTGTTTGTTTGTTTGTTTGTTTGTTTTAGTCGTGCTACTCTTCCTGCAGTTCAAAGCCAATTACATCCAGACTTGGTACAGAGGATCAGCATGATCCCAATTAATGTACAGGGGTGTTTATATCATTGCCGGTTCTTTTGGGGGTGGAGGGGAAGGATGCAAGTTCTCTATGTAAATGTGTATCGTGTAGCGCCACCTCCAGGTGGGGGAGGGTATTACAAGTCTCCACCATTTACGGTATAGTATTCCTGTCCCCACGTTTTCCAGGGCTGTGAAGTGTTTTGAATCATAAGCAGTAGGTATGTTTTTGCTTCGTGCACGTAACCCGGGTTATTTTTGCTGAAACAAAGCTGTCAGTTGCCTAGACACTGCCCAAATAAAAGTATGCTTCTGAAGAACGCGTTACATGCTTGGAACAAGATCGTCTGTGGGGCGAGTGTTGTGCTAATTATCTGTAATTCATCCAGAAGTGGAATTCTTGTAAGGGGATGAATACTTTTGCAGGGCACTGTAAATGTGTTTTTAATGAGTACCAGCAGCATCTGGTTGTGATCTGACATCAGCAAACATTGACGACGTAATGGTACTTTAACCCTCATAAAGGCCCAGTCACACCTTGACGTTTTAGCCAGCAATGGCACGTATCAAAATGTATGTAAAACGCTGGCTTACGCTGAACTTTTGATGTTTTTTTTTAAAGATTCGGACGTATTCATAACGAGTTGGTCGTATGCATAACATATTAGTAACGGACACAGAACGTTTCGTTGTTTATAGATAACTTATACCAACGAATGCTTAGCCTGTTGTCGGCGTTCACAACCTATGCCCAACGATAGTCTAACTTATGCATAGCGCGCTGCACGTATCGCCGACGATCACGTGGCGTAGCCTATTAAAAGGCTGCCGCACAACGATTCAAATCATAACCGCCGGAGAAATGGAAGTGTCAACATCGCAAGTCACACCTTGGCGATCTTGCCAGCTATGCCGACCTCTGAAAAATGCGTCTAAAACGCTGGCGCACGTCGAATACGGTATGGGTAGTTTGGTATACGTGAATAGAACGCTAAAGTACGCTATCATACGTCGTAGTAAGTGGAGTACGTATTGAAATTTTAAACATGTTAAAATTTTTACGACGTACTTGCCGTATGCCTCACACGTTCCGCATGCGATGGGAATAAGTTGTACGCACGATATGCGATCGTTGGCACACATCGACAAAAGTTACTTGTAAGTTACTCATAAGTCGAAACACGTCGAGGTAATGGTTAGCGTCAGTGTTCCAGACTCCCTGGTTTTTTTTTTTTTTTTTTCTTCGGTATGACGGTGATGTTGACACTTCGATTTTAGTGCGGTTATAATATAATATATTAATAGGCTGCCGCTCAACGATTTAAATCATAACCGCACTAGAAATCGAAGTTCAACATCACCGTCATACCGAAGAAAAAAAAAAAACAGGGAGTCTGGAACACTGACGCTAACCATCACCTTACGCGTTTCGACTTATGAGTAACGTGTGTGGACGTGTGTCAAAGATCGCGTAACGTGCCTACAACACGTTACTCACAAGGTTAGAAATAAGTTTCGGGTACGCTAAACATTACCTCGACGTGTTTTGACTTATGATAACTTACAATTAACGTGTGTCGACGTGTGTCAACGATCGCTAAACGTGCTCAACATGGCCAGCGTAGCGAACTTGGAGTCATACGCGGCATACGTCGTAAATTTCAAGCATGCTAAAATTTGAGGACAACCGCAAAGTAAACGATGAAAGCCAGCGTACTACGACGTATGTAGTGTTTTTCAGCGTGCTCTCAATGTTTCCAAAACTTACCCATAACGTATTCGACGTGTGCCAGCGTTTTAGACAAATTTTTCAAAAATCGGCATAAGCTGGCTAGAACGTCAAGGTGTGACTGGGCCTTAAGGAATGGTAATTTTCATGGAAGCAGGCTCGTACGGGTCATACAAAATGTACTGTCATGGCCAAAAATGTTGGCACCTTGCACGTTTTTCAAATAATGCACCATTTCTTCCAGAAAATGTTTGAAATTATAACATCTTTTGGTGTCCACATTTGTATTTCTTTGGTTTGCAGTGGAACAAAACAAAAAAAGCTGAAAAAAATTACTAAATCTGAGCTTAATTCCACACAGAAATCCTAAAATGGCCCGGACAATATTATTGGCACCTTTTTGAAGTTGTGAGAAATAATTAGATTTCAAGCAGGTAATTCTCCTTTACTTTGGAATCGAACTTATCTGTGGTGAGTTTCAGGTACCTGCAATATAAAAATCACTCATTCAGTCAGTTTGAATAGAGA
>CM068955.1:85707903-85726116 GCA_035128595.1 Eptatretus atami | reverse complement strand
TAAAAGTATTTAGTCCTCCACAATTCTTTCATTTCACTGTTAATATTACAGAACCTTGTTTTTGATTCAAACTTAATATATCCTTTTAAATCAAGAAAATAAAAAAAATGGCATTGACAAAATTATTGACACCCTCGACTTAATATTTGGTATCACAGCCTTTGGACAAAATAACTGCAGTCAAGTGCGTTCCTATAGCCATGAATGAGCTTCCGACACCTCTCACTGGCAGTTTGTCCCACTTTCTTGTGCAAACTGCTCCAGTTCTCCCAGATTTGAAGGGTCCTTCTCCAAATGCTGTTTTCAGATCTCCCACAGGTGTTCAATGGGATTTGGATCTGGATTCATTGCTGGCCACATAGAACAGTCCATTGCTTTGTCTTGAACCATTCCTGGGTGCTTTTTGAAGTGTTTGGGGTCATTGTCCTGCTGCAAGACCCATGACTTTGATGGAAACCAAGCTTTCTGACACTGGGTTGAAACTTGCGCTCCAAATGCCTTGGTAATCTCCTGATTTAATGATGCCATGCACACATTCAAGGCACCCAGTGCCAGAGCAGCACAGCAACCCCAAAACATCACTGAACCTCCTCCATGTTTGACTGTAGGGAAAGTGTTCTTTTCTTTGAAGGCTTCATTTTGTTTTCTGTAACCAAGTGATGATGTGCTTTACCAAAAAGCTCTAATTTGGTCTCATCTGTCCACAGGACATTCTCCCAGAAGGATTTTGGCTTGTTCGGGTGTGTTTGGCAAACTCCAGTCGGACTTCTTATGTCTCTCTCTCAGCAGTGGGGTCCTCCTGGTCTCCTATCGTAGAACTCACTTTCATTAAGTCTGCGACAGATGGTGCGAGTTGTAACTGTCGTACTTGTGTCTGAAGATCAGCTTGAATCTGTTTGGCAGTTGATCGAGGTGCTTTCTCCACCATTTGAACAATCCTTCGCTGAAATCTTTGATCAAGTTTTCTCTTGCAGCCACGTCCAGGGAGTTGGCTACAGTGCCATGGGCTTAAACTTCCTGATAACATTGCGTACGCTGGACACAGGAACATCAATGTTGCTGGAGATGGACTTGTAGCCTTGAGATTTCCCGTGCTTGGCTACAATCTTGTGTCTGACCTCTCCAGACAATTCTCTGCTTTTCTTTCTTTTCTCCATGCTCATTGCTGTACACACAGTGACACAAAACAGCAGAATGACTCCTTTTCTCTATTCAAACTGACTGAATGAGTGATTTTTATATTGCAGGTACCTGAAACTCACCACAGATAAGTTCGATTCAAAGTAAGGAGAATTACCTGCTTGAAATCTAATTATTTCTCACAACTTCAAAAAGGTGCCAATAATATTGTCCGGGCCATTTTAGAGATTTCTGTGTGGAATAAGCTCAGATTTAGTAATTTTTTCAGCTTTTTTTGTTTTGTTCCACTGCAAACCAAAGAAATACAAATGTGACACCAAAAGATTTAATTAATTTCAACAATTTTCTGGAAGAAAATGGTGCATTATTTGAAAAACGTGCAAGGGTGCCAACATTTTGGCCATGACAGTACATTTTGTATGACCCGTACGAGCCTGCTGTCCATGAAAATTACCATTCCTTAAGGCCAGTCACACCTTGACGTTCTAGCCAGCTATGCGATTTTTGAAAAATTTGTCTAAAACGCTGGCACACGTCGAATACGTTATGGGTAAGTTTTGGAAAACATTGAGAGCACGCTGAAAAACCCTCATACAATCGTAGTACGCTGGCTTTCATCGTTTTACTTGCGGTTGTCCTCAAATTTTAGCATGCTTGAAATTTTACGACGTATGCCGGCGTATGACTCCAAGTTCGCTACGCTGGCCATGTTGAAGGCACGTTATGCGATCGTTTGACACACGTCGACACACGTTAATTGTAAGTTAATCATAAGTCAAAACACGTCGAGGTAATGTTTAGCGTACCCGAAACTTATTTCTAACCTATGAGTAACGTGTTGTAGGCACGTTACGCGATCTTTGACACCGTCCCACACACGTTACTACCATAAGTCGAAACCGTCAAGGTGATGGTTAGCGTCAGTGTTCCAGACCCCCTGTTTTTTTTTTTCTTCGGTATGACGGTGATGTTGAAACTTCGATTTCTAGTGCGGTTATGATTTAAATCGTTGAGCGGCAGCCTATTAATTATATATATTATAACCGCACTAGAAATCGAAGTGTCACATCACCGTCATACGAAGAAAAAAAAACCAAAAAAAAACCAGGGAGTCTGGAACACTGACGCTAACCATTACCTTGACGTGTTTCGACTTATGAGTACTTACAAGTAACTTTGTCGATGTGTGCCAACGATCGCATATCGTGCGTACAACTTATTCCCATCGCATGCGGAACGTGTGAGGCATACGGCAAGTACGTCGTAAAAATTTAAAATGTTAAAATTTCAATACGTACTCCACTTACTACGACGTATGATAGCGTACTTTAGCGTTCTATTCACGTATACCAAACTACCCATACCGTATTCGACGTGCGCCAGCGTTTTAGACAGATTTTCAGAGGTCGGCATAGCTGGCAAGATCGCCAAGGTGTGACTGCGATGTTGACACTTCCATTTCTCCGCGGTTATGATTTGAATCTTGTGCGGCAGCCTTTTAATAGGCTACCACGTGATCGTCGGCGATACGTGCAGCGCGCTATGCATAAGTTAGACTATCGTTGGGCATAGGTTGTGAACGCGACAAAGGCTAAGCATTCGTTGGTATAAGTTATCTATAAACAACGAAACGTTCTGTGTCCGTTACTAATATGTTATGCATACGACCAACTCGTTATGATTACGTCCGAATCTTAAAAAAACATCAAAAGTTCAGCGTAAGCCAGCGTTTTACATACATTTTGATACGTTGCCCTGCTAAAACGTCAAGGTGTGACTGGGCCTTTATGAGGGTTAAAGTACCATTACGTCGTCAATGTTTGCTGTTGTCAGATCACAACCAGATGCTGCTGGTACTCATTAAAAAACACATTTACAGTGCCTGCAAAAGTATTCATCCCCTTACAAGAATTCCACTTCTGGATGAATTACAGATAATTAGCACAACACTCGCCCCCAGACGATCTTGTTCAAAGCATGTAACGCGTTCTTCAGAAGCATACTTTATTTGGGCAGTGTCTAGGCAACTGACAGCTTTGTTTCGCAAAAATAACCCGGGTTACGTGCACGAAGCAAAAACTATACTACTGCTTATGATTCAAAACACTTCACAGCCCGGAAAACGTGGGGACAGGAATACTATACCGTAAATGGTGGAGACTTGTAATACCCTCCCCACCTGGAGGTGGCGCTACACGATACACATTTACATAGAGAACTTGCATCCTTCCCTCCACCCCAAAAGAACCGGCAATGATATAAACACCCTGTACATTAATTGGGATCATGCTGATCCTCTGTACCAAGTCTGATGTAATTGGCTTTGAACTGCAGGAAGAGTAGCACGACTAAAACAAACAAACAAACAACACACACCGGTCCGTGAATAATCACAAGGATATAGAAACAATTTTCAAATACCTTTTTTTATATTCATAACGAAGAGATCAAGCTAAACACTGTTATAGTTAAAGGAGGTTACATATCAGGAATACCTGCAAAAAAACAGTACAAATCAGAATTCACTGGGTTGTAAAAGTATTCAGCGCGCTGAGGCCAGTACTTGGTGGAAGCACCTTTTGCAGCAATGACTGTTACGAGTCTTTTTGGGTAGGTCTCTACCAGCTTTGCACAGTGAGATGGTGAAATCTTTGCCCATTCTTCATGTGAAATATTGCTCTAGTGAATACTTTTGCGGGCACTGCACATTGTTTACCCATTAGAAAGGATGAGTAGCCGGCTGGAGATGCGTCCTGGCTGAGATGCAGGCCGGGTGAGGAGCTTGGGTAGATTACTGTACTGGTAAAAAATAATTACTCACTTATTAGAAAATGTGCATGACAAGGATAATTCTGTTTAACTTTACTCAAGTTTCTTGAATACTAATGGTTAGCTCCGCAACTTCCACTTCTTCAGTCGTCTTCCATTGATCACCTTCGACATTTTTTAAATTTTAATTCGAATTTTAACGACGTCCTTCCATTGATCCTGTCTCTTTTTGGATACAAACTCGAGCTCGTTCCTCACTCATGCACGCATATGTGGGAAAAGAGAAGAAACACATATGTTGCATGCTTTGTGGAAAATTTTCGAAGGACACGTAGGATGCAGGCCGGGTGGAGATGCAGGAAAAAATTACATATTCCAACTGCTTGATCAAGACGTACCGGAACAGCATAAAAAGAGGGGGATGCACACTAACAACATGGCGAGGGACAAAATAGAGGGATACTTGGACAAATAAGGATGTGGGAAGAAAAGAAGGTAGGGGAGGACAAATGGGGTGGACAAGATGGATAAGGAAGCAAACTCTCAACAAGGAAAAATTTGGAAGGAGGCTGAGATGGTGTTGAACAGCTGTCTTGAAATGTGGAGGAAGAATGATATTGAAGGAATGTTGAGTTGATTCCACAGGGGGGAAAAAAGAGGATAGATGAGTGGAGGTGAGCAGTGGTTTGGACTTAGGTAATTCTTAGGTAATGAAGGATGAGATGTGATGGCAGAGAGTGAGTCATCAGCAAAGAGGTAAAGAGGATTTTCCAGAGGATGAGAGAGATCGTTGATGGAATTAGGAATAGGACAGGGCCCAGAACACTGCCTTGAGGCACTCCAGCCTTGACATGGAGAGGAGATGAGAGGATTCTGTTGTGAGCCACATGCTGGATGCGAGAATTGAGGAAGTGAGAAATCCTCGAGTGGAGTTGCCTTGGATGCCATGGGCAGAGAGTTTGGAGTGCAAGGCAGGATGCCAACTCTATAAAAAGCACGAAATGTGTCCAGAGAGATGTCCCTGATCTCATGTCTGATATTGGGGGTCAGTACTTGGTGGAAGTTTTTTTTCGTCCATGGGGCCTCCATCCAGTGTTTGGAGAGGCAAAGCAGCGCGTTCAAGGTGGAGTGACCTGGTCTGAATCCGACTTGTGATCTGAGATGAAGCTTTGGAGAAAAGGAAGGATTTCATATCTACTGTGATGATGGATTCCATTACCTTGCTGATGATTGTAAGTAAGCTGATAGGTCTGTAATCAAAGGGATCAGTTTTTGCACCTTTCTATCTAATGCAGTGATGTGGCTGATTTCATGCACACGGAGAAGACCGAGCGGCAAATGATAGATAGGCTGAATAAGGCAGAGAGAGGAAGTGCAAGAGCAGCAGAGGTATGTGTTTATGACTCATGAGCTGGTGCCGTCTGGTCAAGCTGCAGAATCAGTCGAGGTTGCCAGAAAATTCTCCACCTTCTCGGGTACAAAGGACAGAGTCCAGGAGCAGTTGGTACGACTGGGAAGGAAGGATACAGAGAGGAAGGGTTTAGGGACACAATATTTTGAAACAAACACAGAATGGAGGCATTCGTCCTTCTCCCGAGCAGTCAGCTGTGTTGCCATTTGAAGTGAGGGAAGGGATGGAAGGGGAGCATACACCGAGAAGATTTCCAAGTGTCACCAGGTTTAGAGAGGGAGACGAGTTTGAAAGTTCAATCTTGAAGTTGGACAGATGTTGTTTTCTGGCTCTCGTGAGAGTGCACACAACATATATATGTTGTTGTTCTGTGGAATGATTTGAGATTGCCTTCGTTGGGTTTGCCTTCCAGGAAGAGAAGGCAAGTTGTTTCAAAGAAACCTCACTGTCTTTCCTCTTCCTTACTCTCATCTTCAGTTCTATAACCTTCCTACCCTTCTTTCATTATTTAAATCCACCTCCCCTCCTTTTGCATACGTAAAATGTAGAAGGCCGCCGAACTACGAAACAAGGCTTTGGGATAATTCTGCCCTAAAAATAGCCAAATTTGGTGAAAAAATTACAAAGAAAGTAATATTTGTCAACAAGAAATATACACGGTCCAATCATCAGCCAGGTGATAATACATCATTAAGTTTTCACGTTATAAACTTCGGTTCCCATCAACAATGCCTCCAACTTCACAACAGCAATACTTGCTCTTTGAGGTTGAAAAAATACTGGAGCCAACTTCCAAAGAAGATTTTCTCTCATCGTTTTATTCGTATGCAGCAGGCTATCATTAGCATTATTTGCTGCAGGCTGCAGCTGTGTGCTGATGCAGTGCTCCCTGTATGTTATGGCAGGAATTGTAATTTGTTCAGGATGCCGGGATTGCTCGTCCCTTCTCTTTGCAAAGGAAACGCGTGGGATATTTAAACATCTACCACGAATGCTTGCAGATGGGACGCCCAGTTTAACGTCCATCGAAAGACGGGGCACACAGTGATTAAACCGCCCTCCCTGTGAACATCAAGATGATGATTTATAGCTGCTTTGGGATTCAAACTCAGGCTAGAGAGCTTTGAGGCGAGTGCAAAAAGATATACAGTATGAATATAGGCCCAATGTCTCTGGAGCTCACCTGGGACTGGGAGTTTCTGATGCATGTTCAGTGTGGTCTAGAAAAGACAACAATCACCCATTGTGATCAAAATCCTTTTCTTGTCATCTCAGTTAATGGCAGAAAGACTTTTTTTTTTTTTTAATGAACACCTTTGACTCCACAATGACCCTTTTAAAATTTGAATGAAATAGATAATCTTGAGGCAATATTATCAAAAGTCTCGTTTGTGTCAAATTTCATGAAAACCCCACCATTGGTCTGAGAAAAAGTTTTAAAATGTCACCGAAGGGATTGACGGACAATGTGTCACGGGTAACCTTCCATATTGTTAAGTAATAGGAGAGAGGGATAATTAATCAGAGAACAGGCTTCACAGACACATTCAATTGAGGTGTTGCTGAAACACAATCGACGACAAGTCTTTGGAAGGACTGGGGTCTGTCTGCGTCTGTGGAAAAAGAAAGGACGATGAACCCCTTTCAACGAAATATTGAGAAGAGGTTTGCTAACTGCCGTAAGGAAAGTAGGCAAAGCAATGGTTTAGGGCATGAGCCCCTCTTAAATGCAATAGAAAGGGTTCTTATTATATATTACTAAAACAGAATTTGTATTGTGATGATTGATATTTATAACCTAACGATCCCTTATTGCTTTGGTTGCAGTGTTGTCAAACCAGTTTTTTTGTGTCCAATCAGTGTACAAGCTGTTGGTCCATCAGCCTACTTTTGTCCCATCAGTGTACCGTGGTCCCATCTGATCTCATCTCGATTGAACCCACCACCACTGTCACAGTGTGAGCAGGCATTTGATCCTGGCCAACACGGTTACTGTGCATTTGATTGGCAGCCTTCATGGTAAATGCACATCTTAAGTTCACATTAGAACGTTAATTATTAATCCAAATTCTGACTCAGCAACTGCTCTGACCTTATTTCCTGGCATCTTCAAGAAACACCGTTGCAGATAGTGCTACGGATTGCTTCCCAAATTTCTCTGCACACCTTTCAGTAGCATTGTGAATTTTGCTGACTGAGCTGTTAGTTAGAGCACTGCGCACTGTTAAGCTGCAGTGTCCCATGTGAACCGTAGGCTAAGGAATATAGGAGTGGCCAGGGGTGCCGGTGTGCAATGGGCTACTCTTCGGAGGCAAATGATGCTTCATCCTGCATGTCTTTAGGGCCATGCATGGAAACGAAACCACGTTGATTCAGCAGCACGTCTGTCCCGAGTTAGGTCACGGTCAGGTGATAGTCTCGTTACACGGGAAGCCTTAGCTATATGAAAATCTCCTTTGTTTGTCTCTGCTGTTCACGGATAGGGGATGACTATTCAGCACCTCACGTGACACTCTTCTTCCTATTATCTCTCTCTCTCTCTCTCTCTCTCTCTCTCTCATCTCCTTCCACAATCTCCTGGGTTCGACGTTATGTGTAGGCGGCATTTGCTTGGGTGAAATGCTGTGATATCGCAGTCAGCACCTCGCACTCTTTCGGGAAATGCTTTTCTCCTTTAAATATCATTCAAAGTTTATGAAGCTATAGTTTTGCACAAAATTCCAATGACGCATTCAACAATAAAACCAAGCAAGATTACATTATTATCCGGCTGCAATATCTGTTTCGTTATAGTTATTTCCTCGAAACGAAATACAGTTTGTCGTTCATTGTGTAATTAGCTTTAATTGCAATCTCTCCGGAAGCATCCATGGGGACCGTCGCTCGTTCGATCAATTTCTCTGACGAGTCGAATGAGAATTGTCACGAAGGGAACAACATGGTTCCAGCCCACGTGGTCTATAGGCAGCCGTGCTACCCTTACTGGCCGAATAACGCTTAATGTCCCCCAGAAGCACAGGCTGTTTGTACTGGAACACAGCAGCACTGGAGCCTGGTTATCCATTTAGATCAAGAAAAGGCAGTTTTAATGTGAAATCGTTTGAATTCCATACTTTGCTTGGATTTCTTACTGTGGATGTTAGAACACTTCATCAAATCCTACATGTTTGATTGTCATCAGCACCAGCATTCGGTATCTCAGGGTGGATCGGAATCACCTTTCCTCCTAAATTGGACAACTGACATTATTCATATATGAGGCATTCATAAATAATTAACAGTGAGAGCATTTGGGAAGGAGAGGAAAAGGAGTTGGGTCGAGGTGGAAAGGAGTTGATACGTGATAAATATATATATATATATTTGGCACTAAGCCTCTTAGAAATGCTGAGGTCTGGACAAAATGAAATCAATTGAATCTAAATGTTCAGGATGATGTCATACTCTGAACTATTCTTGCTGTTGACCCTTTAACCCATGAGACCCACTGGGTAAACGTGATGACTGTGCATAGCAATGCTTCTCAGTTGGTTACTGGTGATCCAGCATTCTGTTAACGATGCACCCTCGAGTCCCTAGAGTTGTGGCAAAGCAGGTGCTTTTATCATAGAGCACGTTTTCATTTATTTAACACAATGTGGAGTTTATAACAAGACATGATGAGAGATCTTTGTACCTTTACAAGAATTACAAGGGCATACAGTAAGTACATAGACAACAGTCAAATTGACGAAGAATTTGAGATTTTAACCTGGATCGACAGCATCACGGGCCGCGCATGCTCGGATGAGAACACCAAACAGCAGGCTAAGCCTCGTCATGTCGCTTGTTCTTGCGAGCGAAACGCTGTATTCAATGAGCATCCGGATTAAGGTTTTGTGAAAAGTTAATATAATATGATTACGACGAGAGAAGAAAGCTATTTAATTGGTAACATAATATGTCATGTGGTTTTGTTTTGAGGGATCGCTCCAATATTCGGTTTGTTAGCAGTAACCGTGTTAGCTAAAAGCGTCCTCGAACATCTTCCTTTCTGGTGGAATTGGCTCATCCACACGACCCTCGGGCGAGTTCCAGCTTCAGATTTGTTTTCACAAGAGAGATTTCTTCTTTGTTCCAAATCGATACTTTGCATTTAAGAAATCCCCACCAGTCTTGCTCTTCCTTTGATCTCACCGCCATCTATTTTTGCAACTCAGATTTATCACCCTCTGAGCACATAAATATCTCACAATATATATTACCGTAGTTTTATTCTCTCATTGAGCCTTGGATCCTCCAAGTTGGGAGTTGAAAGAGGCCGTCTCCTTTGTGAACAAATCCTGACGCTTAATCTCATGCAAAGTTTAGCGGCAAATGTCTCGACATCTGGAAGTAACATGTCAAACATCTCTCCTTCCACATTACACTCAGGGCATCAAACGGTTGTTTTATGAATGAACACCTGTCCTCTGCAAGTCGTGAGGTTTATGAAATATACAGCATTTTGCCTGCTGGATGATTCAAAATTAATATGCATCTCAATGTCAGATCTTGTATTTTCGAGGGCGGTCAAGATGTTTTTCGAACGAAACAAATTTTATGTGGACTAGATGACCCGTGAACACCGTTGGGTTCCCTTGTGACAGCGGTTTGACAAAAAAAATCAATTCAAGAAAAAAAAAAGATAGCGCCAGCGAACTATTCACATCTGAGGTTGTTTGCATTGATCAAATACTCCCGAAGGTACTTGACTGAATCGGGAATTGATTTTTTAAAATAATTTCTTCGTTGCCCGATTTAACGAAACTGATACTGTGCACACCGTAGGCGAATGGTGAGTAAGGTGGCCCGAAAATTTTTGCGCTATCGTGTACTGTTTTGGCTGTATTTCGGGAACATACATACATACAAGATGCGAGTTTTAGTAATATAATCTATAGATAGATGCAAAGACAAACATACATACATTCATGGGGAGCATGTGCCACAGCACGTCGTTGCGTCCACTTTCCATTGTACTTCAAGGCCTCCGTCTGACCATCCCAGGCAGATGCCTGGCCCATCCCTACCTCTTATGCATAGGACATTCCAAGCACCCACCTGAAGGGACCGCCTCAGGTTAACCCCATGAGACCACACATCATCGGTGGACGACTCCTCAGCACCACCCCACCAACACCACCTCAGTGTGTTTTGCAGAATATAGTGTTTTGTGGTGGACGAGATACAAATCCTGCACCAACCTCCTAGGAAAGTTAACCAACTGCAAGAGGACATCCGCAGACGCAGTTGGCACCAGATATGGATGGCCGTTGACTCACAAGGAGCTCCTCCACCTTTGGCAGGTTTTGTATTTCATGCCTGCTGGGTGTCCATATCTAATACACCCTCCACAGGAAGGGGACCTGGTGGAGGGAGTCGGTTGAGTCCGACACTCAACATGAACAGGTTAGGACGGGTTTACATGTTACCCATAGCAAGTCACAAATCTAATCTGCTTGTACGCTGAATGACAAAGACCTGTGACAATTTTCAACATGATGTCACTGACTTCAATACACACTCCATTTGTCCTTCACGGTCGTTATGCAGTCTTGTAGAAGTCTTCCGATTGCTGGTCAAACCAGGCCCGTATCCTCTGTGAGCTAATTGTCCTCAAAACGGTGACGCAACGTAGGTGGGATTTCAAGTTTAGACATCAAAGCCAACTTTGGAGCCAGGTGTGGAATGCAAGGAGGGTGGTTGAGTTGCTCAAAATCAGTCATGAATAGCAGCTTGTGCAACATGGGCCTTTTTGGGCTTGGGCATTGTCCTGGACAAGAGCACACCTTTGGTCAATATTCCCCACCGTTTCTCCTTGATGGGGTTGTGCAATTTTCGAATCGGCAGCATAATAAGTCAACTGCGATCGTTGTTTACTTGGCCTGTAGTCAATCAGCAGAATCCCTTTGGCATCTCAGAAAATCGAGGCCACCATTTTGCCAGCCAGAGGTAGAGTTTGGAACTCCTTTGGGGGGGTTGGAAAAGTCTTGTGTGTTCATTGTATCGATTTTCTGGATTTGAGGCCCAAGAGATGAATCAATTCTCATCCTCGGTAAACATTTTTATCATCCTTCGTATGGGAAAAAGGTTGGCTGGATCGGCTTCATACAGTTAAGCAGCTCGCACTTGAGGTCGCTCGCCACTACCCCCTGTTGTTTATCCTAAGTGCCAACGTTTCAGAGGGTATATCTTAGACATGCCAAATACATATGGGTGATGGTCACAATCCTTCCTTCTGAAAGTCCAACTTCAGTGCTATGTCATTGACCTTGATGCACCGATCCACCGTCATCAAGTTCTCGACTTGGGCCACAGTTCTCTTGTCAGTGGCATCTGAAGGCTGTCCTGACCTGATGGGTCGTCCTCAAGATTCTCACGCCCTTGCTTCAACCTTTGGCCCATCTTCATCATTGTGAATATAATGAGGGAGCACCATTGCCATATACGGCAACAACTGTGTTGAATGGATTTCCTTCGTGTTAACACTTTCTTTTGAAATAATAACTTTATGAACAGCCAAGCTTGTGAAATACCATAATCTACTCTGATGACAAACTTTAAGCTTTCACCTGAACCAACAAATAATGCGTTAATTAAACTAGCCCTATCTAGCGGCCCATAGGTACATCTTCATGATGCATATAAAAACAGAACATTTTACCACCCTTGTAAGAAAGCATTGACAGTATACACACGATATTGAGTTCATAGAAGAAGCAGATGACACAGTGAAGAGATGAACTGACAGTGGGGTGATAGTTGACAAAATGAGCAAGGGAATGAATGAGTGAGCAGGAAAAGAGTGGAGGAAGCACGGTCACTTGCGGACAGACAGTAAGTATGTCGCAAGTGTTATAGGGTTATGTAGGGTTAAAGGAGGTAGAGAACATCGCAGGTAGGGATGAGGTGCGATGCTGGTGGCACACTGACTGCTTGAACATTTGCTTCCTCTTCATTTTTCTTCCATTATCTTTTTTCCCTTATTCATTGTTCTTTGCTCCTTCACCCTTTGGTCCCGCATTTGCATGACCACGTTGTACGTCACTTTGTACAGGTGCGTCATCCATTAGGCAATGCTCTCTGTCAGTATTTCATCGTACATCTTTTGTTTAATCAATAGATATAAATAATTTATGCTTTTACACTGCACACTTTATGGCTGTTTGCAGTTTTATACCGGTGAAACATATGGGGAAGAATAAATAAAGTCATGGTGATGTTCCGCCAGATTAGAGACTTATTCGTATGTCGCGGTCAGCGATATAATATGATTGACTCCTGTGAAACCATCTGATATCGGGCATTAATTTCGATTTCTTATCATGGCATCCCGGACGTGCTTCGAAGGTCACAGTCGTATTCACAAGACAAAAGAGGGAAACCGGCTCATCACCCAATGTCGCCAGATAGCCGGAAGCGAATGAAAGATTACTATCCCCCCCCCCCCAGACATCATAACTGGAGATGAAAAAATAAAATAACTTTTCCAACATCGGTACGTCCGAATGTATACGAGGAAAGGTAAATTGGATTCTCCCAGTCGCCCCAAAAAATACTCTTCCACGTGTTTCCATTCCTCATTACCTGTGGCGAGAAATGTCAATTAAAAGAGGCAACCTTGTGTTTTCCTACTGCAGTGTTCGCGCGATTCCACGTATGCGCCGGGAAGATCTCGGCGATAAAGCACCGATGTGGGCTGTTATTCAAGGCGGTAGTTAACACGAGAAAGCGGGCGTCACGCTTTTTCTCTGTATTTCACAAGGGCAAGCCCATCCATAGGTTCTCCTTTGGTTTCCAACATTTCCGGCGGCGCATTTTGCTCTGTCCTACGGCCCCAGTCACTTCGGATCACGTAGTGCCAGCTTGATGTGGCACACTGCGTGAACAAATTGCTTCGCGGTGCTCTCTCTGGCACAACCAGCCGGCTTTGTGACTTTTAATGGCTGTTGGCTAATTCCAGAATAATTAGCAAGTTACTAATGCTAAGTTAATATAACCACCCCTCGCGGAGAATTGTTTCTTCAGTTTGCCATTGTTGAGAGCGCATGGATTTGCAAAGCTGTCGGCAGTTGATGCTGAGTGCACGAATGACTGTCTGACGCGATCGAAAAGACCACTGAAGGAAACACTTATGACAGGAATTCAGCATCTCATGAAAAAAAGCTACAAGATCATGCGTGTAACAGAGTAGCGTTAAATTAAAATAAATTGGTTTGTCTGTTATTCGTTGCAGGTGCTCAACCCCTTGCTCACCCAAAACTGGGGTTCAGGGCTTTAAATGCCGTACTGCTTTGTCCATAGTCTATGAATTGTCGCTTGGTAATTAAAGTGTATACAACGCTTTCTATGTCATAGGCTTTGCCTTTTGTATGAAAAGCCTCGAGGCATCGAGTGTCTTATAACAATTTAATGTTTAAATATAATAATGATATCGCCAATACCGGCGAGTGGGCAAGTGTGGCGAGGATGGCCAATGCCCCCACGTTCGTATGTGAGAGGCTCTTCATCATGTTGTACAGCACCACACGCACCCACACAACACAACACACAGCACACACAACACACAACACACGACACACCACACACACAACACACACCGCGAATTCAGAGATCGGGTATTTAGATTTCAGTAAAACATCAAGAAAATGAATGTTAAACGCTGAAGAAAAAATTAATGTGGGAGTGCACTCACAACAATGTTGGGATAAATGACTTAAATTACGCTGCCAGCCTGAAGGTGAAGGAGGTTATGTTTCACCCCTGCTGTCTGCTCTGTTTGTTTGTTACTTTTTGCAAAATGAAGATTTACAAGTGTTCGAGTCAGATCGATTTTGTTATTAGGGTATCGCCGAAATTTTTAGTGACCCCTTATTGTCAGTAATTCTGTCTGTTTATTTGGATGTTTGTCTGGATGTTGTTCGTGTTGTCATCAGCATAATTGGTAGTAAACCGTGGGTGGATTTTTGACCAAAACTGCCGGGTGGTAGGCTACATCTTATGACCTAGTGCTTTTGGAAATTGTGATGGTTGCTGAAAGGGCGACGGCTTTGGTTGCGGCCTAGCAACAACGCGAAAACCTTCAAATCGGTATCGCGTTTTGTCAATTTTAACTTATTTTTCGAGAAAATTGTGAGTTATTTGAAAAAAAGTGCAAGGGTGTCAATAATGTACGTATAACCGAACCGTGATGGAAATGGTCATTCAATGATACAACGGGCAAATTACTATGAAAGGTGGGATTCAAACTTGGGATTTTCAAACCTGGCACAAGCACTCACTCATTGTGAGCTGGAATATGAGAAAGAGGTATGAACACGCTTTGTTATCGCTCACAAATACATTATGTGCAATCTGACATACCATACTCTCTGTTACAGGACGTTGATGCTGCCGAAGCAGTTTCATGGCAAATGTTATCTGGGTGGTTTGCCATTGCTTTCCCAGCGGTATTTAGGGCAGGAATACCCTTTTGTCTTGAACCATTTTGAATTTGTACCATGGTGCTGGCAATAGCTCACCTTCTCTTCAAAAAGGACACCGTGCGATCTTTAACGTCCACCAACTAATTCTGGCAGACGGGACGCTGCTTAACATCCATCCAAGAGACGGCACACGCATTGATGAATCACCCTGCCTGTGAAACACCGGGTGGACAGTTTTTACCTGGGTCGGGATTCAAATCTAGGATAGATAGCTTGGAGGTGAGTGTGCATATATCTTGGTCATCCTGCTTGCTTTATGTACAATACACGACCACAAAATACAATTTATAACATTTCTGCTGATAATTAGTGTGGCAAGGTCTCACTCCAAATACAGGTGGAATTTTAGAGCACGTCAACTCGCGAAGGAACTACTTGGCTTGTAGTCATGGCATCCTCACTCTGGAAGAGTACCACGCCACGATCATTCAGACATGAGAGGCTTTCAAAAAGTTCTCGGAACGACATATTCACAATAACCCAATACAAACTTTTTGAAATTTCTCTTTTTCCCATATGTGTGGATGAGTAAGGAAGTACATTTCTTTTCTCATGTGTTTATAAACGGGGGAAAAAAAAAACCTTGGAGTCTCTTGGACACTTGTGAGCATCTCGTTCCGAGAGCACTTTGGAACACCCTTTGTATCAACTTATGCGACATACCACTGAGCATCACCACTACTACGACTACTACCCCAATATTGTGCACCTTTTGTGGGATCGGCAGGGGAAAAAACTTGGCCCACGTGTGGCACGAACCGGCTGGTGAGGCCTGTGGTGCGACTGAAGGTGAGTTGTTTAGGAATTAGTAATTTGTTTGGGGTGCCGGCAATAACTCGCCTCCTCTTCACAAACGACACCGTGGGATCTTTAACGTCCACCAGCCGATAGCAGAAAGGACACCCGGCTTTATGGCCATCCGAGGGACAGCACATCTTTTGATACAACACGCCTTGTAAGAGAAACACCTGGGTGACAGTTTATAGTGGGGTCGGGGATCAAGCCCAGATTACAAAGGTCATTGGTAAGTGCACGACCTCCGCACCATCCTGTCCGTCTGTACTGTTCCACAACAGCTTGGAAATCCCACTTGGGAAGGGAAACATCCGCGGATAGTCTTCATTCCAATCCCTCGTCTCACACCAGCCAATGTGTCCGATATGTCAGGATGGGTACACCTGGTTGTCTGGTTATTTGTACACGCGCGTGCGCACACGCACACACACACACACAACAAAACCATGCACTCATTGCATGCCAAAAGCACAAAGTGGAATGCACGAACACACCAACAAGAATGAATGAATGAACACATCTCCAACAAGAATGAATGTGACCAGCAACGCCGAGTGCACTGGGACACCATTGGAATGATATAAGAGAAGGTGGAGAAGGTTTGAAAAACGACGTCATCGCTTTATCTAGGTCCACGGACCAGGTCCGAACTGTGCGACTCAAAGCGAACACTTTCCAACACATCACACCCGATCAGTTTGGGTTGTGAAATGAAACATTTAATGGAGTTTCATCACCATAATCGATGACCCATCTGACCAGTAATGTGTAGTATATTAGAAAGACAACACGAAACGTATGCACGATGCACACACATCGTCTCATCGTTTTTGCTCCGAAATGTCCTGCCGTTCATGACTCGCGGACATTCGAGGGATTGTTCGTTCATTGTAACGAACGTTCCGGTTTGATGGAGATGTGGACACGTCGATCGCGGCAAACTCACGGGATGGCTGTCAAAGTGCGCTGTCCGAGGTGCTGCAGGTGGAACGGAGTGCGAGGAGCGTGTTGGAGAAAGCGTAAAGAGTGCAGGGAGAGTGTGCGAACAGTGCAGGGAGAGCGTGGACACAGTGCGGACAGTGCAGGGAGAGTTGCGGACAGTGCAGGGAGAGTGTGGACAGTGCAGGGAGAGTGTGGACAGGGTGCGGTCAGTGCAGGGAGAGTGCGGACAGTGCAGGGAGAGTGAGTGCGGACGAGTGTGCGAACAGTGCAGGGAGAGCGTGGACACAGTGCGGACAGTGCAGGGAGAGTGCGGACAGTGCAGGGAGAGTGTGGACAGGGTGCCGGTCAGTGCAGGGAGAGTGCGGACAGTGCAGGGAGAGCGTGGACAGAGTGCGGACAGTGCAGGGAGAGCGTGGACAGAGTGCGGACAGTGCAGGGAGAGTGCGGACAGTGCATGGAGAGTGTGGACAGTGCAGGGAGAGTGTGGACAGGGTGCGGACAGTGCAGGGAGAGTGCGGACAGTGCATGGAGAGTGTGGACAGTGCAGGGAGAGTGTGGACAGGGTGCGGTCAGTGCAGGGAGAGTGCGGACAGTGAGGGAGAGCGTGGACAGAGTGCGGACAGTGCAGGGAGAGCGTGGAAAGAGTGCGGACAGTGCAGGGAGAGCGTGGACAGAGTGGCGGACATGCAGGGAGAGCGTGGACAGAGTGCGGACAGTGCAGGGAGAGTGCGGACAGTGCATGGAGAGTGTGGACAGTGCAGGGAGAGTGTGGACAGGGTGCGGAAGTGCAGGGAGAGTGTGGACAGTGCATGGAGAGTGTGGACAGTGCAGGGAGAGTGTGGACAGGGTGCGGACAGTGCAGGAGAGTGCGGACAGTGCATGGAGAGTGTGGACAGTGCAGGGAGAGTGTGGACAGGGTGTCGGTCAGTGCAGGGAGGGCGCGGATAATGCAGGGAGAGCGTGGACAGAGTGCGGACAGTGCAGGGAGAGTGCGGACAGTGCAGGGAGAGCGTGGACAGAGTGCGGTCAGTGCAGGGAGAGCGTGGACAGAGTGTGGACAGTGCAGGGAGAGCGCGGACAGAGTGCGGTCAGTGTAGGGAGGGCGCGGACAATGCAGGGAGAGCATGGACAGAGTTTGATCAGTGCAGGGAGGGCGCGGACAATGCAGGGAGAGCATGGACAGAGTGTGGACAATGCAGGGAGGGGGGACAATGCAGGGAGAGCATGGAAAGTGTTTGGTCAGTGCAGGGAGGGTGCGGACAATGCAGGGAGAGCATGGACAGAGTGTGGACAATGCAGGAGAGCGCGGACGAGTGCGGTCAGTGCAGGGAGGGCGCGGACAGAAGTGTGGTCAGTGGCAGGCGAGGGCGCGGACAATGCAAGGAGAGCATGGACAGAGTTTGATCAGTGCAGGGAGGGCGCGGGACAATGCAGGGAGAGCATGGACAGAGTGTGGACAATGCAGGGAGAGCGCGGACAGAGTGCGGTCAGTGCAGGGAGGGCGCAGACAGTGTAGGAGAGTGCGGACAGTGCAGAGGGAGTGTGGACAGTGGCGGAGAGCATGGACAGAGTTTGGTCAGTGCAGGAGGCGTGGACAGTGCAGGGAGAGTGCGGACAGTGCAGGAGAAGCGCACAGTGCAGGATGAGCGC
>CM068955.1:85680441-85700397 GCA_035128595.1 Eptatretus atami | reverse complement strand
AGAAGATGAAGAACAACAACGTGAGTAAGACTTAGAGATCCTCCACGAGGATCTAAAAATTGACGAAACATCATGAAGCGCAAACTTGTTCTGTGACGTCACAATAGAGCCATGTACCAATTTCAGTTGACTATGTTAACGGATAATGGGAAAAGTCTGAAAAACTACAAGTGGGACAGACGGACGGACGGATGACCGATCTACAGTCCAGTGAAACCGGTAAAGGACAAATAACGACGTTGCTGGGTGAGGGGGAGGGGGGTGAGGCGGTTTATGTAATGCGAAGATGAAAAATAAATGATTAAGAGAAGGAAGGATGGATGGCAGGAGAGAAAGGTCTGAAGTTCTAATTTATTGAATGCCTGATTCAATGAATATCCAGATCACCAGCTGTGGGGTCATCGAGGTTTCGACCCTTCTATCCTAGAGACTCTCCCATCGGTGGGTCCACAATCTCAGTTGCGTTCAAAGCTGAGGTGGGGTGGGGGAGGAGGTGAGGTAGGGTGGATGAAGGAGGTAGACTGGTGGGACGGCAGGTGAGAGGGGGGAGAGAGTGGAAGGAGAAAGAGGTGAGAGGGGGAGACTGGAAGGTGTGGAGAGGGGGAGAGAGAGTGGACAGGATGGGAGGAGAAGAGCGGAGGGAGGGGGGAGTGAGAGGGGAAGAGTGAAAGGGGTGAGAGTGAACACGGGGAGAGAGTGGGAGGGCGAGAGAGTTAGAGGGAGGGGGAGAGAGTTGAAGGGGTGGGAGGGGAGAGAGTGAGAGGAGAAAAGAGTGAGAGGGAGAGAGTGAAGGGGGAGAGAGATGGGGGAGGAGGAGTGGGGAGGGGGAGAGAGTGGAGGGGGAGAGAGTGAGAGGGGAGAGTGGAGGGTGGAGAGAGTGAGGGGAGAGAGTTAGAGGGGGAGAGGGTGGGGAGGGGGAGAGAGTTGAAGGGGTGGGAGGGGGAGAGAGTGAGAGGAGAAAGAGTGAGAGGGGAGAGAGTGAGAGGGGGAGAGAGATGGAGGGGGAGAGAGTGGGAGGGGGAGAGAGTGGAGGGGAGAAGAGTGAGAGGGGAGGGAGTGGGAGGGGGGAGAGAGTGAGAGGGGGGAGAGAGTTAGAGGGGGAGAGGGTGGGAGGGGAGAGAGTTGAAGGGAGATGAGGAGGGAGGAGAGTGAGAGGAGGAAGAGTGAGAGGGGAGAGAGGAGATGGGGGAAGAAGGGGAGGGGGAGGAGTGGGAGGGGAGAGAGTGAGGAGGGGAGAGAGGGGAGGGGATGGAGAGTGAGTGGGAGAGAGAGTGAGGGAGTGGGATGGAGAGAGTTGAGAGGGGGAAGGGGAGAGAGTTTGAAGGGTGGATGAGGTGGGAGGAGAGGAGGAGAGGGAGAGTAGGAGTGGGAGGGGGAGAGAGTGGGAGGGGAGAGAGTGGGGGGGAGAGATGGGAGGGGAGAGATGGGGAGGGGGAGAGAGATGGGAGGGGAAGAGAGGAGAGAGAGGGGGAGAGATGTGAAGGGGTTGAGAGGGGGAGGAGAGTGAGAGGGGGAGAGAGTGGGAGGGGAGAGAGTGGGAGGGGCGAGAGAGTGGGAGGGGGAGAGAGTGGGAGGTGAGATGGTGGAGGGGGGAAGAGAGTGAGAGGGGGAGAGAGTGTGAAGGGTGAGAGGGGAGAGAGTGCAGGAGGGGGAGAGAATAGAAGGTGGGGAGAGGAAGGTAATTTAAAAATTCACCATATGCATACTTAATAAACAGCCCTGTTGAGGATCAGAAAAAGGAAGCTACAAGCCGGGAGGGACGAT
The DNA here is from genome assembly GCA_035128595.1 of Eptatretus atami. Classification (NCBI taxonomy): domain Eukaryota; kingdom Metazoa; phylum Chordata; class Myxini; order Myxiniformes; family Myxinidae; genus Eptatretus; species Eptatretus atami. Next base: position 85,698,633 of record CM068955.1, on the reverse strand, counting down.
GGTTCGTGGCATTATGAAAGAAATGCCATGACAGGTTACAATTGAGTTAGTGGAAGTTTTTGAGGAAGCCCGACCGTAAAAACCTATCTCTTCCGTCAAAATTGACCAAATCAAATCGGTTTTTCTTATATGTTGTACTTATGGACATTACGCACAACTTCTAGGAATGAAATTGCGAGAAAAAAATGGAGAAAAAAAGTTCAAGTGGCTTGGCTCCGCCACAAGGGGCGTGGACGACCCTCATACAAAAAGACACAACTAGACCATGATATCTAGTTTGTGTCCAAGTTTCATCAAGATCGCATCAACGTCACGGAGGCTATGCTCTGGAGAGAGTCACAACAACAGACAGACCACAGACAACGAAAATAGTGGTCACTGCTGGTGCCCGTGAACCAATTAATTAATTACGTACTGTTGGAATGTTCCTTTTGACCCTTTCGAGTACCGAGACCCCTTCGACCTTTGAAGACCTTTTAAGATTCCCAAGACCCTTTAAACCATCAAGACCTCGAATTATTATGCCACCAAAGGTGAAGGAGGTTATGTTTTCACCCCTTTCTGTCTGTTTGTTGTTTGTCTGTGTGCAGGATATCTCAAAAAAGTTGTGGACGGATCTGGATGAAACTTGGTGGACAGATTGGGTGTGTGACAAGTACAAACTGATTAGATTTTGGTGAAGATCCGGATCCAGATCCGGCTACCAGAATTTTAAAAGTGATTCTTCACCATTGATAGATCGGGCCAAAAACGATGGAGTACTGTATAGCATGATATTTCACAAATTTATTGGGCCTGATATGTTCTCGTGGATCAGGCATTGTGTGGCAGAGGTATCCGCTCTACCGAGTGCCCTTCTAGTTATTATGGTCCCAAAGCTTCCAGGCTGGGAAACCTATTGTTTTTGTTCAGACGAGCAAAAACGCCGATGAGGCCATGAAGACCAATGAAAATTTGGTCCAATGGACATGGACCAACGGGCCCCCGAGTCTTCAAAAAGTTTCCTTTTCACTCGAAGATTCATCTCTCTCCCTAATTAAAACTCTTGTCCACCACCAGCACTCAAACCAAATAGATTTTCCTTCCCTAAGTCGAACACTCTCTCCCCTCAGGCCCTTAGCGAGTACAAAATGGAAGGGTTTTCCGTTTCCATTTCCCATTCTTTTCGTCGTTTGATCCTCAACTTGCCCTCTTCGTGTTCAGCACAGAAACCGGAAGAATGCTAGAGGAGACCAGACGTCCATCTTACTGGTCCAAAACGAGGTGGTTCGTTTACAGCAAATACTGAACCCCTCACCTCGTATTGATCGCAATAAGGCTTTTCTCTGCCAATCAGGAGGCTCCTCTCACACCCGAGAGATGTATTCAGCAACTAACTGTCCCAACGCACGGACGCCTAACCATGGTCCATGATGGGAGCACGTCACGTGCCGCGCACGAAGACTCCGAGAGGACATGATGGCGCTTGGAAGGTCCAGACCCCTTCGCTCAGCAGGGTGGTCGTGTGGACCCTTTTTGTGGACCCAGCAGGGTGGACCCTTTTTAAAACACACAGACTGTATCCGAACAGACGAATCGCGTTGAAGACACGAACTGAGAAGACATCCGAGGCACGTTTGGTTGGTTGTTGCTGGTCTACAACCGCCACAGCTGCCCCCCACGAGACTTCACGGATCATGAGCCTCCGAGCAGATACGATCTGGACGATAATGAAAATGCTAATTAATAACCAATCTTGAAAATAAATGATGAATTGGTTTTCAGCGCAAATTTGTAGCAGCGGGTGATGTGAATGATGGACGCGGATTTCAGAAAGAAAGAAATATAAAACCAAAATATGACACCAATAAGTGCTTGAATGATACAACAGTGAATGCGTCTTCATCAATGTTCTCGATATTCAGGGCCAGCTGCCGTCTCGATTCGTCTCCAGTCTCCACCGCGACAGGACAGCGCGACATCATGATCGACTCGTGGACGGTCCGTCGGACAAGGCGCGTCCTTGAACCGTTAGTCATTCTCCAGGCGACTCACTGGCTCAGGCCCTCCAAACTATAAAACATCGACGTACGAGACTCAACCATGAGTGCGATTATCACGTCAGTTTATGTCGTGACGTCACAGATGAATATTCGTGCACAATCGCTCATCATCCACTATAGACCGGACACAAAAGAAACATTCCACAATGTGATAACATTTCATATATAAGCTGTGGTACCCGGCGCTGCCCGATGCTGTTCTAATCCTGCTGGCATTTTGAAGAAATCAAAAAAAATTTATACATTTTTATTTTATTTGTGGGAGCCTAAAACACTTCACTATACCCACGAAGGAATGTTGTCGAGGATCATTTAATACGAACAAATACAACCCGTCACATCGCTGGTGGGGATATGAAGGGGAGGGGGAAAGAGGAGGATGGGAGAGGGGGTAGGAGGAAGGAGAGAGAGAGAGAGAGAGAGAGAGAGAGAGAGAGAGAGAGAGAGAGAGAAGAGAGAGGAGAGAGAGAAGAGAGAGAAGAGAAAGAGAGAGGAGGGAGGGAGAGGAGAGAGGGAGGGAGAAGGAGGAGAGGAGAGAAGAGAGAGGGAGGAGAAGGGAGGAACTAGAAGGGGTGAGGAACAGGAGCTAGGAAGGGAAAGGAGTGAGGAAAGGGGGAGAGGAGAGGAGAGCGATGCCTCACCAAACATTGCTTGTACACTGCAGGAGGGAGGATGAGAGGATGAGAGAGAGAGAGAGAGAGAAGAGAGAGAGAGAGAGAGAGAGAGAGAGAGAGAGACAGAGACAGAGACAGAGAAGAGACAGAGATAGAGACAGAGAACAGAGACAGAGACAGAGACAGAGACAGAGACAGAGACAGAGAAGAGACAGAGACAGAGGTGGGAGGAGAGTGCAGCATTTTATTAGGAGGGGAGCAAAGAGAGAGAGAGAGAGAGAGAGAGAGAGAGAGAGAGAGAGAGAGAGAGAGAGAGAGAGAGGGGGAGGAGGGGGAGAGGGGGAGAGAGAGAGAGAGAGAGGAGAGAAAAGGGGAGAGTGGATTATCAAAGAGAGAATTATACTTCATGACTGACACACACACACACACACACACACACACACACTAACTGAGGTTTCAGTACCAAATTTTTTGGCTTAACAATGCAGAAATCCAGAAAATGACCAAGTATCAAAATCTCAAAAATGAATTGAAAAAATCTTGAATTGAAGAGATCCCAAATTGTACCATGATCATTCGAGCAACAGGAATGACGAAGAAGAACCTGACAGAGATCTTTAAAAACATCCCTGGGAATATTACTAGAAATGAACTACAGTTGGAAGCTGTCTGGGGGCTCAGTGAGGATCCTCAAACTAGCTCACGGAACAAAACTTTGAGAACAAAACTTCACAACTTGGTCCATGTATCGTGCCACCTTTACTGAAATGAAGGTGGATTCATCGACACCTGGGAGGACTCCGTTCCACCTTCTGAAACCCACATATCACGATAACAACCAAACAACCACACACACACACACACACACACACACACACACACACACGATGAGTTCAAACCTGGGAGGGCTCAGTTCCACCTTTTGAAACCCACATATGGATAACAACAAAACAACACACACACACACACACACACACACACACACACACACCACACCGCTGCCAAGTGCCGTGGTAATACAGTTTATATACATACACACACGTGCAAAAGTACACACGCATAAAGTACATAAAAATGACAAACACAAAGATTTACCTTAAAACAGAGTTCTTTGAAAGAGGAATTCAAGTGGGAAATCAGCAAAATTCAATTGAAAAATCTATCAAACCACAAACACAAAATGGCAGTCTATGACTTCACAGCCAGAACAAACATGGCAAACACGTGGTCGGATGGATCTTATTGCTTTTATTCATACTAGTGCGTGCCCGTACGTGCGTGGCCGTACGTGCAAGGAAAAAAAACTTTCAAACCGCGTGCCAGAAACAACAACCACACAGGCCGTTCCTTCACTCTCGCATGCCCGTATGTGCGTGCCGTGATGATGCGTGGCCGTACGTGCAAAAAAAAATAAAAAAAAACTTTCAAACCGCGTGCCAGAAACAACAACACACAGGTCGTTCCTTCGCTCAAAAAAAACTTTCAAAGGAGTGCCAGAAACAACAACCCAACAGGCCGTTCCTTCGCTCTCGCGTACCCGTACTGTGTGGCCGTACGTGCAAGGAAAAAAAAAACTTTCAAACCGCGTGCCAGAAACACAACCCACAGGCCGTTCCTTCACTCTCGCGTGCCCGTATGTGCGTGGCCGTACGTGAGTGGCGCGTACGTGAGAAAAAAAATTTAAAAAAACTTTCAACAACCACACAGGCCGTTCCTTCACTCTCGTAAACGACGACTGATTGGGGCATTGTGTTTATCTATGAATGCGCATAAGAAATCGAGAAATTATTGGAATACATCAAGTCATCACTATCCGGAAGTCCGTACGTTGTAACCCGTAATGGGGAACGCGCTCTAACTTGGTCATAACTTGGGAACCACTTGTCCGATTAATTTCAAACCTTGAAAAGGCAAACTAACAGAGATTTCTGGAATTATAGATAGATAGAAGATAGATACTGTGGGTGCAAAACGCCAAGCAACGTGTCCTGTCAATGGTAACTAAGGCGCCCTTTCCCCATCGGCCACGCCTACGCAGCAACGTGTCCTGTCATTGGTTTGGTAAATAAATGGCCATAACTTGGGAACCACTTGGCCGATTAATATGAAACCTTGAAAAGGCACACTCAGGTCCCCAGCAATATACCTGGCAAGTTTCAATTAGATCGGACCAGTGGTTGTCAAGAAACAGCGGTCACAGACACACACACACACACACACACACACACACACACACACACACACACACACACACACACACAGATTACTGGAATTATAGATAGATGTATTGATATCGACGTGAGGGGTGGATTATGAGAGCAGATCACACAAAAAGGTTAAACAAAGTGATGTCCTGTAAAAATAAAATTGCACATTTTCAGCGGATGAGACACCTCCAAGGCACCAACCGCACAGCACCACAGGGCCCAATAAAGGCAGAAATGTACTTTCAATCGATGTGTTATATTGAAAGCACGGGTACTTTTACCGAAATGAACAACGAAGCAGCTTGTGGAGCACTCACCAAGTGGCATAAGCACCCAAGGAAGCACTTCAACGAAACGTTTGATATGGAACAGCTGGCTTGGCAAGCGATGAGCATCGCCGATCCGTCATATTAAAATGGAGACGCCAAAATGTCAAATGTGTCCGAATTGGACAAATTAAAACTTGTTTTTTTAGCAGTCAGAACTGCTGCTTCAGTTCAATTCTGGGGCTTAAATTTTGGAATTCGGCTTAGTTTAAGAGATTCTTGAGGTTATGGCTTGTGCAGAAATTAAATAAAGCCACGAACGTTGGTGTCTCCGGGCATTTATAAGCATTGCAATGTATCCAGCAATTCGTAGGTACGACGATCAGGCATTCGATAACGAGTGAGGAAAGTGAAAAAAAAAACTGTTCAAAAGAAATCGTTGTAGCTGCTCCAAGTCAAGGCATGGTTGAGCAGGTCAAAAAAAAATGGTGGCTTCAGACCTCAGCGAGGTAACTCAGGATGCACCTAAAGACCCCACAGAGAGCGAGGTGGCTGAGGATGCGCCCGATAAAGTATATAATTAAATAAGGCTGTTAATTATCTTCAAAAGGGGTGTTTACATTAACCCAAACACCCAATATTCACTCATGCACTTCCTCGGAGTTCCCTTCGTATGCATGCAAAGTTTCAGGTCGCTAGGTTTCATGATTTTGGGGTTATGGAGGAGACACACAAACACACTGACACACACACACACACACACACACACACTCACACAATGACATTTATTAGTGCGGATTACCTTTCACATCACTACATACGACATTGGCTTATGGGCATGACAGAGCAATTTTTTAAAGTCCAAATTAATCCAACTTTTTTCTTCAAAATTTTATTCTTTACCTGAATTTTTTTTTGCGCTGCCTTCCCTTATCCTCTCCTCATGCTTAACCTCCTCATGAAACACTCTCTCCCCTCACAACTCTCCGGGCATCATTCTCTGGGTGGTGTTTGTGCCTTTTATTTAATTGCAACTACAATACGATAAGCTCTAAAATCTCTTAACCAGAGCCAAATTTCAAAATTTAAACGACAAAATTGAGCTTAGCAGCAGTTTCGGAACTGCTTAAAAAGTGTTCATTTGCCAAAAAAATAAAAAGTGTCTCCAGATGTCTCCGTGTGGTGTTTAGTATGACTGGTCCTATCTTAGGCGCCACATCAGCCACGCGATTACTTAAAAAGCATTGATGATACAAACACAACACTTACCTCAATCTTCTCAGGAAACACTCTTCTCTCCAACTGATGCAGGCAAATGGTCGATCAGCTCACATTCCCTGTTGGTGGGCCAACAATCCAATGTTCGGCGAATCGGTAATTTCGTTAAGATGTGAGGTGTGTGTGGCTCCACATCTGCAGGAATTCTTGCTGGGAGAGCCAGATGAAAAGTACAATTGGCGAGCAGAGGCAGTGGTTGCCATTGCCAGGTATGTGGACATGAGTAATGCTGTCATTGGAGAGCGAGTCCAGGTAACGCAGGATTGGCACTCTTCCTGGGAGGGTATGTGTGCCTGAGTGCATGCGGTGCGGGGTGGACCCCACATGCGAACTGTCTGCGCTGAAGGTGGGCCGCACCTCGGGTGTGCGTGGCTGAGACCAAGCCGTCGGTATGCGAAGTGTGCACTTCGGTGCCCACCAAGCTCCCGGCACAGAATGTCAACGTCACGATGCCCATGTGTACTGGCACGTTAAAAGTATGGACGAGAAAGTGGGAAGAGGAACGCCACTGGGGGAGCCACCAATAGTGGACTGGTGAGGGATAGGACCATGGTGGCTCTCCACTGAGTGTACAGAAACAGAACAGGCTTGGGTTGAGCCTATGGAAGAGCAGGGGGTACTGCGTGTGAGAGCATACATGTGTGCAGGCCCCCAGAGTATAGATAGAGGTAAGAAGCCGTGCTCCCTCCAGATCTTTGAGAAGACCCAGAGAACTGAAAAAGATGGTGCAGGGAATGCATGCCTTTGGATGAATGAACTTTGGTCTTTCGAATAAAAGAAAGAGATGCCCCTCCTCAGAGCCACTCCACACCCTTTTTTAAATAGTTGATTTGAATTTTTCAGATATAAAATTAATTGCTGTGTTTTGTGTGAGTATGGATAGGGAAAGTTTATCGACACTTATATTAGGGAATGATCCGTTTTGATGCCATGTATGCAGGTTTGACTCAGAGAGGAGTTGTGCGTATGATAGTCGGCTGGACATGGTACTTGACCCAGACTTGGGATGAGTCTTCCGGGGAGAAGGGGGCTGTGTTATGGATCTGGCTTTGGGGATAAATGTGCTTCGTGTGGAATAGTTATTTGATAGTGCATGTCAGCATAAGCATGTGTAATTACTGTAATTAATGACATAGTGTCGAGTAATGTTTAACAGCTCTCATCTTCCCACCAAAATGTTTGTGTCGAAGCTCCCTTCTCCCCCCCCCCCCCCCCCCTCCCGACATTCTCCGACATTTCTTATGTAAATCTGTCCGCTTATATTTTTCCATTTTACCACAGTTGAGGCAAACTGTGTAAAAGGTCATGGCTCAGTCGTGCTGCGATCAGATAAGGGATTCCATCACCTGTTGGGAGCACAGCCAACACGTGATTGGAAAGTTACCATGAGTGAGTAAGTTAAATAATTAAGCCATCAAGCACCTTGGGTACGTGAGGGTCATTCATTATCCACAAGCTTTTTGAAAAAAAATTGGGGATATGGCAATCGGCTCTGTCTGTCTGTCTGTCTGCCCGTCTGTCCGTCTGTCATGCTATCTCCTAAACAGTTTTGCAGAAATTCACCAATGTTATTAGTTATGATCACCACATGGCACAAAGGTGCAAGAGCAGTACCATTTTTGGCTGCGCCCCATCAAAAGGTCAAATACGAAAAAATGCAATTACAGGCATATTCCTCCGTTTAATGAAACTTTGTATATGCAATCAACATGGGGGATGCATGAAATATGTGATGATTTTCTGGATTTTATCCCTGGTTCATGCCCCAAGGTGTGAGTGAGGACTTGGTGTCACAGGGGTCAAAATGGAAAGATAATTTTTTTAACTCAAAATCTGATATTGGGCAATTCCTGGTGGAACTTTCTGCCATCTTTAAACTTTGCTTGAGGTGGGAAGCGTGGAGATTTGCAATTGCATGCCATCGACTTTGCTCCGGATATTTCTTTCAGTTTCAGTTCTGTATCGTCGCTTACTGCCTCGTGCTCTTGTTCTTCTTCCCCAACCTGTTTTCTATCTATACATTATTTATGTTAACGTCTGCGTGTAATTTGACGTATCTCCTCCAAAACTGCCGGACGGATTGTCGCCACTTTCGGCAGCGGATGCTCTGTGGTCTAATGAACAGCATGGGCTATGTGAGATCGCGCCAGACGGACAGATTTGGGAATTTTGGGCGATTTTCTAATTTTTACATTTGTTTGCATGGCGACGTTTGACGTCACCGCTGAGACGCGTAATTCCGTCATGACATCATCGGTCATTCGCTGACGTCATTACGTCTGTCGTCGACAGACCGTCACCGCCGAGAGGTGTAATGCCATTCCTAGAAAACAGCGTCTGCAATGTAAAACCCTCTTCTGCACATGCTGGACTACCTCAGAAGGTGAATTTCACACAAAAAAATGTAACAAGAAACATTGTATTTAAAGTAAAGATTTCTTTTTTAAAAATACTACTGCTCCTGCTCAGTCTAGGGCTAGGCCTATATCACGTTAAACTTTCCCCATCAGACGCCAACCTTCCAGTTACACTGCAGAGGATGCAATTTCCAGTCAGACTCGCATACTCGATGACCATAAACAAATCCCAGGGCCAAACATTTGACAAACTCGAAATATACCTCCAGCCCTGTGTTCTCCCATGGCCAACTATATGTTGCATTTTCACGTGCAAGAGGTTACTCCTATATATCTATCAAAGTGGACAATAATTACTCACAAGGACTATTCAGCAACAGGACACTCACCCAAAATGTCATCTACAGGGAGGTCCTTAGAAACTAAGGACAGGTAACCACAGTGCATCACATCCCTAATGACACCCTCCCCAGCTTCCCATAACATCAACTATTATTCCTCGTCCACCTTTTGCCACCCATTCAACTCCGTGCGGAGCACGGGTATATGCTAGTTGTAATAAATCTCCCTTGTTAATGTGAACCTGTCTTGCAGACATTTGGAGAATATGGGGGCTCCACTGTGCATAGTTAAATCGGCAAATAAATCCGTACGTGGGAAACTGGGAATCGGCACAATTAAGATGCCAATGTTTAAAACCAAACTGCCCTTCGGCATTGCTCTGCCAAATTCGGGGGTGGAGGAGGGGGGAATAATTGGCAGAGTTACACAGATTGCTGTCCCTGGTACATGTGCAAATTAAGGGTGGGAGAGGGGACAGATTTGACCCAATCCCACCTGGTGAACATGCTGGTCGTTAGAGGCCCACCAACCATTACAATATACTGTATTTAAAAATGTAACATTTTACATTTCTCAGATTTTTGTGAGCATCTTGTTCCAAGAGCATTTTCAATGCCCCTAGTATAAATTGATTTGTCCCTATATTTCTCTTTCAATTTATTCATGTTGATGCATCCAGAGCTACTACTACTGCTGCTATCCTGATAACAGCATCAAATATTTCCACCTTTCTTGTGGGGTCAGCCAGGGGACGTTATTAACCCAAGTCTTTCAGAACCAGCTGGGCCAGGCTTGATGTCTGAAGGTGATTTAGGCCGGAATTTGTAATATATTTAGGGTATCTGCGGCGATAATTCACAACTCTTTACGAAAGACACCACGAGAGCTTTAACGTCCACCAATGACTAGTTATCAAAACAGACACACACACACAAGCGCACCAGATAGTCTCTCAATATTGACGGACCTGGCCCAGCCAGTTCATGGGAGACAGGTTTAACATCGATCCAACTCTACGCTATTCTGCAAACCCATGTTGCACCCCTAAGTATCCTTTATATTTTTGTCCCACAGTGGTGCAGGAACGCATTTAGTACATACTCCACTTTCCTCCTGTGTCATGCTTTGTCTTCCTTTGCTGATCATTTACACATTTCATGTACGTTATGCATCTTTTTATCCATCTGTAATCAAACAAACATCGTCTTGAAATGTTCATTTATGCTTATTCCACTGCTGACCCACGATACCTTTCTGCATAGTTTGTTTGAGAATTGATTGGATTTTGATCGAAAACAAATTGGAAGAAAATTCTGTTTCCTGCATGGAGGATGATTCATCAGTGTGTGTGTGTGTGTGTGTGTGTGTGTGTGTGTGTGTGTGTGTGTGTGTGTGTGTGTGTGTGTGTGTGTGTGTGTGCTGTCCCTCGGATGGACCTGAAAACGGATGTCCCATCTGCCAGCATTCGTTGGTGGATGTTAAAAATCCCAGGGTGTCCTTTGTGAAGAGCAGACGAGCTATCTTTGGCACCATGAACAAATTACAAATCCCTGCCCTAACTAACTACTGCTGGGAGAGGGATGACAAACCGACCAGCATGACCCCTTGCCAAGAAACTGCTTCGGCAGAACCAACGCTCTGGAACCAAGAGTATGGTACATCAGCAGTCAGTCTGTTTCCTGCAATATCATTGCAGGAACAAAAGGAAAACCAAATGCAATCTTTAAGATGGCTTTATCAAAGTTCATAATACCATTAAAGCAACTGAAAATTCCATTTTAATCCGGTAATAGGTATGAGGAAACCCAGGCCAAAATAAATGGAAAGATTGACGTTCGGTGCCTTTCAAAGCACGAGTCATTATCTGCATTTTTAATACCACAATATTTCATGACATCCATGCACTCGAACCTTTTCAAAAGTTTCAACCTGATGTTTCCTTCTCAAGCGAGTTTGCAATGGTGTTTAGGAGTTTGGGTGGAGAGGGGGTATAATCTCTTTATTAAATTATTAGGGATTTCGGATCTGGTTTGGCATCCTAGAGGTTCTGGGTTTGGGGTTAAACTTCATGCAAATAATCTCAATTAATACCGAAAACGAATAGTAATAAAGAGGAAAGCACTTTGGCATAAACAGACATCTACCAGTCATAGATTCATTTGGTGACAGAGGTGTGATGGGCTCACAGCCTTGTCCATGTGTCTGATTTTCCTTCTGTTGGACTTCCAGGGAAGGATTTTTGTATCCTGGTGATATTTCAACTTGATTGGTTTGGCTCCCTTTTTCTATCCAACAAGCGAACCACATCCGAAGCCAAATCCTGCTGGACATCAGCAGATTGGTGAGGATTTTATAATATGAAGTCACCCCCAGGAAGTGGTTGGAAAAGCACAAATAGATTAGAAAAGGCAGGAGTGTGAGGGTCAAAGGGTAGGGTGGTCGAATATTTCAGCCACACTATATACCATGCTCATTTATGACTTGTCAGTTCCAAGATGTGACAACCCAGGAAGATCTGACTAGACTACAAATTGATTGAAAAGCTGTGTGTAAAAGGGCCTCGCAAGAAGACCTTAAGCTGCCTTTCCAATCTGCTTTCCTCTACATATTTGAGAGACCGGCTGCTCTTTCTTTGACACTAAAGGCTTTCTACAATTGCACAGTTAATGAATAAATTCAAAAAACGATTTCGTAATGTCAAGGCGAGATAAAGGTCAAGATATAAATGGCACCGAATTCCTTGAGTTCCATATTCCTTAAGGGTCAGTTTTACCTGCTTCAAATTCACCATCACTGATGGACAAACAACGGGTACATTCCTTGACTCGTAATTTACGTCAATGGTATTGAAGTCTCTGTTTGCATGCAAGTGAGTGTTACTTTGTATGAAAAACAATGCAGGGAGATCCACAGGTAGTATTTACAACCTTGGCCATTCTACCCATGAACCATTAATGTTTTGAGATATTTATTAAAAGTTCAACACTTTCAAGGATTATGACAAATATAACTTGAGTATCACGTTTTACTACCTGAGAGTAACTCGCTGTGGTCTCTTGATGAAAGTATGTACTTGATATGAATTCTGATAAAATATGAGCAATTTAACAATAAATGAACAAACAATTCCATCCCGCCTTGACTCTACTTCGATGATGAGCCCAAATTTTATCAGGTCCCATAATCTCAAATCCCACTCTTTCAGCCTGTCCTGTTTTGGCTGCTTCCCGTCTGCCTGGCCGAAGTCATCAAACATCACTCCCATCCAGAAGGGTGCAAAAAAAAAAAAAGTAATGTAATCCACCATTGCTGCTGATGTCATATTTTCTGCTTTCAAACTCTGACCATCCATCCATTGGGACCATACTCTGGGCAGAGCATTGGTTCTGCCTCAGCAGTCTCCTTGGCTATTGGGCACAATCCTTGATGGGTCGCCACTCCGATACAGGATACCAGCAAGCTGGCACTCATTTTGCCGACCTCGGAAGGATGACAGGCAGAGTTAACCCCACCTGGTATTAATTCAACAGCAAGTGGGATTTGAACTCAGGATCCTTGGATCCCAAGCCCACCACCCGAACAATTAAGCCAACAGCAGGCATACGTCCTCTGACCATCAGAACAGATTCCATCACCGTCACTCAACTCTGTACATGCTGCTGCGCCTCTCTCCATCATAGTTGGAGGAGCAACATATCAAACAAAAGGACAGGACCATCTACTTCTTCTCCTCCTCCTCCTCTCCCTTTATAAGGGGGTGAGGTCTGATGGCACCAAGCTTCAGCCCTGTCTTGACCACGACACTTCTCCACCCACCCCTGTCCTCAGCCGACTCTCTCCACTCTCCAACCATCCCTACCTTACAAATATCCCTCCTCACACATTCCTCCCATCCCAACCATGATCTACCTCTTTTCCTCATACATTGCTCCCTCAACCTATCCGCTCGTTTTGCCATTCTCTTTTCCCCTATCTGCACCAAGTGTCCAGTCCATCTCAGCCAGTATTTCACCAATCTCCCTGTCAAACTCATCTGCACACCAATCTCCTACCTCAGTTCATCCATTCTCCTTATATCCACCTGTTCATTCCCACAATCCTCCTGACCCAGGTGTTCTCGCAAACCTGCAGCCTCCGTTGTTGTCTCTGTCAGTGCCACCGCCTCCAGACCATAAAGGTAGGCCGACGGTACACACGACATCAAAACCTTCCCTTTCAATTTTATTGATATCTTTCTGTCTGCCATTACTCCCTCCATGCTCCTCCACACATTTGCACCCACCTGAATGCTCCTTCGCACCTCTGCCTCGTACTTACCATCCCTGGTCAGTGTTCCTCCCAAATACTCAAACATATTTCCCTGCCTGATCTCCTTCCCCTCAAACTTGATATTCATTTCTTTTCTCTGATGCTTGAACCACATCACCTCAATCTTCTCCATAATCATCTTCAGCCCATTATTTCCAAATGCCTCCTCCAACTCCCCCAAATACTTTCTGCATCTCCTGCCCACTCTCCACCACAACAGCCAAATCAATCACATGCAGCATCCTCCACATACTATGCCCCAAGTTTACCTTCCTGCTCATCAGCTCCATCACTATGATAAACATGAGTGGGCTGAGAGCGCTTCCTGCCTCAAACGAATGTTCATGTTGAACTCCTCAGACATCGTAGGACCAACCAAAACTCTTCCGTTCATTCCCTTGTACATCCCTTCCACCAACCTAACTTCTGCTTCCGGCACTCCCATCCATCTCAGTGTCGCCATCACAATCTCCAGGTCCACAAATCTCAAGGGCATCTCACCTTCCACCTCCAACCTCTTCTCTTACCAGCTTTCTCAACGTGAACATCTCATCCGTCATCCCCCTACCCTTTCTAACCCCTTGCTGCTCTTCTCTGATCTCCATCTCCACCTTCTTTCTTATCCTCCCGTCCAGAATCCTCTCCAGCACCTTCATTACATGACTTGGGAGTGCAATGCCCCTGCACTACCCCGGATCTTGAACGTTGTCCATTCCCTTCCATATCGGCGCAATTAATCCTATCCTCCACTCCTCTGGAATTGAACCCTCACTCATACATATGTTCAACAGCTTCTTCAACCAACTGAATCCACCTTCTTCTGCTGCAATTATCATCTATGTACAAGCCTCATCAATGTCTGGCATTCTTCCCTTCTTCATCCTCCTATGTGAACTCCACCAACTGCCCTTTCCCCTCTGCATAACATAGTAGCTCCAGCTCGCCGTTGCTTCCTTCCCAGTTCAACAGCTCTTTGAAATTACCCTTCCCCCACCTTCAATACTGCCCCCTCTCTGTCACTAGCTTCTCCACCATCCTTAATCACCGCTCCCTCTCCAACACCCCATTCATGTCCTTACCATCCTCATCCCGGTCACGAGCGAATTTATATATCATCTTCGTCCCACCATCCTCTTCCTACTTGTTGTACACCTCCTCTTCCATATTATTCCTCGCCTTATCCACAGTGCTCCTTCCTGCTTTCTTCTTCTGCCCATACAGGTGCAGCAACCCCACATCCAGCTGCCTCCCCCTATCCTTGATTTTCTCTATCCTCTTCAAAACCTCTTTTTTTTACCAACTTCCTTCACTATCATACATGGCTTCTATCCCTTGACGATGGACCCTTTCCTGACATCCTTCCACACAAGACTTCTGCAATTCCACGAAACACCTTTCCGCACTTCTTCCACTTCTCCTCCAAACCTGCTTCTTCGCTAAGTTTCTCAAACCTATCCCTCAACCTATCCTTGTACTCAGTGACAACATTTCACCTTCACTTCCCCCCACCTAATAATCTTCCATTCCCTGCTCTTAACCTTCCTCCTTTTCTCCATCCACATCACAAACACCACAGGCTTGTGCTGGGTGGTAACATGCCCTCCCGCCACTGCCTTACAATCCTTAACCCTCCACAACTGCCGCTTCCTTACCACCACCAAATCCAGTTGTGTTTTATGATGTCCACTCCTATAGGTAATGTTGTGGCTTTCCCACTTTTGAAAGAATGAATCTACTAGGACATATTTCTGGCATTCACCACAGACGTGTTGTCATCAATGAAACCCTTGCCTCTTCCAGTGGAGGCTCGATTTTCTCAAGGCAGTGTTTTGAGTCTAATCTTGTTACTCCTCTACATAAACGACATATTTGAACCGATGGAAAACTCTCTCCATTTGGTATCTGACACATAATTATGGCACACAGTAACCCCAACCCACTGACAGGCAGGCAGGGCTGCATCGCTCTGTTGGTCTGGAATTGATCAGATTGTGGTCTTTTAATTGGAACATGTCTTTCATTCCTTGGAAATCTCTGTCTCACCTGGTCACTCTGAAAAAAAACATTCAAATGAACCCACCTATCTATTTCCATGGCAGCCACCAACAGAGGTTTAGTCTCTTGAGCACCTGGGCCTCACCATCAGCTATAACCTCTCCTGGGCATACAATATAGTACAGTATAGTAAAGCTAGCCTCCAAAGACAGCTGTGCAATGGGCACGCTAAGTCATTCTTGGAAAAAATAAGAACTACAATTCACCCGAATCATTTTAATTTACCCAGGTTAATCTTCCATCTGCTTGCAGCCAACCTGTGTTACACAAACATGGTGAAAAAAACAGATCCACTGAACTGCAGAACAATTAGCCTACTTCCAATCAGTAAGGTCATGGAATCGATCACTGTAGTTGGCCAGAAAATTGCCTTTGCTCGCACGAGATTCGAAATGAGATAGAGATGGAGTTGGCAAAAATGCAAATGGCATCTTCTGTCATCGAGTCGGCAAGCTGTGAGCAACAATTCACATTTGTTGCCACCTCTGATGCAATTTAAATGCTCTAATGGCGGCGAGGTTGCTCCATTTGAAACTGTTTGCTCGATATAGAGTGCTTTCAGAAAGCATTCACAACCCTCGACTTTTGTCGCACTTTGTTGTGTTACTACAACCTGTTATTTAAAATGGATTTAATTCAAAAAAAAATTGGCATCGATCTACACAAAATACCCCATAATGACAAAGTGAAAAGAAGTTTTCAGAAATTTTTACAAATTGATGAAAAACGAAAAGCTGAAATGTCCTGCATCAATAAGTATTCAACCCCTTTGCTATGACATTCCAAATTGAGCTCAGGGGGCATCCAATTTCACTTGGTCATCCTTGAGATATCTCTACAACCTGATTGGAGTCTACCTGTGGCCAATTCGAAAGATCGGACATGATTTCGAAAGAAACACACCTTTCTATATGAGGTCCCACAGTTCACAGAGCATGTCAGAGCAGAAACTCGACTATGAAGTGAAAGGAACTGTCCGTAGAACTCCGAAATATAATTGTGAGGAGGCATAGATCTGCGGAAGGGTATAAAACAATTTCTCGAGTGTTTATAGTTCTCAAGAACACAGGAAATGTGTTCTCCATTTCTCCAAAGAACACATCTCCATCATTAGGAAATGGAAAGAATATGGAGCTACCCAGACTCTTCCTAGAGCTGCACGTCTGACCAAACTGAGCAACTGGGCAAGAAGGACCTTGGTCAGGGAGGTGACCAAGAAGCCAATGATCACTCTGACAGAACTACAGAGTTCCTTGGTTGAGATGGGAGAACCTGCCAGAAGGACAACAATCTCTGCAGCACTTCAAAAATCAAGGCTTTATGGGAGGGTGGCCAGACATAAGCTACTCCTGAGAAAAAGACAATGACAGCATGCCTGGAGTTTGCAAAAAGGCACGTGAAAGACTCTTTCCTTGACACATCAGAACTTTTATCTACTGACAAGGTGTTCAGCAGCAGCTTCATGGAGTACTACTCTCCTCTTTGGGGTGATACCTCCACCTCATACCTCACTCGGCTTGATGCCGTGGAAACGAAGACATTCAAAATCATTGGTATCTCCCGTGATCAAGCTAAATCTCCAGGCCTATTACTTTCACATCACAGGCAGGTCAGTGGTCTCTGTCCTCCACTGCCTCCTTTCTGATCTTGCACACCCTCTGCCATTTCTGTGCCATGTGTCTCCCACCACATCCCCCCAGGTTTTTGCAGGGCACATGCGGTCTATTCTAGTAACTCCCTTCTGGTGTAACTTCCAAAATCCAGACTCATTGCTCACTTCCACTGAATCATTCCTCTTTTTCCCACCTGTGGAACCAACTTCGTTAAATCTCACTCTTCCCTCCAGGGCTTGAAGACAGCTGTTTACCACCATCTTAGGTCATCCCCCATCCACAACCATGATCTTTTCTCCTCTCCCCAAGCACACTTCTCGCAGGGTTTCCAGTTTGCCAGGTTTCCCCCCTGCTCCCTCACTCTCCTCTTTTCACCGATTTATTTATTTTTTCTGTGCCATTTCTGCTTCTTCACAAGTTTTCCCTTCCACTTCTGATTGAGAGTTTGCAGCTGTATCCATCTTGTTCACCCCTGATGTCCTCCTCTTGATCTCATTCTTTCCCACGTCCTTTATTCCTCCACGTCTACCTCTATTTTGTCCCTCTACCCTGCCGTTGTTGTATTACCAAACAAAAACAAAAACTATTCACAGCCTGTACAAGGTGCTGATACCCTCGATGGGCTGGGGCCCCATCATCTCATCTGTTTCTGGATTATTTGGGATCAAATGTGCTCAACATTATTGGCATTTCCCATGAGGAGGCCAAAGCACAGGCTTTTTGCTGTCACTTCACAGACATGTCTGTGGCCTGTATGTTTTACCATCTCTCCTCCGATCTTGACTCCCTCTGCTCTGTCACCCCTCAGACCATCCCCAACTCCTCTATGATGCTGGCATTCTTCTATTACCACCTCTTGGTGAAGCTACCAAAATGTAGACTTCCTGCCCACCTACCTCTTTTCTCCCATTTGTGCAACTGCCTTCAGATGGGCAGTTCCTTCAAATGGGCAGAGGGTTCAACCACACTCTTCCCTCCAAGGCTTCAAACAGACAGTGACCACCATCTCAGACCATCCCTCATCCTTACCCATGATCTTTTCCACCCCATTAATCAGATCCAACCTAATCTCCATCTTGCAAGTTGCAGTGTTTCCTCTCTTTTCTCTCT
>CM068955.1:85632975-85664717 GCA_035128595.1 Eptatretus atami | reverse complement strand
CGAATATCTAGAGTGAATGCTGGACACATAGCAACGTGCTTATCTGCCTAGAATGGTCCTACACAAGGAAAGCAAGTTAGTACTTGGTTAGTACCCCCCTGAGTTAGTACTTGGTTTAAGCACCTTTGACAGCAATTACAGCTGTGAGTGTTGGGATAGGTCTCTACCAACTTTGCCACCTTGATTGGGCAATATTTCCATTCTTCTGTACAAAACTGTTCAAGCTCAGTCAGTTACGTGGGGAGCGTTGATGGACAGTAATCTTCAAAGTCATGCCACAGATTTTGATTGGGTTTAGGTCAGGGCTCTGACTGGGCCACTCAAGGACATTTATGTTTTTGTTCCTTAGCCACTCCAGTGTAGCTTTGGTTGTGTGTTTCGGGTGTTTATCATGCTGAAAGGTGAACTTCCATCCCATTTCAGCTTTCTTGCAGAGGGCAGCAGGTTTTTCTCTCGGATTTTTCTGTATTTTGCTCCATCCATTTTCCCTTCATCCTAACAAGTGCCCAAGTCCCTGCTGATGAGAAACATCCCCATAACATGATGCTGCCACCACCATTTTCACAGTAGGGATGGTGTGCTTTGGGTGATGTACTGTGTTGAGTTTGTGCAAAACATAACGTTTTGCATTTAGGCCAAAAAATTCCATTTTGCTTATGTCAAGCCACAAACGTTTTTTCCACATGGGTTCAGAATCTCCAGAGTGGTGTTTTTGCATACTTGAAATGGAACTCAAGGTGGGTTTTTTTGAGTGATGTCCTTTCTTGCCACCCTTCCGTACAGGCCAGACTTGCGGAGTGCTTGGGATATTGTTGTCACATGCACACAGTGACCAGTCTTTGCCATAAACATGTAGCTCTTTCAAAGTTGACATTGGCCTCTTGTTGGCCTCTCTGATCAGTCTCTTCCTTGCTTGGTCATCCAGTTTGGAGGGATGGCCTAATCTAGGCAGGGTCTTGGTGGTATATTTGCCTTCCACTTCTTAATGATTGTCTTGACTGTGCTCCAGGGATATTCAAGGACTTTGATATATTTTTATACCCATCCCTGATCTGTGCCTTTCCACAACTTTATCCGAGGTCTTTTGAAAGCTCCTTCGGTGCTCTTGATTGAGTCTTTGCTGTGAAATGCTTTACCCAGGAGGGAAACCTACAGGAACAGCTGAATTATTCTGAAATAATCAGAATCACTAGAATTTAACACGGGTGGAGGCCAATTAACTTGGTGTGTGATTTTGAAGGTGATTGTTTACACCTGAGCTAATTTATAATTGCTTAATAAGGGGGGGTGGACACTTATCCAACCAAGATATTCTAGTTTTGTATTTTTAATTAATTTTCTGAAATTTGTAGATTTTGTTTTTCACTTGGAAGTTGTGGGTTATGATGTGTAAATAAAGTGGAAAACAAAGTTATAAGGAAACAAAGGTAAAAATTTTGAAAGGGGTGTCGCCTTTCTATAGGCACTATAATCAGTTTGTAGTTGCTTATGTGTGGTCATAGGAAGCCTATTTGAGGTGGATTTCAAATTGAATGTATTATTCGAGGTAACCTTTATAGTTGTCGGTGGTCAACGATGCAGCAGGGAGTGTAAATAGATATCAATGCGACCAAACATCAGCTGTTCATCACCGTGCCATTCAGTGACTGCAGTGAATTCTCGGTACTCGGGATTGATAAGTTAAATGAATTTTTCCAGTTTTTCTGTTCAAATACTTTAGTGAGTATTTCGATGATCTTTCTGAGTTAATTGTAACAAGTAAAAGATGATTAAAGCCATTACAACAACAACAAAAAACTTTTGTTAGCTTCCTATGATTCTGTCACCACTTGGTCCACCATTTTTATGTAAACCATGCGGTTCGCACAGGACTAGTCATTGTGCTAATCACAAGTTTAAACCTCGACCCATGGGACCAGTCCGTCATCTCCGTTTGGCCTGTGTAGCGGAGTTATAACTGTTTGTGACATTGTTGTCATTGGGGGATTTTACTCCATCCCACCTGCTTTGCTAAAATAACTGTTGAAGCAAGACCGTTCGTTCCTTTCTCCGCTCTCCACCATCGAGTCCAGTATCTTCTTCAGCAAAAACTTGATTTCTAAACAAAATCTGTCTCGGAAACAGGACTGGACAAACGCTATAGTATACTCTTGTGACAGAGTAAAGCTGCCTCGGCCTTTAATATGCTTCATCTGATTGTGGCATTTTCTGATTGTTTGGATGACAATACACACGTTCGCTGCGTTGGTATGTGACTGGGTCCCATTGTTGTATAATTGGGCTTTTGCACCTTTTTCTTGACGGTTTCATGAAATTTTTCTATTCTTTTATTCCACATACTTCTTCTTTTGTTCTGATCATTTCCTGAAGAAATACATTGTATGTTTTAAATCTTTTTGGCACGATTTCCTTGGTTCAAGGCCTATTCTTGTGAAGGATATCCTTTAAATCCACAACAGAATAAAGCATGGGGCTCAAAGAATCCCTTGGTGTCTGGGGACAAGGGCTTCCGGAAATCTTCGTCTTGTAGACTGACTATGGAGCGCATTAAACTCGTATGTGTTTGTGAAAGGAATCGAGATGGTAACTGTTTTAATTAGGAGAGTTATGCTGATGCCAACACCACACACACACACACACACACACACACACACACACACACACACACACACACACACACACACACACACACACACACACCCACACCCTCTTGCAGTAGACTGTAGACGTCAAGTGTGGGGTGAGCCTGAACGAGTCCTGAATCATGGTTATGTGGTGTAGCATCATTTCAACAAAACTCACGGTCAGAGATGCCAGCGGATGTGGGGGTGGGGGGGGTTGGGGGGGGGGCAGTGAACGTGTAACCTGTGAACAATGCAAGCTTAGCCCCTTCCAACTGTACGTGTTTTGTTCTGTACTCTCTTGTCACTCATTCATCTGTGAGCCGAATATTTGCAGCTCCCACCCACCACCACACACACTCCCATAATTTTTTTTAATGAAATGGTGGAGCAAAGTAGAAGGAATAAGAAGATTAAGGAGGAACAATATGTGGGAAATAGATGTTGTAAATGCTGCAAGATGTAAATATTTATTTTGTCTGACAGTGGACAGGTAGACGAGTTTTGACATGTAGAACAAGGACTTTGAGAGACATCCTTGTAGAGGACTGTGTTAGACAACATAGGACAAGCCAAAACATTGTACCATTATTTAACCTGGATTCTGGAATCTTGATTAGTATATGCTCAGATGGGAACACCAAACAGGCAGACTCAATTGCAGGTGAATCATGTTTTTTGATGAGGCTGAGAAACTTTTCTCCATCTGCCTTTTAAATTCAACGTCCTGTGCACTATTGCACTTAAATCATTTGGATTATCCGACAACCTGTGTTTCACCTCATCCTTGACAGAGCTGCAAGTTTCACCACATGCAGTTACACATAAGACACACGCCTTCGCGTTCACAGGTCACACATCACTCGTGGCCCATCCTGCAAACGCAACAATTCTAGCCTTTGCACCTTATTTCGTCTTTCCCAAATAATGGCTCAATGTTGAAATAATATAAGCCTCCACCCAAGGCCTTTACATCTTTCAACCTGCAGTCTGTCGAGCCTAGACCTTCCATTCTCAGGGGGAATTGTACCAGATAATTTATGGGAGTCGAGATGGAGGACGTGTGCAACTGAGACGCGAGGAAAGGCCGAAACACCACTCACTTGTTATGGTATACTGTGGACCACACTGTGTACATCACTGGCTCACACAAAGCTGCACTGTTTGAACGCCTTCGACTAAAGAGCACAATAAGGGATTTGGCAGTGAGGAAAGAATGAAGCGTCGTGTTTGTGATGCTCAAAACTTGCTATTTGGATAAAACAAACCAAAACACACAATGATAGGAATTATTAATTTACACCTTTTAGATTTACTTTTTATACTATTTATGAACTGATGGACGGGAATCAACGGACATTTCAAACTTACTCACTGCCCGAATGATTAATTTTCTTTCCTTAATTGTCAATAAGCCAAATGTTAAATGCAAGTAACGCAAGATAATAAAAATAGAGAGTTCATAGAACACCTACCCACACAGTCATGATAAACAAGGATGGCAGGGTGTGTGAGCGACAAGTTTGATTGGTCGAGATGACGTAAAATACTGTAATATTTTGTCAATTACTGCTAAAAGGAAGGGTTTTGAAGGTATCAAAAAAGCTATTTGTGTTCTCCAATGTTCACGTATAATAATTCAATTGAAATGGAATAAAGATTTTAAATGTCATAGAAATTTTTTTTTCGAAGTTTATCGCCATTGATGCAGTGTCTTTCACACCACCATATTAACACGTTACATTAGTTCTTCATGCCTGTTGTTTGTGTCCTTTGTGACGTCCTTAAAAACATTAAGTTTCCTGTTTGGATTTATTTTCAATTTTGGTTCACTGCCAAACAGGCAGAGAGAGAAAACATTATTTTCACTCCTCTCTGCACATGCGCGATTGCGACAAATTCAGAGCTAAAGGACTGCTGAACTACAGGTTCGTTTTTCGACTCGTGTTCAAAATACAACATTCAATTAAAATCAAGTTGTTGCTTGATCGTAAACTGATGTTTGTTGACAGATGGAAAGCGAACCAATTGCTTAACCCTACTTCTGCTTCACATGCATGGAGTTACTACTACCACTCCTACTACACTATACTACACTAACTTTAATGGCCCAATTATTCCCCTTCTTGTGGGGTCATCAGGGGAACGTTTCTGGTTCGATTATTTCACGAACCAGCTGTCTTGACTTCATATTCGACTGGAGGTCATTTGGAGAGGAATTTGTAATTTGTTCAGTGTGCCGGCAATAACAGGACACCGTGAGATCTTTCACGTCCATCAACATGCTGGCAGACGGGATGTAGTTTAACGTCCATCCGAGTACTGCAGACACATTGCTTCATCACCCTGCCTGCGAAACACCAGGATGACAGTTTATAGCTGGGTTGGGATTCAACCCAGGTAAGACAGCTTTGAGGCGAGTGTGAGTACCTCTAGGCATCGTGTCAGCCTTTACATGATCTGTTCGTGTTAAATCAAGGAGGAAAGAGTTCAATATGTGAAATAAATTTACATGCAGACATTGCTTTGACTGATGTAAGGATTTGAATGTTGTACAGTACACATCATGGTCTGTTCCATGTGATGGTATAATGCCAAGTAGGATGAAATGGTATAAAGCTAATGTGCACTCAGATATTGTTAAGGCTGAAATAACGAGTTTAATCCATCATGGTTATATAACCGTGACAATGCATACATGACAAGTTGAAGACACACAAAAACGGGTTGATAGGAATTGAAAGCGGGTTTAAATTTTTTCTTTTTTAACCTTTGCATGCTGTGGCCGCAGATTTGTGAGGATAAATAAAAATTGACAATTTTTTTTGTTTTAATCTTGGTTATCTCTCTAACTTGACAGCCAAGTTGAGTTGGTTTGCAAATACCACTTGAAATTCACAGCCCGATGAAAAAAAAAAAAAGAATTAAGCAACAGGGAACCATGGGCATAAAGAACATTAAATAAAAACCGCAAGTATTAAATTATAAAAAAACATAAAAAAAAATCGAAAAAGAAAATTTCACTAAAAAAGACACAACCTATATTATGAAAACAAATTTACAATTAACTAACAAAAAGACCCCGATCCCGCAAAAAAATCAAGTCAACTACTGGACATTTATCTTGTAATTATTTCTTTGTGTAAATATAAGTTTTAAAAACAAAATCAATAATTATAACGAAAATAGAAAATGCACAAATAAAACGATGAGCATGCAGAGGGTTAACCAAACGTGTAAAAACTGTTCGAATGTTGACCAATCAGTAATTATAAGTTCAAGTAGATACAATACAGTGTGGCAAAAATATGACACCCTTGCATTTTTTTTCAAA
The DNA here is from genome assembly GCA_035128595.1 of Eptatretus atami. NCBI lineage: Eukaryota > Metazoa > Chordata > Myxini > Myxiniformes > Myxinidae > Eptatretus > Eptatretus atami. The sequence continues at coordinate 85,658,762 of CM068955.1, read as the reverse complement.
TAACTCACAATTTTCTTGAAAATAAGTTGAAACTTCACAAAAGTATTTAGTCTGCGAAATTCTAATATTTCACTGTTAATTTACAGAACCTTGTTTTTATTCAGCACTTAATATATCCTTTTAAATCATGAAATAAAAACGAAATGGCATTGAAAAATTATTGACACCCTCTAACTTAATATTTATAGCACAGACTTTGGCACAGAAATAACTGCAAGTCAAGCACCTTCTCTTGGCCATGAACTGAGCTTCTACACCTCTCTACTGGCAGTTTGTCCCACTCTTTTGTGCAAACTGCTCCAGTTCTCCCAGTTGAAGGTGCCTTCTCCCAATGCTGTTCCAGATCTCTGCACAGTGTTCAATTGGGATTCAGATTTGGACTCATTGCTGGCCACTTCCGACAGTCCAATTTTGTGTTGAACCATGTCTGGTGCTTTTAAGTGTGGGGACATTGTCCTGCTGTAAGACCCATTGACCTCGACGGAAACTCCAGCTTTCTACACTGGTGACATTGCGCTCCAAAGCCTTGGGATCTTCTTGATTTCATGATGGCATGCAACACATTCAAGGCACCCAGTGCCAGAGAGCACAAGCAACCCCAAACATCACTGAACCTCCCTCTCTGTTTTGACTTGTAGGAAGTGTTCTTTTCTTTGACAGGCTTCATTTTGTTTCTCTGAAACACAGTGATAGATGTGCTTTACAAAAAGCTCTATTTGGTCTCAACTGTCCACAGGACATTCTCCCAGAAGATTTTGCCTTTCAGGTGTTGTTTGCAAACTCCCAGTCGCCTTTCTTCGTTATGTCTCTCTTCAGCAGTGGGTCTCGGGCCTCCATCGTAGAAACTCACCCCTTCATATTCTCACAATGTCAGTTGAAACTTCTACCTTGTGTCTGAAAGGTCAGCTTGGAATCTATTTGCAAGTTTGATCGAGGTGCTTTCTCCACCATTCGAACACTCCTTCGCTTTTTCTTTTTTTTCCAGTTTTCTTCTTGATCAGTTTTTCAATCAACAAGATCAAGCTTTCTCTTGCAGCCATCGCCAGGGAGGTTGCCACAGTGCGATGGGCCTCACTTTCTGATCATTGTGTACGGTGGACATGATCATCAAGGGTCTCTGGAGATGGACTTATAGCTTGAGATTCATGCTCGCTCATCTTGTGTCTGACCTTCTCAGAAATTCTCTGTTTTCTTTCCTTCTCCAGCTCATTGTGTTGCACACTGACACATAGCAGAATGACTTCCTTTGTCTCGATTCAAAATGTTGAAATGAGTGATTTTTTAAATATTGCAGGCCCTGATACCGCACAAGGTGAGTTCAATTCAAAAGTAAGGAGAATCACTGCTTGAAATCTCATTATTTCTAAAAAATTTAAAAGGGCCAATAATTATTGTCCAGTCTTTAGGATTTCTGGGGAACAAGCTCAAGATTTGTAATTTTTTTTCAGCTTTTTTTGTTGTTCACTGCAAACCAAAGAAATACATATCAACATGCCCAAACTATGTGACCACTGCTTGTCCACATCTCATTGCCAAAATCGTGGGCATTAATGTGGAGTTGCCTCCTGTTGCTGCTATAACGCCTCCACTCTTCTGAAGCTCCACTAGATGTTTGACATTCTGGATGCTTCCATTCAGCCATCAGAAGCATTCGTGAGGTGCACTATGTTGGCATTAGTTGGCCATCATCGTTCATAATACATTGAATATGTCAGTGGGTATCAGTGCTTGCAGGTCAGTCAGTTCTTCACACGTCTACCGTTCTGTAGACTCACTGGCAGGCATTTCATGCTGAAAACAGAAAGCCTTCCTCAAACTTTTGCCACAAAGTTGAAGCACAGAATCGTCAGAATGTCATTGTATGCTGTCGTTAAGATTTCTTTCACTGAACGGTCGAGAAACCATGCAACCCCAGGTACTGTACAGAACATTTAACTTATATTTGCTTCTGACCTGTCATACCATAAGTACCATTGACGACCATTAGGATGATTTGCTCTCTCACTCACCACACAACCACTATAACCCACACTAATCAGTCCTGCATATTTTCAGTGTGTATATCCTTTTATTATCCTGTATTGTAAGGCCAACAGAATAGTACAGAGGAGTGCACTCACTTGTTGAGAGGTCTAGTCTGACTTTGACTCCCGGCTCAAATATAAACTATCGAATTAGTGTTTCTCAAACTGGGTGTTGCATCAGAAAGTGCTGCCCCCCTCAGATGGACTTTAGCTGGGTGTCCTATCTCCCAGGGTTAGTTGGTGGATGTGAAACATTGCACAGTGTCATCGTGAAGAATATTTGAGCTTTCACTGGCACCATGAACAAATTTCAAAATTGTTGCCCAACTACTGCTGGGAGAGAAATGGCAAACCACCCACATGAACCATGGGCAAGAAACTGCTTTGGTGGAACTACACTCTGTAACACAGAGTATTAGGTACAGGGGGTCCTCACTATACGTCCAAGATACGTTCCAGAAAATTTGGACTTAAATAGGGGGGATGCTTCCAACACATGTTTTACATCTATAAAACCACTCAACAAGCCTAGCAATCAAAAAATATGTATTAAACAACAAAATTGGAAAATACAATAGATTAAACAAATTTTGACCCAACACCATTTTATCTTATTTTCTGTATCTTTTAACTATTTGATAATGATAATTTAGTGGTCTTACACCTTGAAAATCTCTAATCTCTCTGTCAAGCTGCCTGCTTTAGTTCTTTGCTCTTAAAATTATCCTTCCCACTGGGCCACATGGTTTATTTCATGGACACAGGCTCCAGTTTGTGCCAGCACAAGCACTCATGCCGCAAAACCAACAATCATGCTGGACTGCCTGCACTATCACACACGGACCTCATGAAGAGCTCCCACGGTTACCAGGCCTACTTCGGCTGGTTGAAGCATGGCGTGTGTTCCCAAATGACATGTCTTGCGTGCCGTCTGCACGACACTCATCGGTTGTTTCTTTAAAAGAGTTTGAACAGTCGTCGGTGGCAAACACAGATAGGGAGCAACATCGGCCGGTCATTCACATTCTTATTTTATTTCACTGTGTCTAATTTGACATCCAGTTACACCACTACGTTTCCAGTTACATACAGGTTCACCCTTTTCATTACCATTTTGTTCACCACTCGTTGTTCGATTACCATGTAAGTACACAAAGACAAAAATACAGTACAGTACTGTCCAGTACGCAGCGGCGTTAAGTCCAACAATGCACAGTGTGAGGTAGGGTCTGAGAGGGAGAAGACGAAATGCATTGTGTGGTGGAAGCCTGGTGGCTGGTCTTCTGCCCAATGTAGTTGTGCAGGAATTGTTGAATGTATCATGAAAATGTTCCGACGTAACTTATGGACTTAACGCAATACCCTCCAACCAAGGCCTTCACTTCACCCAGTCAAACTCCAACCAATGTATTCACTTCACCCAGTCAACCTCCACTGAAGACCTTCACTTCATCCAGTCAACTTTCACCGAAGACCTTCACTTCACCCAGCTAAACTCCACCGAAGGCCTTCATTTCACCCAGCCAACTTCTAACCAAGGCCTTCACTTCACACAGGCAACCTCCACCCAAGACTTCACTTCACCCAATTAAACTCGACCGAAGGCATTCACTTCACTCAGTCAACCTCCATCAAGGTCAAAATGTGGCTCAAGCTCTGCCAGGCCTTTCAAGTCATGTTCCACTTCAAGCAGTTTTTGTTTGGTGAACTTGTGAGGCTCACAGCGATAAAACTCTCAGACCTCTAAACAGCGATAAAAACTATGTGCATAGTCATTGCTGGTAAAGACTCCATCTTTACCAATCGAAGCTCCTCCTGATGACTCCATCTTTACCTATTTGGTTTCTCCTGATGAGTTCATCTTTACCCATCCAGGTTCCTCCTGATGATTCCATCTTCACCTATTCAGGTTCCTCCTGATGATTCATCTTTTTATCTTTTCAATTCCCTCCTGATTATTCCATCTTTATCTTTTCAAGTTCTCCTGATGACTCCATCTTTACCTTAGGGTTCCTCCTGATGACTACATCTTTACCTATTTGGGTTCCTCCTAATAATCCATCTTTACCTATTCAGGCTCCACCTGATGACCATACTTACCTATTTAGAGTTTCTCCTGATGGCTCATCTTTACTTATTTGGGTTCCCCTGATAGCTTCATCTTTACCTATTTGACGCATTCCTCCTGATTCTCGAGCTCCATCTTTACCTATTTGGGTTTCTCCTGTTGATCCATCTTTACCTATTTGGGTTCCTCGCTGATGACTCCCAATCTACCTATTCGATGTTTCCTCCTGATGGCTTCTCTTTACCTAATCGGGTTCTCTCGATGGCTCCATCTTGACCTATTTGCGTTCCTCCCATGGCTCCATCTTTACTATTTGGGTTCCTCCTGATAGCTCCATCTTTACCTATTTTTGATTTCCTCCTGATAGCTCCATCCTTACCTATTTGGTTCCTGATTCCTCCCTTGATAGCTCCATCTTTACTATTTGGGTTCCTCTGATAGCTCCTCTCCTTTACCTATTTGATTCTCCTGATAGCTCATCTTTACCTATTGGGTTCCTCCTGATAGCTCCATCTTTACCTATTTGGGTTTCTCCTGATAGCTCCATCTTTACCTATTTTGATTCCTCCTGATAGCTCCATCCTTACCTATTTGGGTTCCTCCTGATAGCTCCATCTTTACCTATTTGGGTTCCTCCTGATAGCTCCATCTTTACCTATTTGGGTTTCTTCTCCTGATAGCTCTCATTTACCTATTTGGGTTTCTCTGATAGCTCCTCTCTTTTACCTATTTTGATTTCCTCCTGATAGCTCCATCCTTACCTATTTGGGGTTCCTCTGCTAGCTCATCTTACTATTTTGGGTTCTCCTATGCTCCATCTTTACCTATTTGGTTCCTCCTGATAGCTCCATCCTTTACCTATTTGGGTTCCTCCTGATAGCTCCATCTTTACCTATTTGGTTCTCGTGACTCTTATGTTCCTCCGATGACTCCATCTTACCTATTCGAGTTTCTCCTGATGGCTCCGTCTTTGCCTAATCGGGTTCTCTCGATGGCTCCATCTTTACCTATTTGGGTTTCTCCTGTTGACTCCATCTTTACCTATTTGGGTTCCTCCTGATGACTCCATACTTACCTATTCGAGTTTCTCCTGATGGCTCCGTCTTTACCTAATCGGGTTCTCCGATGGCTCCATCTTTACCTATTTTTGGTTCCTCCTGATAGCTCCATCTTTACCTATTTGATTCCTCCTATAGCTCCATCTTTATACCTTATTTGGGTTCTCCTGATGGCTCCATCTTATACTTTTTGGGTTCCTCCTGAATAGCTCCATCTTTACCTATTTGGTTCTCCCTGAATGCTACTATCTCCTATCTCATTTTGGCGATATCCTCTTACTTTGGTTCATGCTCCATCTTTACCTACTTACTGTCCTAGTCACTTTACGCCTGATGCTCGTAGGGGCGGGCTCTATTGGTCCGAAGTCTGTTCTGGTGCTCCTGGTCAGGTGCAGTGCCAGTATATTGTGCAGCCGCTCTCTCGCCCCCATCTCATCCCCCTCCCCCCTCTCTCGCCTCCACTCTCACCCCCCTCTCTCGCCCCCTCTCTCTCAACCCCCCTCTCTCGCCCCCCCTCTCCTCTCCCCCTCTCTTGCCCCTCTATCCCCTAGTCTCGCCCTTCCTCTCTCCCCCCTCCTCTCTCGCCCCCACTCTCATCCCCCTCTCCGTCCCCTCTCTCGGCAGATATTGTCGACAGATAAATGGCCGTAACTTGGGAACTGCTCGTTCGCATTAATATCAAATCTCGAAAGGCACATCCGCGGGTCCCAGCAATATTCCTGGCAAGTTTCAATCAGATCGGACCGTCATCGTGCAAAAAACAAACATTAATTGTGACGTCATTCGTGATGTCATAGCACCGTGTCTGTCATTGGTCGCAGATAAATGGGTAACTTGGGAACCGCTCGTCCGATTAATTCAACCTTGAAAAGGCACATCCACGGGGCCCCGGCAATATCCCTGAAGAAACTCAGAAAGTTGTACCATAATCTAACTTTCGTTAGGAAGTCAGATTCATAGATCAGTTTATATAATTGGGTAATTAGCTTTATGATTTGTGCACATATATCTGATGATGTCCTTGATACTTTGGTTATGCAACAATAAGGCATCCGACTTCACTTTACTTCTTGTTCCTGACATGCTCGGTGGTGTCCATCAGCTATACAGGTAGCTTGCAGATCTTGCATTTTAAGTTGAAAATCTTGTTGCTAAACACCATTCAACAGAAATATAAGACCAAGGTAAATGCTTAAAATGCTGAGCCTGTGCACTTCCCCTTAATCCTTCGAACCCTAGCGACCGTTTTACCAGCCGCTATTAAACCCTCCATACACCCGAGCGGCCGGATTTTTCTCCAGGGAGCCCAGGGTGGGGAGCCGCGAAAGCCCAAAGGAGCTCAGGGTTCAAAGGGTTCGGGTTGCTGTCTTTGGAGGATTTTTTTTTCTACACCACTCATTGCATTTTCTGATGTAATTTATTCTGTGCACGGAGTTGATCCAGCAGTATAGGAATTACTTCCATTTCATTTAACTTCATAAAAGGTTCTTAATGTCAAATTAATCCTGCAATCAGGAACTTATCATTAGTAGTTGTAACTTGTGCATGAAAGGGGAACTGATAATGAACAAACCCAACAGTAAACATATATTAATATATATATATTATAATATATTAAAAATTTATTATATATATATATATATATATATATATTACGTACATTCAGCTTTAGTTTGGTAACAGGTGAGCTGAAACGTGTACTTATCATAATTAACTATAATCATGTATGACTAAGTGGAATCTCGAATGAATAAGGAGAATCGCGTGATATTAATATCATGCTATTTTAAAATCAGAGTTCAAATATAAGTGCCAATACCCCCTCTTGTGCTGAAACTCCCAAACTCAGACTCACAACTCACTTCCACTCATTTGTTCTTCCATCTGTGACACCAACTTCCTCAGTCTGTTTAATCTCATTCTTCTCTCCCAGCATTTCAAGACAGATGTTCACCACCATCTCAAGCCATTCCCCATCTACAACCATGACATTTTCTACCCTCATTAACCTCCCTAAGTCCCCTTTTCCGAGTTTCCCAGGTTTCTGGGTTTCCCCAGCTGGCCCTCCACTTCCTCGTTTTATTTTTTGTTCCATTTCTGCTTCTTCCCCAGCTTCCCTTCCATTTCTGTGATTGAGAGTTTTGTGCTGTAATTCATCTTGCTCACTCCCTGTGTACTCCTGGCGCTCTTTCTTCCCAATGTCCTTTATTACCTCCGCCACTGAATGTGGACGGAATCTTTGTTTTCATCACTATTTGTCTGTTTTGTCTGTGAGAACGATATCCAAAAACTTTACGGACGGATTTTGACAAAACTTGGTACACAGGTTGGGTGTATGACAAGGACGAATTGATTCGATTTTGGTGAAGGTCCGAATCTGGATCCGGATCCAGAAAGAGAATCTATTTTGTTTTTTAAAGTGATTCTTCAGAATTGAGAGATGAGATGAAAAACCACATATAGAATGATATTTCAAAAAGTTGGGACGCGTTATGACAAAACTAGGTTGGATTGAGTTGGTTAGGTGACAAGATCTGAACATGCCATTAAGGTATTGGTTAAGCTCCGGATCCAGATCGGGCCTATCAGTGGTCCAAAACGTGAACTGTTTAGCCTGGTAGACATTTACACTCTACTCAGTGCCCTTTTTTAGTTTCTCCAAGTTGCCCTCTATTTTGTCTCCCTACACTACTACTCGTGTGTTCCCATCCCAGCTTCATTCTACGCTCTGTCCGAGTCTGTTCTGTGTTTCTGTTTCTACACGAGCCTCGACTCTGCATACAAAACAGGGTCATCACTGTCACACTAATCAACATATATAACTTGTCTACGCGCGAATACAGGAAAGACAGTAAGAGTCGTAGAACTTCAGGACAATCAATATTTGAGTTCAATGATTGCGGTGAAGCATCCGAGTGTGCTTGCTTGTTTAGTGTCACATGGATTTTCTAAGAGCATGCTCGAGAAAATGATGTAACATGTCCAATAAAGGGGAAGGATGATACATTCCAGGTTTAACAAATGTTTGTTCTTTCAATTTGTTCATCGTCATGCAATATACTAATCCAATGGGAGAAGCAGGAACAATGTATACGTTTAAAATCTCGGCAGAAAACTGGATGCACATGCGCATGATAGAAAAGCACGACGATGTGCAAAGAGCAATTTACTGTTGGCAGGTATTGTGCTGCAAAATATTATTATCGCCACTTTTATCGCAATAAAACATTCACATTTAAAACTCGCGGGAATCCGATGTGTATGAACTCTCCCTCGGGTTTTTCACATTCTTATAGTGATGGAGTTAACTCGGGAGGCTTTGGGTTTAGTGGACCAACATGGCAACATTTACCTGCGATTAGTAATGAATTATGGCCTGACATTCCAAATGAATTTTGAAAGTAAGATGTTCAAAGGAGCAGCTGTAAGGAAGCCAGCGAGGCCAGAAGAAATGAGTGAGCAAAGTTGGACCTCAATGGGTTTGGGGGCACAATGCCGGAGCAATTTTGTGTTAGTCTATGGATGATGATAATTGTCATACCATGGGTTGTCCTTTTGTGCTGAAGCACGTTGAGGAAATGAGTCAAAACTGTCAGGGCAAATGAGTCTGGGGCATTGTTCTGTGAAAGCTCGAGGTGATTGGTTGGCAGGCTCTTGGAACCGCTCTGTCTGCATCAAGGTGTCATGCCAAAGTGCAGTGTCTGATGAGGGAGAATAAACCACATTTAGGCCTAATTATTTGACTGTATCATGAGTGAGCACGGAAAAACTGTAACACTGGTTGTATAGCTTGCATACCGAGGTTCGTTTTGGATTTATGTGAATAATTTCTGATGTGCCCCTTTGTTTGAGAGGAGAGTTGCATTCAGCATTTTAAAAATATTTTTTTTTATTGTTTACAGGGTACTGGTGGCTCAATTAGCATTCTCTTTGTAGACATTGTAGACTCTGGTCTGGTTAAAATAATTTTTCACAAGTTTATTGCATAAATATTGCTTAATGTTGTATTTATTTTTCCATACAAAATCGAGGCTCTAGAAGAGTGGAGGTGACAGGTCAAGCACACCTCTCTCACAAATGAGGCAGTGGGGAATAGTGGACACATACAAACATGGGAAGGAAGGATAAAAACAGGAAAGAGGAAGGAGAGAGAGGGAGAGAGAGAGAGAGAGAAGAGAGAGAGAGAGAAGGAGAGAGAGAGGAGAGAGAGAGAGAGAGAGAGAGAGAGAGAAGAGAGGAGAGAGAAGAGAGAGAGAGAGAGAGACGAGAGAGAGAGAGAGAGAAGAGAGAGAGAGAGAGAGAGAGAGAGAGGAGAAGAGAGAGAGAGAGAGCAAAACACTGCAACTTGCAAGATGGGATTTAGGTTGGATCTGATTAATGGGGTGAAGTTATCATGGGGTAAAGGGGGATGAGGGGCGAATGGTCCTGAGATGGTGGTCACTGTCTGTTTTGACGCTTGGAGGGAAGAGTGTGGTTGAACCCTCTGCCCATTTGATAGGAACTGCCCTCTGAAAGGCAGTTGCACAATGGGAGAAAAGAGGTAGGTGCGGCAGGAAGTACCTACATTTTGGTAGCTCACTTCACCAAGAGGTGGTCAGAAGAATGCCAGCATCATAGAGGAGTTGGGGAGTGGTCTGGAGGGGTGACAGGCAGAGGGAGTCAAGATCGGAGGAGAGATGGTAAACCATACAGGCCAACAGCATGTTGTGGAAGTGGACAGCAAACAGCCTGTCGGCTTTGGCTCCTCATGGGAAATGCCATAATTGTTGAGCACATTTGATCCCAAATAATCCAGAACGATAGAGATGATGGGGGCCCCAGCCCATCGAGGGTATCAGCAACTTGTACAGGCTGTGAATAGTTTTTGTTTTTTGTTTGGTAATACAAAACAACGGCAGGGTATGAGGGACAAAATATGAGGTAGAAAGCGTGGAGGATAAGGACGTGGAAGAATGAGATAAGAGGAGGACATCAGGGTGACAAGAATGCGATAAGCTCGGCAAACTCTCAATCAGACGTGGAAGGGAAAACTTGTAGAAGAGCAGAAATGGCTACAGAAAAAATAAATAAATCCGGTGAAGAGGAGAGTGAGGGAGCAGGGGCGGAAACCTGGCAAACTGGAACCCTGCGAGAAGTGTGCTTGGGGCAGAGGAGAAGATCATGGTTCGTGGATGGGAGGCAATGACCTAGTGGTGGGAAACAGCTGTCTTCAGCCCTGGAGGGAAGAGTGAGATTTAACCGAAGTTGGTTCCACAGGTGGGAAAGAGGATGATTCAAGTGGAAGTGAGCCAATGAGTCTCGGATTTGGAAGTTACACGCAGATAGGGGTTACTGAATAGACCGCATGTGCCCTCAAAAACTGGGGGGATGTGGTGGGAGACACATGGCACAGAAATGGCAGGAGGCGTGTGCAAGATCAGAAAGGAGGCAGTGGAGGACAGAGACCCACTGACCTGCCTGTGATGTGAAAGTAATTAGGCCTGGAGATTTGCTTGATCACTGGGAGATAACCAATGATTTTGAAATGTCTTCGTTTTCCACGGCATCAAGCCCGAGTGAGGTATGAGGTGGAGGTATCACCCCATGTGAGAGGAGAGTAGTAACTCCATGAAGCTGCTTGCTGAAACACCTTGTCAGTAGATAAAGTTCTGATGTGTCAAGAAAGAGTCTTTCACGTGCCTTTTTGCAAACTCAGGCATGCTGTCATTGTCTTTTTCTCAGGAGTAGTCTTATGTCTGGCCACCCTCCCATAAAGCCTTGATTTTGAAGTGGCTGCAGAGTATTTGTTGTCCTTCTGGCAGGTTCTCCCATCTCAACGCAAGGAACTCTGTAGTTCTGTCAGAGTGATATTGCGCTTCTTGGTCACCCTGACCAAGGTCTTCTTGCCAGTTGCTCAGTTTTGGTCAGACGTGCAGCTCTAGGAAGAGTCTGGGTAGCTCCCATATTCTTTCCCATTTCTAATGATGGAGAATGTGTTCTTTGGAGAAATGGAGAACACATTTCCTGTGTTCTTGAAGAACTATAAATCACCGAAGAAATTTGTTTTATACCCTTCCGCACGAATCTATGCTCCTCACAATTATTTTCGGAGTTCTACGGACAAGTTCCTTTGCACTTCATAGTCGGTTTTCTGCTGCTTGACATGCTCTGTGAACTGTGGGACCGTCATATTTCGTCGTGGTGACGTTCTATCAATATTCGAGGTGGTGTCACTGCCGCCACTACGTTGTTGGCCCAACACAGTCACTTTCAATGACTCCTGAATATGCACAGGAATATTCTCAGAATCAATGACACATTATGCACACAATCTCTGGATGCATCATCACTGATTCTGTCATCAGAACACAAATTATCAGGCTCCCCTACTGAGTGCGAAGCACTCTTGTGACTGTCAGTGACATTCTCTAAAAGAATGTGAAACAATAGATTGAGGTAGTGTTCTGGAATCGTTCACCCCCTCTCCCCCTCCACACTGTCAACATCATCCAATGAATAGAAAACACAAGATTCAGGCAGTGCATTACTATTGGTTGGTACACCACTCGAAGCCTGGTGTTGGCTTCGTGGTTAAGTTGGCTGGCTTGGAATCTTAGGGTCCTGAGTTTGAGGCACTGTCTGCTATTGAATTAACACCAGGTGGGGTTGACTCAGCCTGTCATCCTTCTTAGGTCGGCAAAATGAGTACCAGTGAACTGGTAATTGGGGCATTGGATCAGCGGCACAGCCGCACCCTCATCCGATAATGCTATCCACAGCCTTGTGCTGTGCATATGAAGGCAGAGGAGGTTCACCACTCACTCCACTGTTGTGGGAATTGATGCAGGATTCAGGAAGCATGGCATTGTTTTCAATACCATCACCACTCACTAAATTACACACACTTTCACTGCAGGCAGTATACTCACAAGTGGAATTAGAAGCTGGATCAATTTCTGTGACTAAAGTTCGAGAATCCAGAATTTCTTGATGGTGGACCACCCTTTCACTGTCACCGTTCAGTGGTTTCATAACATACACATTAAATTCTCTCTGTTCAGTCACTTTATATGGTTCATGTTGCCAAATGTCTTGAATCTTATGTCCACCCAAGGGATGATTTCTTAGAAAGACTCTTGCACCTTCAGGTAAAACTGTCTGCTGTGCCTGCATGTTCAAGGCTGTTGTCCATTTAAGTGCTGCTTCTTCACTTCACTGACTTGCCTGTTTGAAAGCAGTTTGAAGCCTATTATTGTGTTCAGTGACTCACTCGGTCGGGTTGTCATCGTCCAACCCTTTGCCGAGGATCAAGTCAACCAGTAGTTTTTCTTCTCTCCCGAAGAACAGAACGAATGGTGAATATCTCGTGGTGGCATGGGGTGTACAATTGTTTGCACAGACAAGTTCTGGGAGAAGACCAGGCCAATTTTTTTTTTCTGTGTAAGTGGTAGAGTTCTTAGCATATTATGGAGTGTCAGGTTAAAGCGTTCACACTGACTGTTACCCTCAGGATGATATGGAGTGGTTTTTCTTTTCTTCACGGCATAAATATTACACAGTTCATGCACAACTTTGCTTTCAAAACTTCTACCCTGGTCATTATGAAGTCTCTGAGGTACTCCAAACTTGACAAACCAATCTTTCACTAAAACTTTTGCGACAGTCTTAGCTGTTTGGTCACGTGTTGGAAAAGCTCGAGTATACTTAGTGTATACATCAGTAAGGCCTAAGTCACATTTGCTCTACGGCGAGGATACGGCGGCCATACGCCCTCTGAATTGACAGAAACGTGCGGCGGCCGCAGAGTTTCTGAGGTGGCCTCAGGGTGGCCCTACGCCGTATGGCTATATTTTACAGGTCGTAAGGTCGCCGTGGAATTATAACGCGGAGTTATAACTTTTTTCATTTCTACGTTCGCCGTAGCAATTCGACAAGCCGAAACAAAAGAACTGGTAAGAAAAAAAAAAAAAAACTCACTCGTTACCGTCCGTCTGGCCGCACGTTCGCCTTAGGGCCCCCCTGCGGTCGCCTTGCGGGCACCTTGCGTCTGCCTTGAAAATTTTATGGCCGCCGCAGGAACGCCCTAATGTCACCGTGCGACATCAAATCAAAGACCGTACGGCACCCCCACGTTTTCGGTCTCCACAATTTCTAAATACCCCGTTGCGGCTACCCGAAAAATATAAACATATGTGACTGCTACATCGTGTGACCGTGGAAATACTGCGGCCGCCCTATAATTGCTAGTGGCCGTAGATTTTGTAGACCCCACGGCCGCCGTGGCAAATGTGACTTAGGCCTAAGGATGAACACATTTTCAAGACCATACTTACCCTTCTCAAGTAGTGTAAAGTTCATAGCCAGAATCTCAAGTGGCCGTTTTGTCAACATAGACCCAAAAGTTGGCCGGACATTGGAACCATGCTTGCAGAACTTACACAGTTCACACTTCGCACAGTAGTCATCTATATCCTTGGCCATGCCTTTCCAAAAACATCCAGTTCGTAGGATTTGGTAAGTCCTATCAGAACACTGGTGTCAGCTTTTATTGTGGCTAGACTTTAAAACTCTTGATGGCAGTTTCTGAGGCAACACCACTTCATTTACAGTTTTCCCTTTCTCAGCTAGTTCTCCTATAAAGTACACCTTTTTCCACTTCCATATATTTCCAGATCTTAATTAACTTTCATGTTTGAGGATTTTTATGTTTGACAGTTCTGAGAGATGGACATTTTCCTTGATTGCAGAAGTTCAAGAACATTTCAATATCTGTGTCATCTGCTTGTAACTTGCCAATGTTCACAGCTATGACTGATGGTATCAGTGTAGATGGTGTTGGGTCTTGTCATATTGGTATGGCTGCCACAGGTTCAATGAGAACAGTTGAAACATCTGTCTGCACTTGGATCTTTAACTCTGCAGGCAAAAAGGTGGACTCATCAGGAAGTTTTAGAGTAAATAAGCATAGTCTGGAAGTTCTCATTCTCAAATATCTTGTCCATGAGATGCATGAAAGTTCCTGGAGCCCTAGTTAAAAAAATAAGAGGTCTTAAAACTTCTTTATCCACTCTAAAAGCAGTCTTCCCGATGTCCTCTTCAGATACAGCAATCTGATTGAAGCCATGGACAAGGTCCAAACTCTAAAATTATTTGACATCTTTCAGAACTGTGAGAGCTTCCTCAATGCGGGGGAGTGGGTACGCATATTTACAGGTTTTTTTTAAATTCAGGGCATGATAGTCACAACAAACTCTAAGTTAGGTCCCCCTTTTGTCTCACTAAAACTACCGGAGAAGCATACAGACTTGATGACTCCCTTATGACACCACCGTCCAGAGATTTTCTCATGTAGTCTCAAATCTCTTGCAACTGACTTGGTGGAACACGGCGGTGCGGTATTCTAACAGGTACCGTTTGTCATCAGTCGTCGGGATCTTATGTTTTATGGTGTCACAGTACCCAATGTCATCATCATGTTTACTGAAGGTGTTGGAATGCTTAATGAGGACTTTATTTAGTTTCAGTTGGTGATAAGTTTTTACTAATGTCCATACGAGCCAGCAACTTATTTCATACACAGTTCTCAGAAGGTTGAGTTCCAGTCACTCTCACTTCATGACTGCTGACATTCACGACATGAATAGTTGGTACAACTTCGGCATGGCTAAGCAGTCCAACAGGTGTTTTTGAATTAATGTAAATGGCATTGTCACTGAAATTAGCAACCTGGAGGGGATTGCTCCAGTACCGTCAACCATTACAATAGTACGACCAACAAGTAATCCTCTGGGTAAAGGGGAAAAAAAAATATCTTCGACGACAGCTGTATAGGGCAGTTTTAAGGATGGAATACCATGTTTTCCGGTGTATAGATCGCACTTTTTTATCGGCAAAAAAGGGTAAAAGTTGGGGGTGCGTTTAATACACAGGTATAGAAAAAAACCAAATCAGTCTTAAAAACTATCAATGCTGAATTTCAATTATATTCCAAATAAACACTTTTGACGCAGTCGGAACTGCTGTTAAGCTCAATTCTGCTGTTTAAATTTTGGAATTCGGTTCAGGTGAAGAGTTTGTACAGCGTTTTATTAACCATGTGCGGAAATTAAACAAGTCACACTCGGAAATGCCCAGAGATGCCTAGAGACACCGGAGTTTAGGTGTGTGGCGTACATAGAGCCTCGCGGCTCTGAAAACGCCAATTAAACACAAAAGAAGAATAACACCTTATCTCACATCAAAAGAAGAATTATTCACAATAGCGAGAGTCCAAAAACGGAGCACCCACCTCAAATAAGCTTGCGTGGCAAGCTTCCCTCGTCTGTCATATTCAAGAGGAAGACACTGCCCAAAGACAAGTTTCCAGCTGGCAACATTGTTCATGCGTAGCAGAAGGGGTGGATAGATGAGGGACTTGTAGTGGTGACTATCTTTTTACATGCATCTTTTTTCTACATGAACAGCCGGTGCAGGCAGAATTAATCCACCAATCTTGTTCCTTACATGCTGATGCTATGCTGGATTGTGGGGCATAGCTTAAAACTAGGAACAACCAATCAACCCTGAGTACTTTTCAAAATGAGGACAGGGCATGGATTTAACAAGGAAGAAGAATAATCGCACAGGAGCAAGGAGCCACAGGACGGTGAAGCTTTAAGAAGTACCAGTGCTGCTCAGTTGTTTTGGCTTCCTTTGGTTCTCTTTGTTTTCCCTCGTTTCTACCAGCAGTTCCTAACTTGCTTCCCGCAGATTACTTGCGTCGATCAGATGAACTTTCTGAATTTGGAGGCCGTTGTATTCGATCCCAGTTTCGAGGAACGATAGCTGCATCTCGGTGGAACCACCACAAACAAACTTTCCTATTTCCTGGACTTGGTATTTTCATCAGTTGAAAATCAACGTGCTTCCCATCGGGATTTTCGACCCAGATTCCGAGGAGCATTGGCCACATGCATCTTGGTTGAACTTTCACCAATACTCCCATCACTACGTTGGCTGAGCATGATGTTGACTGCGTTTATGCCGGCGTTCATCTAACCACCGTGAGTGGAACTTCACACACACATAATTGCTACAGACTGGTCCAGGACTGGGTGCGCACAGTCTGGAGTCGTAGGCCGGATGGCGGTCTCTCCCGATGACGGAGCATGCGAGTCCTGGATGCGTTCAGATGTCACAACACTGACGACACCAAAGCACTGCACCGATGGACCAACACCGATCTCATCAGCATTCCAGGCAGGATAACATCGCTCCTGCAGCCCCTCAATTTGTCCATCAACAAGCCATTCAAAGACGGGCGACGTCGCTGCTGATCCGACTGGATAATGAGTGGGAAAAATCCTGCATCAAGAGCAGGGGTATGAGAAAGGTCGACCTTCTGCTGATCTGCAGTGAGATAATAATCAACGTGGTTGAGGAGATACTGTCGGACATCATCAAGCCAGGATTTTCATCTGAGCTCAAGCGTTTGAACATCAGTATTGCAGCACTCTCTGAGGTTCGGAGACTGGATAGTGGTGAGATCATGGTGGGTGGTTACACCTATTTATTGGTCTGGACACTGGTGGTTAACATGCCCAATGAGTTGCTGTAGCTGTGTCCAATAAGCTGACTCCAATGATAATTGAGGTAACACCGGTCAATGAGCGTATTATGAGAAAAAGGATTTGTCACTCCTGAGTGACAAATGATCTCACCGTGAAGTGATCTGAGGTGAGTGATCTCACTGTGAAGGACGCATTCTATGCCAAGCTCGAGTCTGTGGTTGATCAGTGCCCCAGGCGAGATACTCTTCTCATCTTGGGGGATTTCAATGCATCGACTGGACCTGATAGGGATGGTTATGAAACATGTGATGGTCCCCGTTGGTCTGGAACTGTAAATGAGAATACCACTAAGATCGAGAAATGAATGGTCTACCAGAGTGCTCAGTTCCTCAATACCGACCACAGGCTTGTTGTAGCAACTCTGAAGTTGCAGCTTAAATCCGGGAGAATGGTACCATCCCAGTCTAGGCTGGATGTTGGCACGCTCAAGGATGAGAGGGTAGCTGAGGAGCTTGTGAACAGGCTGATTGAAGATTTGGGGGGTCTAGGTGCTTTGTGGAATCCTGATAAGTTGTGGATTACCTTCAAGACGATCATCCTTGATGTTGCTGGTGGATGTCTTGGAACACACTGCAGGGCGAAGAAGAATTTCTTCTCTCAAGGGACATGGGATACCATTGACCAGAGTCGCAGGGCCAGGCTTAATGCCAGAGCTGAGCTGTTCAGAGAGTTGAGGTGTAAAACCGTATGTGCACCGAGGGTGGACAAGGAGGCCTATGTGTGAGGAATCTGTGAGGGGGTGGAGCATCACCTGTGGTCAAGTAATTCTCATCCTGTTTACAGAGGAATTCGCTCATTGCTTTCCTCCAAGCCCATCCCACGGTGTACTGCATTTAGAGTGGAGGGTGGTGGGCTCAACTGTGATCCACCTTCGTTTGTGGAAACACAGGCTGCGGTGAACCATTTGAAATGGGGTGAAGCTCCTGGGATCTGTGGCATTCATGCTGAACTTCTCAAGGCTGGTTGAAATGCTGAACTCACGTCGTTGCATGCAGTTCTGTGCTCTGCCTGGAACACAGGCATCATCCCTACTGACTGGAAGAGGGGCCTTGTTGTCCCTCTCTGGAAAGGGAAAGGTGATCATCTGGACTGCACCAACTACCGAGGGGTGACGCTGCTCTCAGTGCCGGGCAAGGTCTTTGCTCGGATAATTCTTTATATGGTGGTTGGAGCATCCACTCTGAGTCTGAGAGGTCGCTGTTTCGAACCCTGTGCGAGTCATATAAAAGACTTTAAAAATGGTAGGTGCTGCTTCCTTGCTTGATGCTTAACTTTTTGAAAAGAGAGAGCATGGACAAACAACCATAGATTGGCAACCGTTTCACAGGCTTGACGTGCTGAATAGCTTCCTCCTGCGTTGAAGTTCCTTGCAAGGGAACTCATATTATTATCATTATTGGATAGTTGATAAAGACCCCGCTAGATCATTAATGACCCTCAAAGTGGGATGATCCACCTGTCCAGATATATATATATATATGATGCTAGTCCACTGTGAGGATGACTTTTATTTCCTTCACTTGTGTATGACGATGTGCCTTACCCTTCTCCTGTCCTTACGTTAATAATAATTTGTGATTCCTACATGACAATTGCTTGTGTGGTTGCATTTCCACAAATGTTTCCAATACAGTATTGTATGGAGTCTAGACGATCAGAAAAATGCCAAACGTAAAAGCTCCACAACACAAAAGTGTGACAAATGTTCAGGAATGAAAGAATGCCGCCTGGTGAACCTGCAAATGGAAATGCCGTGCAAAGACATCAGTAATGATTGGATACGATATCAAGGAAATACCGGACCTGGTTAGTCTGGGCCATCGTAGGCACCTGTTGAAGCCTGTCATTGGCTTTGCGGTTCGAGTGGCTGACTTGGGATCTTTGGGTCCTGAGTTTGAGCCCCTGGCGTCCATTGAAATAACACCAAGTGTGGTTGACTCAGCCTGTCATCGTTCTGAGGTCAGTGATTGAGTACTAGTGTACTGGTAATAGGGGCACAGCATCAGTGGCACAGCCGCACCCTCAGGCAATGATACTACCTGCAGCCTTATGCTGCTTACGAAGGAGGAGCAGAGGAACCTGTTGTACACAGTTTATCAATGACGTGACAGTCAAAGTTGTTGCACGAAAAAAAAATTAATTCTGCAAACCATGTGACGTCGAATCATAATTATAAGCAGCTGCACAATTGGCCTTTTTATCTCTAGATGTCTCTGCACTTGGCAAGGATTAACGAGAATATTGGCTCAGAGGACTAATTGTTACAAATAACCACTTTACCCAATATTAACAAATATCCTGCATGGTAACGTAATAGAACATGACAAATTAATGTAATACATTCCTTTCAAGTTGATGACCTATTGCTTAGATAAGGACAGAGTGGTCACGGACATGCGAAGTGAGTGGCTCCTGATGATTGCATGTGGGAGTTCACAGGAGGTGGTGATGCAAGTAGAGGAAATGAGGAAAGTGGGAGGTCACGCAGGACAGTCAGCAGTTTGCATACTGATGTACATATGGGAAAACATTGGTCTCAGAAGTGACAGGTTTTGAATAATCACACCTCATATGATACTATATAATGTACTTTAGGCTGTCAGGTGTTTTTTTATTTATTTCTGGGCAATGTCCCCATCAAACTGGCCCTGTAGAGACTTCATCTTTCATTCTCCTTGCACTCAATGGCCATAATTATTCCCACCTGGGAACGTTTTTGGCCAAAGTTTTTCACGAACCGGCCGGCCAGACATGACGTTCGACCGAAGGGAGCAGGAATTTGCAATTTGTTCCAGGGTCCTAGCGGATGCTCGCCTACTCTTCGCAAAAGTCACCGTGGGATAATTAACGTCCACCAACGACCGGGTCCATCCCTACATTCTTCACAACCAGGAGAAATGCAATGATTACACAAGCAAGTGTTGATTTAACAGAATTTGACTCAACAGGATAGATATCCGCAATGAGATCTTGAATCTTTCACACTTAAAGGCCACCAACAGATGTGAACAGTAAAATGTGAGCCCAGGTATAAATATCTTTTTTCTTTCAACAAGAACAAGTTGGTTGATTGTGAGTTCCATTTCAACTTCTAAATGGCACAGATGTGGGAGAAAAGAGGAATGACAAGGCTCACGGTTCTCTGAAGAAACAAATAGTTTGGTTCTTGCTCTCAGCGATGGCCCACGCAAGCTCTATTGCTGAACCAATGGCAGAAAAGCCGTTCACGTTGTAGCATCGCCCTGGTCTCACCTTTGGCACAGTTCAGTTCAGCTCTGGCCTTTGAAGCATCGAAGCCATGCTCACGCTCGACTGAATCCAGCTGCGGCCTTGCCACAACTCACTTCGAATGAGCCTGCGTTGTGCTTCCTTATGGCCCAAGTCTTCCCCACTGCCACTGGCATTTCCCCTCTCCCATTGGGGAGACGATATTTTATGCCCACATGGTCAGAAGGATGGGGCTCCCTCTTGCTCATTTACCAGCATTCTACTGAACCATAGTTACCTCACTCATCTCACATACGCATCTGAATATCTCTATCATCGGAGGAAGTACTGTTCGTAGCACTATTTCGGCAACAAATTCAAGTGTTTGGAATGTCACAGGTAGGCCACTCCCAGTGTATCTTGCTTGTTAAGATTGTTAATATGAAACATTCATGCCTCACTAATAAGATATGCTACTCTGGCAGTAACCGCTTCCAGTTAGAATATGGTCTGAAGAGTCCACTCATCATTGAGAAAAACCATCAGTAATACAATTATTATCTTTCACTTACTTATTCTGAATATTTTTCATTTTTAATTGCCCACGACATCATCAGGCAAAAGACCTATAGGTCAAACGTTCAGGATATTGAACATATAAGCAGGGTCGAGAAGGGTAGATTGGAGGTGGCAAGGTCAGGAATTTGCTCCACATTAGTCTCCTTATCCGAATGATGGATAGGTCAGAGTATATGGAGGCACGGAAGCTACAAACTCTCCTAGAGTGGCATTGTGTGAAGGCAAAGTGAAGTGGTGGTCAGACAAAGGAAAATAGATACTTGCTAATGTTCAGCGTGGCCTGAAAATCGCTTATACATGCAATGGTAGATTAATTATTGTAAGCACTGCACAACAAAACCTGTATATTAAAAGAGTTTAAGAATTAATACTTTACTGGAGAGGAGGAAAGTGACTTTCAGGCCACTCTGCACAACAATAACAACATAACTTTGTCAAGTCAAACTCGGATACACACACACACTAGTAGTGGGGCAACTTAGCTAAATATAGCATAACAATTGTGCATTTTGTGAGGAAAGCACCAAATTTGGCACACTAGTACCTCTCATATTATGAACAGATTTGGATATTGGGCCATCTCAAATTTTTTGATGGCAGTGGAAAATGGCTGCCACAGCCATCAGCGGCTGCATTTGAGATGGCCCAATATCAAATCTGTTCATAATATTGTTGCGAATTCGCGCCCGCCGGCGTGCGATCGGCCACGTGACTCAAATCGCGGCACGTCGCCCACCGGACGGACAATTCTGTCGTGACCCTCTCGGACTAACGCCGGGAGCTAGTCACGGGTGGGCCTTTCGGCCTCACCACGATCGTGCCAATCGGCCACCCGCGTGGGATAGGGTTATTCGCCAAACTCGACCTACCTAAGTACCCACGCGGATGGTAAACCGGGCGATCGTACCTCGCCGCAGGTCGACTCCGGACACGGGCCGCTTAAGCGGTCCGTTCCGTACTATCGGGATAACCGAGCAGTGTTATCGTCGCGCTCGACGGTTCCGATTAATTATCGGGCGTATTAAGCCCACGACGAACCCGTTACGTGAAGCAAGATGGAGATTCAAACAAAGGAAAGGACGCACGAAACGGGGAACAATTCAACACAACACTTTATTTACACGACACACGGACACAAAGCAACATATAGTCAAACAGTCAGAACGCACCTAAAGCAAATGCAAGATGAAAAACAATAAAGCAACGACGACGCAGAGCTACAACCGACTAAGACCGACACACGGCAACACTTACACAGTTTTACTTCACCAGACTGGGCGCACACACACACGTTTACACAGAACCCAAAGAAATGGAAGTCGCGACTTCCCTGAGCGTGTCGAGTCCCTCTCCGACGTCCGTCGACGTGGTCCCGCCTGGCCGCGACTCCGTGCCCGAGCGTGGTCGGCGAGGCCTCTCCGCGTGCCTCGCGCCTGCCATGTTGGTCACTCGACGCCACGGACCGAGTGTTCGGCGCTATCCCAGCGCGGATAGGGGGGAGGGGACGTGGATGCCCGAAGTCGGGAGAGGGGAATTCTTCTGGCGCCCTTGTTTGCCGTTCGGTTGAAATTAAAGATAGGGAAAGAAAAACGACTAACTCAAAGTGTCGCAGCCCGAATGAATCACATTAATTCCTCTAAACAACGGTTTTGGGCTAACTATACATGTACTTAAAAGATACCTCACCTACGGGACCTGAATGGTGTTTTGCGAATTTCCACAACCGTAACAATATGATAGGCTACTAGTGTGGCCAAATTTGGTGCTTTCCTCACAAAATGCACAATTGTTATGCTAAGTTGCCCCACTATAGGTCAGGATGGATATGATGCAGTAGGCATGTATCACCATGCTATTATATGAGACTGTATATTGAAACCAAAGAGTGTAAAACAGAATGGTGCCTGCTAAAAAATAATCGGAATACTGAATGCCAAAATAGCACTGCTGCCTTAAAAATCTGAATTGCACATCTTTAAATTTGAGTTCAACATATCAATTTTCAACTGCTGAATATTTAAAGTGCACCGTCAACAGTCCAGACGGTAAGCCTCCAAACGAATGTGCATCCGAGGAATGGTGCATTTCATAATGCAGCACCCCACCTGCAGACCACCAATCTGACAGGTTGTAGTCCATGTGAGAATCAAACCCAGACTAGACAGCTCAGAGGTAGATGCGCTACCTCTGAACCATCGTGTCGGATGCTTTAGTCACCAATGACACAACTTGACATCAGCCAAGTAATCAATAGCTATGTCGGAACGAGTACAGCATGATGCTGTCAGATCAGAAATGGCTGCATGGTAAATTTTCAAGTGGAATATGTTTGGTGCTCCAAACATTTTTTGCAGGCTTCATGACCTGGTTGTTTGAAGCTTCCTGCAGTCAGTTGTGCAACACGTCCAACTGAGCACAGTTTGCTGTTGACAAAAGGCTCTGATCATACGCCTTTTCTGCTTAATGGGGGATCACATTAGTGTCTTGCTAAATTGACAAATAGGAGCTTTACCTTGTCAGGCCCACCAGCCTTCTAATGCCAACAAAGGATTATCAGAGTTTTCTCTAATACGACCACAATGACAACCACCAGAGGAAACGATTGTAGGTGTCAGTAGGTCTGTGTGATTATACAACTTTGCAGCAGCACATGGGAAAAAAACCGATGTCAAGGCTCAAAGAAGAGTTAAACGACAGAGGGCAGTCAATTGACGGACTGAAAGAAGGACAGGAGGAAGAGGCGGATAAAAACGGACAATTCTTGCATACTCCAACAGAGCCATTTGTCTGTCTGTGTGTCGACTTTTTCTCAAAGATGGCCGAATGGATTTTTTGTCAAACTTTCAGAGGTTCACCAGTGAGTACCACGGAGTGTTTTAGGCCAAAAAAAACCCCAAAAATGATGAAAACTTTGAAGAAGAAAAAGTTCGTTTTTTTGCATTGTATTATTTTTATTTTTTTTATATAATCACTGTATCGTGCTGAAACATTTTTTTTATTATTATTAATGACAGTTATATTCAAGTGCACATACGTATGAATAAGTACAAAACAATTGCCAGACATTTAAATACAAATAAACCTCTTCAGAAAGCGGTCAAAGTTGGTGGTACATCTTCCTGAACGGTACCATATTTATATACCGGGGGAATATTTAACCCAGAAACATCAACAGTACATTCACCAGCATCCATTCGATGAATAACAATAAAATCCACTTCTAAGGTAACACTTTTACAATGTTCTTGGCCAAAATCCACAGGGTGTTTAACAATCCTGTTACCCCCTCCAGAACCTGATAAATGAACATAATAAACACACAATAGGTATAATTAAAATTGTGACACACAAAACTTTTATTTTCATAAAAACCAAAGTATTTACATAACATATAGAGGTCCGTCTAAAAAGTAATGGACTGCTGTGTGCTCACTATGTGTCCACTGCTGTGTGCTCACAAGCTGTGTGGCTCCACTTACACAACTTGAATGAACGGGTTTGTGTCACAGTCTTTCGCAACATTCCAGCAATATATATGATTGTTGATGTTTGACTGTGTCATTGTGTGATTTTTTACAGCGGCTTCACACGTTGTCAGTCTGAATCGTCGCGCTATGAGTCGTGAGCAGAGAGCCAATCTGAAGTTTCTTGCCAAGTTTGGCAAAACACCTTCCGAATCCTTCGCAATGCTGCAGCAAGTCTTACGGGGAAGAACGATGTCAGTCACGTGCATTTGAATGGCACAAAGGTTCAAAGAGGGACGGGAGGAGGTTGAAGAGATCCACGGTCTGGAAGACCTTCAACGAGCAGAAGGTGGACAACATCGAGTGTGTGAAGCAGATGGTGCACAGATCGTCGACTCACGGTGCGGATGATTGCTGAGGAACTTTCATAACAAGGACACTGTCTGGAGCATCATCACTGAAAATCTCAAAATGCGAAGGTGTGCGCAAAGATGGTCCCAAGCTGTTGTCCGAGGACCAGAAACAGCAAGAGTCACTGTCTGTGAAGACATTATCGGGCGCCTCGAGCGATCCAGACCTGCTCGGGAGAGTCATTACTGGCTGAATCGTGGATATTCGAATACGATCCTGAGACAATCAAGGTAGAGTCGTCAGTGAAAGTCCGGCATCACCAAGACAAAAGAAAGCAAGGATGTTGAAGTCAAAGGTAAGGGATGCTCATCGCTTTTTTGACATCAAGGGCATCGTCACTTCGAGTTTCTACCACAGGGTCAAACAGTGAATCATAATGTGTACAAGGAGATCTTCCGGCCCTCATGAGATCAGTCCGGGACAAGAGAAGGGATCTGTGGAGAACATCGCCTGGGTGCTCACCATGACAACCCCCTGCTCACAGTCCTGAGCATCCGACAGTTTCTGGCGGAGAGGAACGTGCCAACTCTGGAGCAACCCCGTATTCGCCAGACTTGGCCCCTTGTGATTTTTTTTCTATTCCCAAGCTCAAGGGGTGATCAAGGGGACCCGATTTCCTGATGTGGAGGCCATCAAAAGGCCGTGACGAGAGCTCGAGGATTCCAGAGAGCCTTCGGGGGCATCGAAGCATGGAAGAAGAGGATGGAAAGTGGTGTGAGACTGGGGGGAAACTATTTTGAAGGCAAGCTGTGTTTCAATATATTTTTTGGAAAAAATTTCTTGATTTCAGTCCCATTACTTTTTAGACAGACATTATATATATATATATATATATATATATATATATTATATATAAATATATATATATATATATATATATAATGTTATATATATGTATATTTGTATATATGTATATTGTATATCTATTATATATATATATATATAATGTATGTATATATATATATATATATACACATAGATAATATAGATTTTTTTAAGTTTTAGGGTTTTCACAATGTATGAGCTATTTACATTCTTTATCTTTGAAAAGAAAATAACTCCAAAGCAAAAAGAAAGTTGGCCTCAACATGTTCAGCCATGCATGCTCCACCCATCGACAGGAGGAAGTAACTGGAACGAATGATTACAGCTTTTATAACAACTCCTCACCCCCCCCCCAATTGGCTGATTATTGTGGGGTGCTGATTGGCTGTTGAAGCATGTCACTGATTGGCCAGTACATTTTACTCATCGTCGTCCAATGCCCTCAATGTATTGCAAGCTGTAGTTATAGGTGTAATTTTGATAAGGGAGAGCCAGATATCGCTCATTGGTATCCTGTTTTCTTGAGGGACCGTGCAAAGTAAATATATTTCCATAGCTTCTCT
>CM068955.1:85603546-85632965 GCA_035128595.1 Eptatretus atami | reverse complement strand
GTGTGCCAATGATTGATGGATGTGATAATTCTGCTATCTGACTATAATATGCGATGATTATTGGTCTGTGCATGATTGACAATTTCTGATTTTTTTCCCCTTCCCCTCTTCTATTATGTGCCTGATGTTCTTTCAATCTTGTGGTAAGCGCCCTGCCAGTTTCACCAATGTAAACTTTGCCGCATTCACACGGAATGCGGTAAACACCTGGATGGTGGTTAAGAAACCTTCTGTCCTTATGAGTGTGAAGAATAGATTCAAGCTTATTTGTTGAGCAATGGCGTACTATTATATTAGCACTTCAAAATCCATTGTATATGGTGTGATGTACGTCCAATGAAGGGAAGAGTAACATGTGCTCTAGCTTCTGGTGTTGGATCACGAGCTCTTGGTGGTTTAGTGATGATCTTGTGAGCAGGATAACCATTGAATTTAAGGACATTCACGATGTGACAAAGTTCGCGATGCAGATTATACTTGTCGCTGATGGTGTAAGCACAACGAACAAGAGTGCTGCTCACAGACTGGAAAGTTGAGGGATGAAGTAAAGAGTGGTAGTTGAGGTAGCGATCCGAATGAGTTGGTTTCCTGTATACTTTGTGAGAGGGTTTGCCATTAGGAGCCTTGATAATAAGGATGTCAAGAAAATAAATTGACTATTGTTGCTTGACTTGCATGGTGAACTTGATGTTACAATGATGATTATTAAGGTGCTGAAGAAATGTATCGAGATCTATGTTGTCATATTGCCATATAACAAAGATGTCATCGACATAACGTAGCCAGAGCGAAGGTTGAAATGGTGCTGAGAGGAGGGCTGAGCATTCAAATTCTTCCATAAAGAGGTTTTCCACTGTGGGTGAGAGTGGAGAACCCATAGCAGCAACATCCTTTTGTTGGTAGAATGAATCTTGCCATTTGAAAGACGTAGAATTGAGACACATAAGGAGTTCATGAATTTGTTCTGGTGATAAACTGTTACATTTCTTCAGGGTGAAGTCTTCTTGTAGACAACGTTTGATGATAAGGCAGGCCTCTGGAACAGGGATGTTGGTAAAAAGTGCTTCCACAACAAAACGAATGAGAATGTCAGAGTGAAGAATGTCAAACTGCTCCTGAATGCATTGAATAAAATGATCTGAGTTTTTAAACTTCGCACATCATCTTCAGTATGTCTAGTTTTATTTGGACAACCTAAGACTTCACAAACCAGATGTTCCACTTCGGTCCATCATTTCAACACGGGGCTCACCAACTTATAATCTAGCGAAGCATGCAGCGAAGATCCTTCAACCACTTGTTGGAAAAACCCAACACTACGTTAAAAACTCAGAACATTTTATTCAATGCATTCGGCAGTCTGAGAAACAGGACTGATTTGATTTTTGCACCAGCAGACAAGGGCAGGGCAGTGACAGTAATAGAGGAGGACCTTACCATGGTGAAATCATATCACTGCTGGAGGATGGTAAAACTTATCAAAAATTACCTGATGACCCAGCTCCAAAGCAGCAACGGTCCTTGAATCCATGCTAAAACGAGCAGGCAGGCTGGGCAACCAGGACTACAACTGGCTTTACTGCAGCAATGATTCAGCACCCAGACTGTATGGTCTTCCTAAGATCCACAAAGACAATGTCCCACTGAGACTCATTGTGTCCTCGTCAATGCACCATTTTACCAATTGTCAGGCTTTCTATCACGTGTCATTGGCAGACTTGTAGGAAAGACTGATAAAACGGTTAAGAATAGTGGTTAATTTGTCCAAAGGATAAGAGAGGTTAGAATCCAAGATGATGAGACGATGGTATATTTCGATGTGGTTTCCCTTTTCACCAACATCCAAGTCGATCTAGTGGTGAGCATCACACTCGACCGGTTGAACATTTCAAACGATTGGAAAATGGCTTGTCAAAACAGCAAACTAACACCTGAGGATGTTGTCAGCTTGCTGGAGATGTGTCTGAACAGCACAACCTTCATCTATGACGGTGCGCACTACCGACAAATATTTGGGACAGCTATGGGTTCACCAGTCTCTGCTGTTTTAGCTAATTTGGTGATGGAGGAACTCGAAAGAAGGATATTTGAGTCTCATGAGAATTGGCTCCCACAGTCCTGGAACAGATATGTAGATGACACTTTCGTCATTGTGCATACAAACATGGCAGACCACCTACTGGGACAACTTGGCCAGGTATTCCCCAACATTAACTTCACAATCGAAATTTAAAAAGAAAGTAAATTGGCATTTTTGGATGTGGAGGTTCACCGTAAGCCTGACGTCTCCCTAAAGACTTTGGTTTACAGGAAACAACCCACACTAGCAGATTACTGAATTTTAACGGCTGCAACCCAATCTCCCACAAATGCAGTGCAGCACGGACCTTAGCAGCTCGGGCATGGATGCAGTCATCATCCAAAGCCAAGGCAATTAAAGAAATCAGATTAGTGAGAGGAGTCCTGCTCTTTAATGGGCACAGCAAGGGGATACTCCCCACCTTGGAAGAACCAAAGCGGACAGAATGGAAGGAGACAGACACACTTGGGCATTGTGTACTGCCATACTACCCAGGCCTTTCTGAAAGGATTGGCAGGATAGTACGTGATGCATGGATTGGCGTAGCCGACAAGCCTCTACACACCATCCGTAATGTCATTTCAAAACTAAAGGACCCAATACCAACTGGTGATAAATCTGTTGTAGTTTACCATTCATCATGCAAAGACTGTGACCAATTCTATATTGGTGAAACTGGAAGAAATTTAAAACAACAGCTAGATCAACATGACAGAGCAATTGGGCTTGGAAAGGTGACCCAGTTAGCCATAGCATGTCATTGCCTGCAATCTGGGAATAAATTTGACTTTGATGGGACCTGTGTCCTCGACACTACAACGAACAAACGACACAGGTTGATTTTGGAAGCGTGGCACGTGAAGAGCCGGGAGGGTGGTCTAACTGGAGAGACAGTGGACATACGAGGTCCATCTTAAAAGTAACGGGACTGAGCCCCCTGTGTGCTCCACTTACACAACTTGAATGAACAGATTGCGTCACAGTCTTTTGCAACATTCCAGCAATATATATGAGGTTGACTGCGCTCATTGTGTGATTTTTTACAGGTCCTGCTTTACACATTGTCTCGTCTGAATCATCGCGCTATGAGTCGTGAGCAGAGAGCCAATCTGAAGTTTCTTGCCAAGTTTGGCAAAACACCTTCCGAATCCTTCGCAATGCTGCAGTAAGTCTTTGCCGACGTCTGGGTGTACGGAATGGAAGTGGGACGACCCAGCTGTTTGAGTTGTCCTTGAAGAACTCTTCATCTATAGTCTTTTGGAAGACTTTGTACTCGATGGAGAGGGCCAACTTGTCATCATCCTTTGTTCTATTGAGGAGCATACTTCCAAGGTTGTCGTCGACCACGCCTTGCATGGGAATGTCCATGAATGTCTGTTGAGAACAGCCTTGTTGTTCACCTTTGCAGCTCAATTTCTCCTTCACGTGAATGTGGTTGGGTCATGCGCTGAAGAGGGATGTGTGCCCGTTTTCAAGCACACTTGTATTGGAGGTGTTCACAGTGACTGGCTTGTGAGCATTGCCCAGGCAAACATCACCGACTATAACTCATCCCAGGTCAAGCCTCTGGGCGTAAGGAGCATTGTGGCGGCCATTGTGCTGCCCACGTACCTTGAGAACCCTTAGAATGTCTCTTCCCAGCAGAAGGAGGATCTGAGCATCAGGGTCCAGTGCTGGGATATGATTGGCCACTAACCTCAAATGGGGGTGATGGCATGCAGCTTCAGGAGTAGGAATCTCCATCCTATCATCTGGAATCTGGTTGCACTCAATGAGGGTGGTGAGAGTCAGACTTGTCTTTCCATCCACAGACTCCACCAGGTAGCTCTTTTCCCTGCAGTCTCAGTTACCCCAGCCCATGTTTTCAGAGTGTATAGAGAGACATTCCCTTTGATGTTAAACAGATCAAAGAACTCTGACTTGGCTAATGATCTGTTGCTTTGATCATCCAAGATTGCGTACACCCTCACAGGCTTCCCGGGATGTCTCTTGGGATACACTTTAACTAAGCATATCTTGGAGCAGGATCTTGCACTGAGGCCTTCTCCACAGACCTCAATACACTTGGAGGTGTCTGCAGGTCAAGATGTGCCTTCATCCTCTTCCCCACTGTGATTTGAGGCAAGGGTAGAGGCCTTTGAGGCCCAGGGGGCCAGACCTGGGTGGAGAGCCGCGATGTGTTTTTCGCTATTGCGCTCTGCACATTTAACGGATGTCTTGCAGTTTCTCACAAGGTGAATTGTAGAGGCACAGCACCTATAGAAAATGCTATGCTCCTTGCGAAAGGCTTTGTGGTCTTTAAGGGCCTTATCTCTGAAGTCTTGGCACTTCTTGAGAGGATGATGCTTGTTGTGGATCGGACATTGCCTGTTGGGATCCTTAATTTTCCTGCTTGTGCTGTCTGCTTAAAGGTGTGTGGATGTGTAAGGTACTACCGTTTTGTACAAATAGATATGTGTGCTTGAGTTGCCATATCTCGTAGTTAGCTTCTCCATCTTTTGGTGACTTGAGCTGGATGTAGAGGGGCAAAGCTGGGGTCGTTCCTAATCTTTGCTTGGCTGCTGATGAAACTTGAAAAGAAAGAGAAAGGAGGAAAGGCGATGTTGTTTGCTTCTTTATACTTTGAACCTTGGAACATCCACTTCTCTTGTAAGCTGTAGGGCAGCTTCTCCACAATGGGGTTTACACATTGAACTGTGTCCAGGTAGGTGAGGCCCAGGAGGTGGCCCTCTGCCTTGGCAGACTTCAGTTACAGCAGCAGATCTCCAAGCTCTCGCAGCTTTTGATGATCTTTGTAAGTAATTTTTGGGAAGTTCTCAATATTCTTGAAAAGAGCCCTCTCAATGACCTCAGTGGAGTCATAACACTCTTTGAACCTTTCCCAGACCATTTTCAGTCTTGCTTTGGGGTTGTTAACGTGCACCGACCTCATTCTCCTCACATGCTCTGATGACTTGTTTCCCAGCCAGTTGGTGAACAAGGCGAGCTCCTCGCGAGCAGTCAGGTCTAATCCTCTTATAGCATTCCCGGGAGTGATCGAGTAATGTGTTTTGGGAAGATCGTATGTTGAGGTTGCAGTGATTTGTTGTCAACAACACAAATTTAATTATCAAATTATTTAATTGACTTTCCCTGGGCAACACTCAGTGCATCAGCTAGTATTACAATATGAAAGGACTGGCATTGAGGAAAATAAGTTAGCGGGTCATCAGGAGTAGAAGAGATTGGCAATGGGTATAGGAGAAACCTTGAGGCAATGATGGACAGTGGGAATGATAGACTGGAAGGAATAACAAGAGACAATGGATACAAGGAGTTTGTTCCACAGACGAGAAAAAAGTATGAGGAAGGAATGAAGGTGAGAATCCAACCTAGAGTTAGGGAGAGAACCAAGTGTGATGTTCCTGGAAGATGTGTGATCTGGTGGGGCGAGGGGAAGGAGGGAAGACGGTGATTTTTTTTTTAATTGATTTTTTTGTATACCTTGTCGAGGGTCATATGAGAGCTAACACAACGCACATCAAGAGGGGCATGAGACAAGAGGGGAGGGAGTGGGTATAGTAGGACAAAACAGTGGGGAACAGAGACATTAGGAGATCTGTGGAAGGGAGAGGGATGGGATGGTGAACATGGGGAATACAAGATGGACATTACAGGGACTTTCAGGAAGGAAAGCAGGGAATTTGGAAGGAGGTGGACTTGGGTGGATTATCGGGGGTAGAAAAGATCGACGATTTGGATGGGGGATGATATGAGGTGGTGGTGAACAGCTGTTTTGAAGGCCTGGAGGGAATAATTGGAATAAATAGAGTGAGGGAGTTTATTCCAAAGGCGGGAAAAAAGAGGAATGAAAGAGTGAAGGTGAGCAGTGATTCGTGATTTTAGTAGTTTTACCAGAAGGGGATTATTGGCGGACCTTGAGCGCCCTGCGTAAATGTGGTGGGGACAAATCGCAGAGAGAGCAGGGGGGGGGGGGGGGAGACTGGAGAGGAGATGGTAGAAGACAGAAAGACCACCGACCAACCTGCGGTGATTGAGTGAGAGGCCCAAAGACTCAGCCTCATTGCGGGAGATGCCGATGATCCGAAATGCCCTGGTTTCTGCAGCGTGAAGCCGAGAAAGGTGGAGGCAGGAGCACCAGCCCAGGGGAGAGCAGTACTCTATCAGGCTGCGGACAAAAGCTTTGTAAGTGGTCAGGAGCTCAGGTGGGCCGAGGAAGGACTTTGCACGACGGAGGATTCCCAGTCGGCCACTGGCTTGGGAGGCGAGGTTTGAAATGTGGCTTTCCCAGGAAAGGTCATGGCAGATAGTGAGTCCCAGAAGCTTGAAAGAAAGGACTTCTTCCAGAGGATTGTTGAGAAAGTGGATGGGGGGGGGGTTCTAAATGGTCCTTTCGAAGAGACATAGTGAGAGTGTGAGATTTGTCCAGATTGAAAGACATGTTCCACGTGTTGGACCAGTTTGTGATTTCATCCAGATCAGCAGTGAGCGAAGAAGCTGCTGCTTGCCGGTCTGAGGGATGACCGATGGTACGGCAGAGGGTGGAGTCATCAGAAAAGAGATATAGAGGATTTTCCAGAGAGTCGGAGAGATCATTGATGAAAACCAGAAAAAGAACAGGGCCCAGAACGCT
This sequence comes from Eptatretus atami, assembly GCA_035128595.1. NCBI lineage: Eukaryota > Metazoa > Chordata > Myxini > Myxiniformes > Myxinidae > Eptatretus > Eptatretus atami. The sequence continues at coordinate 85,626,252 of CM068955.1, read as the reverse complement.
ACCTTGAGGAACTCCAGCCTGGACAGGAAGGGGGGATGAAAGAACTCCATTTAGGGCCACAGGTGACTGCGACAGGAGAGGAAGTCTGCGAGCCATGAGTGGAGATGGCCTTGAATACCATATGAAGAGAGTTTGGTGAGCAGGGCAGGGTGCCCGACTGTGTCAAAAGCACGTGATATGTCCAGGGATACGGCTCGGATTTCCTGTCTGGCATTGAGGACCTCCATCCATTGTTGTTAGAGCAGAAGCAGCATATCCAGGGTAGAGTGACCTGGTCTGAAACCAAATTGATGATCGGAAATCAAGCCATTGGAGAAGAGGAAGGATTTGATGTCTGAAGCGATGATTGATTCCATAACCTTGCTGATGATTGGGAGAAGGCTGATTGGTCTGTAGTTGCAGGGATCTGTTTTTGCACCTTTTTTGTGCAGGGAAGTGATGTTTGCTGATTTCAAAGCAGATGGCAGATGACCTTGAGCAAATGAGAGGGTGAAGAGAACAGAGAGAGGGTGAGCAAGAGCAGAAGAGCAGGTTTTTAGGACACATGGGCTGATGCCGTCTGGACCGGTTGCAGAATCTGAGTCGAGGTTTGACAGCAAGCTCGCCACCTTGTCAGGAGAAAAGGACACAGAGTCCAGGGACAGTTGGGTGCGACTGGGTAAGGTGGGTAGAGAATGTGATGGGTTTTGGACACAAGATTTAGCTGCAAACACCGAGTTTAGGCATTCAGCTTTTTCACGTGCGGTATCAGCAGTGCGGTAAGGGAGGGTTGGAGGGGAACATACAGCAGAAACAGATTTGATTAGATGCCACCAGGATTTTGAGGAGGGAGACAGGTTTGAGAGTTCAGACTTGAGATGAGAAAGATGTTGTTTTCTGGCTCTCTTTCGGGTAGATACACACTTGTTCCGAGCTTTATGGAAGGAACTGAGATTGCCCTCAATTGGGTTTGCTTTCCATGAGGCAAAGGCAAGTTGTTTCAGGACAACTGCCTCACCACAAGCTTCAGTGAACCAAGGGTGGATGAAGGGTAGGACAACTGCAGACGAGAGGGGATAAATCTGTGCATGAGGGAGAGTAAGTTTCTTTGAAAGAATTCCCAGGAAGAGTTGATGTTGGAGAAAGTAGAGATAGGAGACCAGTCTATAAGTTTGAGGGTGCTTGGAGACCCTGCCAGTTGGCTTGAGTGAAATGCCAGACTCGACAGCGGTGAGGAGGTTCTCTGATAATAGCCAGAGAGATGTCCACTTTGACAAGGACGTGGTCAGAAGAACCGATTGGAGCGGAGGAAGAGCAGCAGATATTGTCAGGGAAATTTGTCAAAATCAGATCAGAAGAGATGGAGTACCATTGGTTGAGATCCGGTCGGGAAGTTGACCGATTGAGTCAGTCCCAATGAGTCGCAGAAAGCTTTTGCTGAGGTGCCATGACAGGTGAGAGAGGTACCCACACCGAGCCAACTGGCATGATAACAATTGAAGTCGCCACATATGAGGAGAGAAGAGTTTGGATGAGAAGATAGAAGTTGGTCCATGTTTTCAGATAGTGAGGTGTAGATGGAGTCATCACTGTTTGGTGGACGGTACAGTACACATATAAACATGAGGTGGGAGTGGAGGGGAAGCCGTAGCCAGAGGTATTCCTGGGGATGTGGGGGAGTGAGGGCAGTGCATGGAGAGTGAGGAATAGAGTCTTTGATGAAGAGAGCAACTCTCCACCAGGGTGAGGCTCAGGTCTGTCAAACCGGAGGAGGGAGTAACCAGGGAGAGATACTTGGGAGTCAGACACGTCTTGGGGAGGAAAGTTTCTGTTAGGCAGATTATGTCTGGTTTGTCAGTGGCAACCTGTATGGAAAGATCTGAAAGGTTTGAGCGAAGGCCCTGGTATTTGAGGTCCATACTTTTAATGAAGAGGTAGGGGAGGAGACTTTGGGTGCAGGGGGTGGGGGGGGGGAGGGGGAGGGTAGGACAAGGGACGATGAGGGGAGGTAAGGAGGGTTGTTGAAAGAGTGTGGGGGATTGCAGAATAGCTAGGGGAGGGGGCCGAATGAGGAGGAGAAAAGGCTCTGTCGTGCTGGGGGAGAGGGGGGACAAGAGAGGGGAAGAAGGCAGTTGAGGATTTGAAGGAGGTGGTGAAGAGATGGAGGTGAGAGGGCAGTGGAAGGAGGCAGCTTTGTGGATGGGAGGGGGGCAACTTTAGAAAGGATGAGTGAGGGGATGAATGGTGGGGAAAGGTGAGGGGGGAGTTTTTGAGAGAGGTGAGAGCAGGCCCGTCACCAGGGCTCAGTATTAAGGGGACATATGAACTGGATGGGGGGCACAATTATAAAATTTCATATTTTTGATAACCCGGTATGCTATTGTATTCATGCAGCATTGACGCATCTATACTGAGGTTGCCGTCGCATATCACCAAATTGATCTCAGCTAGATTGAATATGTTCCGATGTTTTTGGCCTAAAATTATTTGAATGAGGAGAGCCGCAACAAACTGGCACATTCACAATGCAGATATTCAATGATTAGACAATTGGCACCAATTCAGGTGCACTTATACAAGGTGTTGTCAAGAATTGGCATTAGAAAATTAATATCAGAGGTACAATGACTAAACGGGGGAGGTTGGACCGGAATCAGTGCACTTTCAAATAAGATACAGTAGGCTATGACCTGCGATCATCACGTTAAACTATCAACAGCAAATACGACCAGTCTGAAGATACCACAAAGTCCGCATTTAAAGCAGTCAATTACACAGAGGTAAGGTTCTGCACAAAACACTAGATATGGGATATGCAAAGCACCAAACACAACATTTAACTTAAACATCAGAAGTACAAAGCGCCGACCACGGCGGGTGCTGACCACAACCACAACCGCAATCTTTTTCCTTTTCTTAGCCATTTTCGTATACCATGTCTTTTTCTACTGCTGCTAGCTAGCTCTCTCCGTGACTAGTCCCTCAGGACTCGTGTCACTAATGGCCCGACTCGCCAGATTTGACGGTTGACAGTTTTATTTATTAAATGATGCATGTACCAAAAACAAGTTTTATCTGCATAATTTGAAATGTAAGCACAATTGCAAACACACATATTTTTTAATTTTATTATAAAATTACTTTTGTAAGATGGAGGGTTGCGAAGGTCACGCGGTGCACTTCATTTTAATTATGTAAATTTATGTCTTTTCCTTATTCATATTATCATATTATGACTATATTACATTTATACCTAACTTACAACCAATCAGGTAACCTGCTAATAGGGCCTCCATATCGAAGACGCTGATTGGCTATTCCTTAAAACTAAATGATCCACGATATATATATAACCACCCACAACATCGACATTCGAACCGAGGTCTTGCGAGGTCATTCGACACGAGGTCTGTCGTCTTGGCTGCTGGCATTGGTGCTTGCGTTATTATCTTTATATTGTGGGCTTGGACTGTATTGTCTTGCCAATTGCTTTTGGAGATGCGCTGGCAAGCGCACACTTATCTCTTGACTGTTATTCAAAGAAGGACATTATTAAAGAACAGTTTATCCAAGAAGGCCTTATTATTCACCACGTTGAACATCTGGAATAAGGGGTTTTAGTTCACACAGGTGAACTCTTAAACAGCAAGGAGTTCACAGTGGGCGCTCGTCCTTAAACACTAAGTTGTTCACAGGGTGCAACAGGGCATAAATGGGTGGCGAACAAGTGGGGGGGGCACAGATGCGACATGGGGGGCACCAGATGCGCCATGGGGGCATTGCACCAAGTGCCCCCCCCCTAGCGACGGCCCTGGGTGAGAGGGAGGCTTGGAGGGAGAAGAGTGGGATGGTTGCTTTGAGAGTGAGGGGTGAGAGGGGTGAGTTGGCACTGAAGTTGGAAAAAAAGAATGGTTGATGTAAAGCGAACATTCAGAGCAAACTGGGGTTTTTAAAAGTTTTAGGTCAGTTATGCGATTAAACAATTTCTTGATGGATGCAATAAAGGCGAATTCAGAGAATGGAGAGAAGAAACTCTGTAACAGTTGGATTTTTTAGGCAAGGTATGAAGAGAGGTCGAATTGAGAGCAGTCTGTTTAAATAGCAGAAGAGTAGTGCATTATGAAACAGTAAAGAGTACCACACGTGTGAAAGAGGAAATGAAGCATTATAAGAGATCGTTTTTGTTATTATTATTAATGTTTGAGAGAGTTTCACAAAGATTAGGTCATGGAAGTGTTGTCGAAAAAATCGAGGAAGAATAAGAGGAGGAAGAAGAAGAAGGAAGAAGGTAGCGTTTTTTTAAATTTAAGATAAGAAATAGAGTGATTAGTTGGGAGGGTGGGGAGCATTAAGAAAGTGGGAAAGATAGAAATTGAAGATAATGGGGAGAAAAAACAAGTAAGCACGATCGTACACCGAGGGGAAAAAAGGGTAGGCCTCAAGCCTCAAGGATAGGCCTCAAGCACCCAGTAAGACAAGTTCGACGAAATCTCACAAAAATAGCACGATTTTTGAAACAAAACCGAACTAGGAACACACAGTAACATGTAGGTGAGAAAATAACAGTTAAAACGGGACAGATAACGACCAGAAACTTAACTTTGAGATCGTCAGCAGGGAGCCCCCGAAGGAGCCTGCCAACGCTCCAAACCCAGAACTGGAGTTTTTCAACTGGAGTGATTCAATTTTATGAATCAAAATAAGTAATACCTTCGCGAAATAACTTTAAAACATTCAATGTGGATGTGAAACGCTTAAACAGATGTCCAATCACTCCTTGTGATACCCGTCTGGTGCAAACTTTCAGTAAACTGAACATGTAACCAGGATGGGGAGGTGATGGATGCCGTGCCGGATTTAGGGCAGGGCATACTGGGCAGCTATCCAAGACGTCCACAATATGGGGACATCCACAAAACTGTTTTGAAAAAACAAGTTTTATTATCGTGGTAAAAGGACAATGTAACAGCTGCTCCAGCACCTGGCTTCATGGGAAATGAAAGCAAAACTAAACCATAAAGAGAATATGATATAGGCAGAGAACACCTGTGTAAGTTGATACATGATAAGCATGTTAAGGATGCATTTCTGAATGCAGAAATAGCACTTCGAACGTATGTTGTGCTGATGGTCACCAACTGCAGTGCTGAATGTTTGTTTTTTAAAATGAACCACATAAACAACAGGCTTTGCACAGTCATGACACAGGAACAGCTCACCTATCTAGTAATGATAAGTGTAGAATATGACAGTTAGCATGAGGAAGACTTTGACGAGCTCATCGATGACTTTGCTCGTTACAAGGCTTGCAAGGTGCCTCGTCTTTTACTTGATCGAGTCAAATTAACAGCACAGCACACTGTCATGTAAACTGTAGTCGTCGTTGATTATGTCAAACGTACATTGCAATAAGTTGAGTGTTGTCTCAGTTGTCTGTCATGCTCTTGATCAGTTGTTTGTCGTTTCTGTATCTGTAAGCGTATTTTCTGAATTACGCAATCAAATTGTTATATGATCTAGATTTGTGTTATAAATTATTTTTAAAAAACAAAAACGTGTTGTGCTGTGAAGTCCAAAATTGTAGAAGGTCAGGAGGAGTGAGAACTATTGTGATGGGATCATAGGATGACTGGTCAATCACTGCCAACGGGCCTCAACAGTCATATATTCGAGGCTGGATGGAAGGGAGTTCAATGGTCACATCAGTTGTTTGCTGACATTGGGGAAACTTGCAAGCATTCCATCCTTCACATGAAGCGATTCTTCAGCCCTTTTCCAGATTTTGCCACAATTGTCTCGTCTAGTGTTTGTGTCTCATTGTACTATTTTTCACACCATTATACCCTGCGTGTGCATGATGTGATAGTGCAGTAACAGTCCATTGAACAAGTTTAATGGATCATCCTTTTGGCAAAACATGTGTACATCGACTTCTCTTGATACAACATCGAGGCTCAGGGAAGAACGAGGTGAGAGAGGGAAAACAAAACTACGAAGTGACAAAACTAATCACCAGGAAAAGAGGAGAAAGAGAAGAAGGAAGGAAACGCAGTAACTTCCAAGTATATTACAAGTACAGTCAAAGCTGTATTATCCGGCACTTTACAAACCAACACATTTCTACCAACCAGAGGGATTTCAATTAAGTTGTTTACACATGACCACACAGCTGACTCACCGATTATTACCCCCATCAAAACAGAAAGAAACTAGAAGGGCACTCGGTAGAGCGCATACCTCCACCGTGTAATGCCTGATCCAGGAGAACATATTGGGTCCAATAACTTTTTGAAATATCATGCTATATGTCGGGCTTGTAGCAAGGTATTATGTACACATTTAGGACACGGGGGACCAAAAAATGAAAGTCATTGAATGATTAAGTTTTGCATATCATTTGTTAGCCAACATCATGGGGATTCAGGATCTAGTTGGGCAGGCTTAATTCTTCCTCTTTCTATTGCTCTGACAGGGTCAAAGTTGGTTATCAATTATCTGTATCAAGGAACCACTCGTATCATTCTAAAATTGGTCTGATGGCTTAGATATGTATTATACACTAATTGGAAACCACATATATGGAGAATATTTGGTTTACCTGACATTTGACCTTGAGCAAAGAGGTCAAGGTCTATATGAAATTAACAAATTGATCAAAATGATCAGTGTTCATTCAGGTCATAAATATAAATATGCACATAAACTTAATCATAGAAATACATGCTGTGATGAACCAAACTAACATCTTAGGATTAAAGTGCAGATTCTTTTTAAAAAAACGTTACGTACTTCCTAACGACCTTTGATGTTCTGTATACTGAACACAAACTGGCCTTTGGTATGATTTTTATTCATAGGGCCATCTGGTAAACTTATTCTATGGTTATAAAATCAAGCTTATAGTACCAGTAATTGTAGCAGCTTGGTAATGCAATTTGTTACGTACTTCCCAACATTTTTGACCCAATCATGGAAGTGAACCTAAAAAACTGGTATGTAGTAATGATCCATGTTGAACTTGCCATTTTAAATCATCACTTTATGCAGAAGTAAATTGCTATTTAAGATGTCTATCAGATGCATTTCAAATTTCTGGAATAAATTTTGTAAGCTTCACAATGACTGGGGAAATTTTGCAAAACTGAGCTTTACACATTTGAAGCGTTGCACAGATATTCTGAAGGTCATAAGAAATGTACTGTTTCGAGGAATTATTCTATTCTTATGTATAATGATATATATCAAACAAAAAAAATGCATTTTCAACCATTTTGGACAACATATACAATCATACATTAACCATTTCTAAAAAATGAGCTATAAAAATGGAAAAAATAGCCTGTGTTTGGATAAAAAACATGCTTTGTAACCAGCTATATCCATAGGACCCATAGCAAAGTATACGTTTTCTGAAAGCACAGACACTTGGGCATTATATAACATTAAGATTGTTTATCTTATTAAAACTGGGTTCAATTTCTAAGCTTTCTCCTCATTTAGGACCACAGTGTACACAATACCATGCTACAAGCCGTCGTTTTTGGCCCAATCTCTCAACAGTGAAGAATCACTTTAAAATTAAATAATTCTCCTATCCAGATTCGGATTCAGGTCTTCACCAAAATTGAATCGATTCGTCCGTGCCAAACACACAACGTGTCCACCAAGTTTTATCCTAATCCGTCCACAACTTTTTGAGATATGGTGTTATATACTGGTTTAGCCCGATCTCTCAACAGTAAAGAATCACTTTAAAAAATTATCAGATCCGGATCCAGATTCAGATCTTCACCAAAATCGAAACACTTCTTCCTTGTCACACACCCAACAGATCCACCAAGTTTCATTCGAATCCGTCCGCAACTTTTTGAGATATCATGCAATATATCGTTTTTTGGCCCTATCTCTCAATGGTGAAGAATCACTTAAAAATTATAGTAGGCGGACCTGGATCCGGATCTTCACCAAAATCGAATCAGTTCATCCTTGCCACACACCGAACCTATTATGTCACATAGTTTCTTGGCATGGGTTATGAACGTCATAAATTTAATTCTTCACACATTGTGTTTTAGATCAGATCGTGAAATTTCAGATTTTTTTGGATAAAGCTTTCAAATCAACCAATTACGGCTGCAATACTTCACCAATGATGCAAATGTTATCACAATATACTCTATCCCCCTTGGGGAGTTCATGACATATGCCAAGTTTCAATTTTTTTCATTGAGCGGTTTCAGAGAAAATGATGTCCCAATTTTGCCCTTTAATCCAACATGGCTGGCATATCATGTGCCCTATGATATAAATTTAATTACTCACTCACATTGGGTCATAGATCAGATAGTGGCGAACCCTGCTATTTGTGGATTCGCTATTCGCCGACCGGGGGTATTCACGGTATATAAAATGTGACCTGCTTTGACAATGGCAGCCTTGCGCTTCACATATTCGCATTTTTGTTGGATTTTCGTGGGCGTATTTGTGGGTTTTTTCACATCTGCGTGTTTTTTCGTTGGCATATTCACTGTTTTTCACCGGATTTTTTATTTTCCCTCATGGATCACAAACCGCCAGGAACCTACCCCCCCCTTTTTCATTGAAACAATGCCCTGCTGTTCGCGTATTCGACATTTTCGCGGGCATTTTTTCAGGAACGTATCCCCCACAAATAGCAGGGTCCAACAGTATATGAAGTTTCAGATTTTTGGATAAGGATTTCAATTCAACCGATTATAGCTGGAATACTTCACCGATTACATCATTGTTATTGCGCTATATATCCCATGGGGAGTTGAAGACATATGCCAAGTTTCTTTTTTTGTTGTTGAGCACTTTTGGAGAAAATGATATCCAATTTTTTTTTCCCTTTGATTCAATATGGCTGCCATACCATGTGACCTATGACATCAGTGTTTGCAATAAAATATCCCCCATGGGGAGTCCCTCCAATGCTTAAAGTTTCAAATCGATTAGACAAGCAGTTGCAGAGAAAACCATTTTTAAAGCAAAAAATATAGACGCGGAAACGCACACACACGCACGCACGCACGCACACACACACACACACACAGAAACAGACAGGGGCATTATAATACACTCACATCCCCTTCAGGGCGAGAATTAAAAAAAAAAGCATGTGATACAGAGTCGACCCAGCCTCAGGTGTGAAAACGAGGCTTTTCTCTCAATGACCTTTCCGTCACTGCCTCATGGTTCAAGAGCCATGTCCATCCGTTGTAAATCAACACCATCCAAGGTGCCATGGAAATCTTTGGCTTCTCATGATGTCAGACATTCTCTTCCTTGCTTTTCAAAACCCTTAAAATGACGTTTCTCGTCAAGGTTCAACATACCAAAAAACGGGAACAAATCCACGTCCTAATTGTCACCATGATGTCAACGGTTCTTGCTGTCCAACGACCAATCACAGGATCTCAAATCTTGGGTGGAACATGTAAGTGAAAACTCAGGGGAAGATGAAAAAGTTCCACCATCTGTTTTTTAAATTCCCTCCATATGACAGACCCCGATTGTGTCTATTTCAAAGTATGAAAGAGGTGGGGATTGGCCTGTCGGATCTGCCGAATATTTTCCGCCATTTGAACCAGAAGCATTCCAAACTCTGCAAGGTGGTTCTCTGATTTTAAAAAGAGAGCAAGAAATCGATATCGTATTATAGATTACCCAAAGCCTCCTTCATTCACCGCTGCTCCGTCTGAGCGTATATTAAAGCAAGGTGGCTCTGTAAACTCCATAAACTTAAAAAGAAGTTCGCCTTTCAAAGCATCATGGCTTCTGTTACCCCGTCGAGCAGTACTGGTGGGAAGAGGAAGAGGATTATTCTCATAATCAACCAGAAGTTTGACATATCTAGGAGACTGGAGAGGGGAGACTATAGAAATGTGTTGATGCGTTAGTACAACGTCGGATCGTCCACCATTTTTGACATCAATTCCCAGAAGGACAAGTTACTGGATTTTACACCAAGTCAGAGAAAGACAAAGCTGCCGACAAGCGTCGTACTCCACACAAGCCAAAGATGGAGCAGCTAGATCAGTGGTCCCCAACCTTTTGATCCCACAGGCCGCATTCACTACTCCCAAGGATGTTGGGAGCCAGAAAAAAATTGATGCATTTTATTGATGCAAATTGATTTGATTCCTCCCGGCGGTTAAGCGGCGGTGGCCGGCAGCGGCATTGTGTAAACCCCTTTAAAATTGCTACATGAAAATGTGTTTTGATTGGAAAATCCTCGCGGGCCGCAGTATAGGGCTCCACGGGCCGCAGGTTGGGGACCAATGAGCTAGATAAAGATCCGTATGAATGGTTTGCTCTCCAGGGATTGGACTGATTGTTAATTGACCGATGTTAATTGAGAAGACAAAAATAAAAAATTCCGATCAGATGGGATTGACTCATCAACGTGCCTTTGCTGATGGTTGCTGGCTTGTTTCTATAGTCCATGAGCCAGACCGAATTTCATTACCACAAAGGGGAACAGACCCCACCATGATTTTTGGTTAGCTTGATACCTCAAGTGTCTAGGACGGTCTTGGACCCATTCTTGTACACTTAGACTACGCAACAACACATTCACGCATGCCGTGTTCGCAGTCCTGCCGTTTCGTTCTGCCTGGCAAAGTGAGGGTATGCTCATTTTCAGCCATGGGCGCAGAAGGCTCAAAGCAAAGCCTCTTCGGATGAGCGGGAATCGAGACGCCCCGACCAATCATGAAGACGCGATTTCCCCGGCGAATAAGGTCGGAGGGGTAACAACGTCCCCCCGCCTCGACGCCAGGGAGGGAAAATAGGGACGCTGTTAGCTGGTCTTAGGTCTTGTCCGTCAGCTGGCTTTTGTCTGTCCTGCGCTGTTGGTCTCGTCCGTCGCTGGCTTCTGTCTATACTTCGTGGTTCTGTCTCGTCCTGTCGCTGCTTCTCGGTCTCGCCTCGTCGTGGTTCTGTCTGCCTCGTCGCTGTTCTGTCTTGCCCTCGTCGCTGGCTTCTGGTCTTGCCTTGTCGCTGGCTCTTGTTTCGTCGCATCCGGAGAGCGGCGAGAGCTCGACGCTGCCTCCTACCGTGCTAGCAGCGCATTAGTTTTGTTGAGTCCGCGATCATAGACGTCGAGACCGATTAGCAGGAAGTCCGAGTAGCTTGGTCCTACTCACCTGTCTCGAGCTGGGGCCTCTATAAGACCATTGGGTCCATTATTGTGTCTGTGTGGACCCATCTTTAAGTTGAACTGGATATGCTTTTGCTTGTACATTGATGCATTTCTTATTGTGGTAAATCTGCTTCTTTGTGTGTCCCCCCCCCCCCATTATAAATAAAATCCCTGTTAATGTTTCAGCTGTTTTGGTTTTTTTCTTCGGATTAGTCGGTGCGTGTTGAAGTAGCGAGGTAAATTTCGCATTGACCGACGACTCGTGACCGCTCGGTTATGCACAGTTCGAGCATGGCTTCTGTCTTCAGCTAGAGCCCGCCGAGGGTATCCCGAGTTGTACGACGTGGTATTAGTAAATTGAAAGCACGACCCTATCCCACCGGTCACCTTTGCGATCTTCTCATAGGAACCCTCGCTCCGGTTATCGCCCGGTGACCTATAAATTCCGGTGTTCGTGAGGCCAACTCTACTGCTCCATCTAGCGTCGTCTCGCACCAAACTCGCCCACAACAATATATATATATTATTATAGATATGTATTATATATAGCTAGTATTATAGCATGCTGTTAGTGATATACTATTCCGATATCATAGACCAGCTTAAACCAAGCTCGCGAGCCTTATTATTTCTTCGTAGATGTTATTGAACAGGAATCGATAAACCGGACCCAATATTCTGATGACTGCCTGGGGACCTCGCCAGACTCATGATTTTGCGTGCACGGAGGATTCCCGGCACTGCGTTGCTCATGAGCACAATAATCTGTGGTCATTTACCTTTTCGGCTGATTACTCAGGTGTATGCCACAACCAGATTATTGATGTCTGACCTGTATTTGGTATGGAAATAATGATGTGAAATACCACTTCCTCCTTCTTCCTTTTCTATCCCTTCGACATGCTGATTGCATTGATCATTCATTATAAATTTACCCACAAAACATGCCTTTTTCTTATCCCAACCCAAGGATCGCCCACTTTTAACCATTCCAGGGCAAGACGGTAGCTCATAGGTGTTGCTCATCTTTCAGTCACGATTCGAGGCCTTGGGTTTTATTACCGGCGCCAACTGTAAACCACCACCATTGGTGTGTTGGCAGGAACGGTTACCGAATCAGTCCGCACCCCTTCTTCAGATGGGCAGACCTTACCCTGACTGTACCAGGTGTGCAGTCACTGATCAAGTCCAAAAGCCGATAGTGGTGCTTTTTGAAGCGGACGATTCATGAAATGTCAGCAAGGAAACTTCTCACAACCGTTGTGGAATGTCTGAGGCCGGAAAAAACACCGCAAAACTATCATACTTATAAATTGCTTTATCTCTACCCTCATCAGGAACCTGTATTATGAGAGTCCGACAGCTGTGCAACCCGTTGTATTTACTAACGATCCATTGACCAAAGCATTGAGGTTTGGATTTACAATGGCCATACATTTAGTGTACCATCATTTTAAGGCCTTAAAAGTACTCCACCTCTGGGGGAGGGGAGGTGTCATTTATTTAACTCTCCATGCAGAGAGGGGGGAGGGGGACCATGCAAAATGTTTGGAGAAGGGGGAGGTACATTTACAAAGGTTGTGGGAGGAGGGTACATTTACAAAAAGTTGTGGGGGGATGAGCACATTTATAAACGTTGTAGGGTGGGGAGAAGCACCATTTATAAAGTATTTGGGGGGATCCCATTTATAAGCGTGGTGGGGGGGGAGAGCCATTTATAAATTTGTGGGAGGAGGGTAATTTATAAAGTTTGGGGATCCCATTTATAACGTTTGTGGGGCGGAGGAAGCCCCATTTATAAAGTTTTTGGGGGGAGGGTAATTATAAAAGTTTGTGCGGGAGTTACAGTTTATAAAAGTTTGTGGGGAGGAGCCCCATTTATAAAGTTTGTGGGGTGGGGGGTACATTATAAAGTTTGGGGGGGAGGTAGGGGTACATTTATAAAGTTTGGTGAGGATCATTTACAAAAGTTTGTGAGGGGGATGAAGCACATTTATTAACGTTTGTTAGGGGGGGGGGGATGAAGCACCATTATAAAAGTTGTGGGCGATCCCATTTATAAGCGTTGTGGGGGGGGGAGGAAGCCCTGTAAAAATTGTGGGGGAGGAGGTAAATTAAAAGTTGTGGGATCCCATTTATAAGCGTTTGGGGTGGGGGAGGAGCGCCCATTTATAAAATTGTGGGAGGGAGGGGTAATTAAAAAGTTGTGGGGAGGAGGGTACATTTATAAAAGTTTTGGGGAGGAAAGCCCATTATAAAAGTTTGTGGGAGTGGGAGTAATTTATAAAGTTTGTGGGGAGAGGGGTAAACATAAAAAGTTGTGGGGGTATCATTTACAAGTTTGTGAGGGGGGAGTGGACACATTTATAAACGTTGTTTGGGGGAACCCCATTTATAAAGTTTGTGGGGCGATCCATTATAAGCGTTTGTGGTGGGGAGGAGCCCCATTTATAAAAGTTGTGGGGAGAGAGTGGTAAATTTATAAAAAGTTTGTGGGGGATCCCATTATAAGCGTTTTTTGGGGGGGGGGAGGAAGCCCCATTTTATAAATTTGTGGGCGAGGGTGTTATGATGCAATGAAGAACTGATTCATTTGGGTTAAAGTGTGTGTTATGGAAAATCTGTGTTACTGCAAATAACTTGTTTAACATCAAAAGATTCAACCAATACTTGAAAATTATGTCATGTATACAAAGTGAACTATCCCAATCTCAGGCTTGATCTTTACCCAGTAACTTGTCGCAGTCTCCTACCCCCTCCCCTACACCCAAGCCATGGAACATGTATTTGATAATATATATATATATATATATTATATATTATATATATAGTTAAAAAGGTTTAGACAAATGCATTTTATACCTCCATCCCGTTTAGCCCCCCCCCTCATTTTGTATGTGTGGGTTGGGTGTGGGTTTTCGATTTCCCGATATAGTACATTCAGAGACTCGATGTTTAAATTTTGCTTTGTTAGATGTTAGCCATGTACACTATGATATTGTATAATTTATCATTATGCAGCTTTAGCCATCTTAGCATTTAAGCAAACCCCAAGCTGCGAGGCACTGTTGGATGTGCAGAGTATGGTCGGGGACAACCATCACGATGGGACCTGAACAAATTCATCTTTAACGATCAAATTTTCATTTCTTGTCGGTTGGTGGAAACTTGGCCAAGTCTTTCACAACCTGCTGGCAGGCTTATGTTCGACTATCGTCTGGCAGGAATTGTATATTTGCTCATGATGCCAGTTTAGTAGTTTTACGAATCTGAGCTTTTGCAAACAACAGACAGGATCCCGCAGCTTAGTTATTTTGATAAGTAATGTGTTTATATAGAATCCCCTTTGTTAATGATTTCGTGTGTGCGTACATTATTTTTAGTTAGGTTTTTATACACACTACTCTATACTATACAAACAACAGCACCGTCCCTCACTCAACCGGTGCCATTGGCCACAGTGTTTTGCTGAAGACGTGCGCGGAGTCATCGCCTCAGATCGACTCTCGCCCCAGAAAGGTGGGAGTTGCCCCGACTACGTGGGCCTGTCCATGAGGAACGGCATGAATCGCGATGAACCGTTCCAATAGGAGGCGAGTGGCGAGGAAAGAAACCGTTCCACCTATCAGAGAGTTGTAGAGCAGTATTCGTGGCATTTGCTTACTGTCGGCCGTCTGTGTGGCTTCTCTCGTGTCGTGGCGACTTCGGTTGTGGGTTCGAGCCCACCGTGTGTTTTGGAGTCGTTGTGGCGCACGAGTGCGGGGAATGTACCCGCCCGGCTCTACCAAATAAGAGCCACGGGTCCTTTCTTGTGTGTGTGTGTGTGTGTGATGTGTGTGTGTGGTGTGTGGTGGTGGTGTCCGTCGTGGCCCGTCGTAAGTAGAATTTTATTACTATTTGTACATTTTGAATTACATTTCTGTATTCGTGATAACTCTGCTCGTGTCTCTTCCGATATTGCTATTGTAAATAACCCCCGTGTCTAAATGTTCCAGTTTGTCGTCAGGTGTCTTTCTTCATTGACAGACGGTGCGTATTGTAGAATTAGTGAGGCCGTTTTGGCCGGTAATGTTCATTTGGACGACGGATCTTGGTAATCCCGCTCGGGTTTATACCGGCTCGGTCTGTAACGTCCGTTCGTCGAGGGTTGTGGTTTTCCCGTAGTTGGACGACTGGGTAACTTCGGTATACTGAATTAGGCAATTAACCCGACCACGCCGTCGATATTGGCGACCACGGTCTGCTAAGGACCATGACCTCTGGACTATCGGAGTCACGACCTAATTCCGGTTCGGGAGACGACGTCCACTGCTCCACTCGTGGTGTTTATCACCGCCGAACCCCGCCCACAACAAACCACTACTTGTTCCAAGAACACCATGGATATTTTAACGTCCACAACTAATCCAGCAGACGAGACTCCAGTTTAACATCCATCTGTGGACAGAACACATTGAATCATCCTGCTGTGAAACCCAGGATTGACAGTTTATAGCTGGTCAGGATTCAACCCAGGCTCGGCGCTTGGACACAAGTGGCTCCCTCTAAGCCATCTGCCAGCCCACTGCAAACTGATAAGGAATTATATTCCACACATGAGGAAGATGGATCTTAAAAGTTCAAGTATTCAAATTGTCATGAAAACTGAAAGCAGCGCTGAGGCAGAAGGAACAAGTGTGGATGAGTTTTCCGTCACAATCCTCAGTTCCTGACATCGCTAGGAAGGATTGGGATCCTGGCTGCCCCGCCACCTCTCTCTTGCCCTTTCCCCCATCGCATCACCCTATAACGTTGCTCTACAGCGAAGCACACAGGCTGACAGGTTAGGATGGAGGCGCATGTGTAGTTTCAGGTCCAGTGATCATTGTTTTTGTACAAGTTCTATTTCAATGAAAGTCGATGGATTTCCTGATGGAGCCATATGGAAACACACACACACACACACACACACACACCACACAACCACGTTTTTTTTATATTGGTGAACATGGCAATACTGCACAATTCATTGGACTGACCCAAACAGTGCGGTTGGTTTTATGGATTTTTGGACCTGCTGATCACGATTATGACATAGTGAGGAAAGAGCTCAGACCAGAAACACAAAACACAGCTTTGGCAAACATAACTTGATTGTTTAATGAGGAAATGTCGAGAACCCGAGAGGAGAAATTCAGCAATGCTATTAACCCAGTTTTGTTAAACATGTGATAGCTCATGCGTTAAAATATGTTGAAATCAACCAATGA
Organism: Eptatretus atami; assembly: GCA_035128595.1. Lineage (NCBI taxonomy): Eukaryota > Metazoa > Chordata > Myxini > Myxiniformes > Myxinidae > Eptatretus > Eptatretus atami. Next base: position 85,609,860 of record CM068955.1, on the reverse strand, counting down.
TGCAGGGACCGGGCGTGGGGGAGTGGAGTGAGAGTGGAAAAAAGAATCCGATCTGGAGAAGTCCCAAACAAACCATCATGGAGAAGTCTAACCAGTAATGACAACGTTATGGAGAAGTTACAGTTAAAATGACCCAAACGTTATGGAGAAAGTCCTAAGAAAATGACAAAATTATGGAAAGTCTAATGTAAAATAAAAATCATGGAGAGTTACATGTAAAATGAACTTATTGAGAAGGATTTAACATTGTAAAATGAATTATGGAGAAAAAAGTTCTGACATGTAAATAAAAAAATCATGAAAGTCTGAATGTAGAAAAATATGGAGAGTCTAAATGTAAAATGAATATGGAGAAGTAAAGTAAATAAAATATGAGAGTTAACATGTAAAATGAAACATCATGAAGAAAGTCTAACATGTAAAAATGGAAAATATGGAGAATTAAACATGTAAATGAAAAATATGAGAAGTTACATGTAAAATGACAAATAGGAGAAGTATAATGTAAAATGAAAACATCATGGAAGTCTAACATGTAAAATTGATAAACATCATGGAGAGTTGAATGTTGAAAATGACAACATCCATGGAGAAGTTAACATGTAATGACAAGTATGGAGAAGTTAACATGTAAATACAAAACGTTATGAGGAGTTAATGTAAAATGTTAACATCAGGAGAAGTTGACATGTAAATGAAAACGTTAGGAGAAGTCTAAATGTTTTAATGACAAAAGTATGGAGAAGTCTGACATGTAAAATAAAAAAAACATCCATGGAGAAGTTCTACCATGTAAAATGAAAAACTCCATTGGGAAGTCTGACATGTAAATAAAAATATGAGAAGTCTAACCAGTTAAAATAAAAAACATATGGAGAGTAATGTAAATAACAACTCATGGAGAAGTCTAATTGTAAAATGAAACATCATGGAGAGAAGTAACATGGTAAAATGAAAAATCCATGGAAGTCTAACATGTAAAATGAAAACATATGAAAGTTGAATGAAAAATGACAAAAATCATGGAGAAGTCTAACATGTAAAATTGAAAAAATCATGGAGAAGTCCTAAATGTAAAATATAAAATATGGAAAGTTAAGTAAAATGAAATATTGGAAAGTCTACATGAAAATAAAATATGGGAAGGGGAAGGAAAGTTTTAAATTAAAATAAAAATCATGGGAAGTTGACATGTAAAATAAAATATGGAGAAGATAAATGTAAAATGAAAAAATCATGGAGAAGTTAATGTAAAATGAAAAATATGGAATCTGACATGGAAAATGACAAAACTATGGGAGTTGACATGGAATGAAAAATATGGAGAAGTCAGACTGTTAATGAAATTCATGAGAAGTCTAACTAAAATAAAACCATCATGTGAGAAGTCTAAATGTAAATACAAAATATGGAGAAGTTAAATGTACAAGAAAATCGATGAATAAGTTTGAAAAAGTTTTTTAAATGAACATTGAATAAGTCTGAAAGTAAAATGACAAAATATGGAGAATTAATGAAAATGACAAATCATGGAGAGTCTAACTGTAAGATGAAAAAGATGGAGAAGGTCTAACAAGTAAAATGAAACATATGAATAAGTTGAAATTGTAAAATGAAAAAATCCATGGAGAAAAAGTAAAGTAAAATGAAAATTGGAGAGTCTAACAGTAATAAAAAAATCATGGGAGTCTAAGTAAAATAAACATTGAATAGTCTAGGATGAAATCTGATTATGTATGATATGGAGTGTATGACATTGGAGTCACATGTAGAATGAGCTGAAGTACCCGGTCATATTGACGTTATCCCAGTTTATATATAAGTACCCTATAGAGATGGCCCTATCGCTCCGACTTCTGACGAAGACATGACGAGAATAGTGACGACAAGAGTCTCCTCTCGATCTATGGCAGAATTGAATGAATTAATAGGTAGCGGAAGCAATAGCCCTGAGTAAATGTGAACATATATCAATCTAATCTATATGCGACGCCGATAAATGTAGCAGGGGTACAAACCAGGAGCTTGAGCGTAGTAGACTCAGGCTAGAGATGACGAGGAGTTTGCTGGATATGTATATTAAGTTGTTCAATGAATCATACAAACAGTGGTGTATGTGTGACTATGACGCGAGATATGTTAAGTGAATTCTTCACAAAACTTGTATATAAAAAAGAGCTAATACTCACCGAGAATATTGAACCATAAATGGATTACAATTATCTGGCAAGTAGAGGCTAGAAGAGGCCCAATATGGTGTCCCAAGGTCTCCGGAGAAATAATTATAGTCCGCCAAAAAAGCATGTGAATCATATAGTGCCTCTTGGGTATATATTGCTGGACTCATTTGTAACATGTGACTACCTAACTTGGAGGTGGGAGGGAGGTCAGCACATATCTGACCAGCTTGAGCCCTGGTGGACAAACACTCAGATGTTATGTACTTACATTTTTATGGCATACTGGACAGCGCATATATCAATAGGGTTAAAGCAACCAATGAGTCCAGGAATTGTTACACAAGAATGTCATTGCACTGTGCCAGACCATTGTCTCACAGAGGGCATCTCCTGTACCAGTATCGTCAGAGCACGGATATGGTGATTCCAGAGCGAACTTATCTGAGCTATTTTCAATATACTAATAGGGTGAGTAAGTTTTTCCCGCGTGAAATATGGAATCTGAGTTGATCTGAAGTAATGTAGAAGTTATAAATAGTCAGTTTCGTGTTCATAACTGTGTCATCGCGCGATAATTGCTGTTCGCGAATTAAAATCTTAAGTTTACTGACAAATGAGTATCATGTGCATATTCATATTATATTGTACATAACTTGTAATAATCACTGAGACTGTGTTGAAGCGCGTGTAGCCAGAACCGGTTCTTCGGCGAGTGTAGCTGAGAGGCTTACGGTACCGCCCCAGTATATTTTGGCAGGTTTCCCGAGTCTTGACTTTAGCACTCGTCCCAAATTAAAATACACTTTTCTCAATATGTACTCAACCACTTAAAAATATACTAATTTAGTCTTCCTCGTCATGTCACATCATCCATGTCTTGCAATTGGTCTTCATCCTCTGTCTCATCACGCATATTGGCACAGTTTTGTAGTCTGCACGCTGTGTGCACATGAAACCATTCACTACACGGGCAGTCATCAATGCAACTTCTTGGGCACTTGCACGACATTAGTCCAGACAGCTCTCGGGGCTGGGGCTATTGTAAGCCAATATATTTCCAAGTTTCCCTTTACCATTATCCAACCATGCCCTTCAGTGGGACTGGGTATCTAGGAAAGTTCGTGAGACTACGCTCCAAATGGCAGACTAGGTAGTCGGACGTTGCGTGTGTTGTTTTAATGCATCCTTGCACGGGGAATCTGTCCCTGAATGACATCCTTCTTTTGAACAGAACAAATCATAAACGGAGGATGTTGACCTCCTGACATTCGTGTTGAGCAATACATGCTACAGAGTGAATGCCGTTATCGTTTCGAACATTTCATCTCTGACGACCACTCCTGACCAAGTTTCATGAACGCTTCTCTGAAATGCTGGTTTTTGCGGATCAAATTGATTGCTTTTACCTTACCCTGGCCAGCGAATGAACTAGTTGAATCACAGCCAGTCCACGCATGGACTCCTATCAACGACGTACACACATCCTTGCCTAGTACTGTGCCCAACCTTGAGATGTCAATAAGTCTTATTTGGTTTTTTTCCCCGCGTCTTAACAGGATTCTACTGTCCCGAATTCCGAATGTAGGCCAAGGAGGATCACAAATACATCAGTATCCTCTGAAATCACCATAACCTTTGGATACGTAATGGCAGGATGTTTGCAATGAACCAGCATTCTCGTGTCGGCTTCTTCATGGGTATGCAAGCGCCGCAAACTCTGTCACATTATCCTTCGTAATCTGGAAACACTTTCACCAGAGGTGACCATCATTGTTGTGTTACCAAGTTTGTCTCTGTTCCGTTCTTCCTTCCAGTTGTCAGCTAGAAACATTGTAAGCTTGTTCTTGCTTTCCTTACTCGCCAACATCTTTTCCAGTTCTTTATTCTGTGTCCTGGCTTTATCTGATTAAATACAATGCCATGTTGAGAACCACGATGTAACCTTCTGCTCTTTAATGACAGGTCTTTGTAGACGTCAACACAACATCGCTCGTCCACTTCCCTGGCAATCATTCAGGACTTCTTCAGAATTATCACTGAGAGTTCTTCAGTGTCAGATTCTCGCCGTGATATTTTGGACATTCCCATGGCATCAACTATCGTTGCCCGAGGACCTGAGGACAATTCAACATTAGCAATTTCTTTTTCAATATGTTTCGCCCAAAGTTGCTTTCCCTGTTTTCTTTAGGTGGCCTCACCATTGGCCAATGCCCATGGTTTGGGACCGGGAGGATAGCAGAGAACTTCTTTCATATCTAACTTCCTGTCTGAGCGATCAAGATCATATGTCCAAAAGCACGATGGTCTGCCTTCAAAACAATCTCTTTGTTTGTCCCAGCATTGACAACTGTGTCTTTCTGCATTGAACTGAATGTTTGTAATTTAAGTTTCTTTATTGGGTCATAAAATCTGAACCCTCCTCTAACTTCTGTGCATGTAACTTGAAGGCTTCTTTACCTTTTTCGCAGGCTTTCAATAAGTCAGTGCTCACATTTGGCGGTGCTGCGGCACCGGTTGCTAAATTCCCAAGATCTGACGGTTGGTTTGAGAACGGATTTGTCCAATTGTTTTCCAACATATCAACGATTGATGTCACATCATTTTGTCCCTCTTGATTCTAGAGGTTTGTAGGTCAGCATGACCTAGACACGAACTCACTATACCATTTCTCGGAGTGCCTCAGAGCTTCTGCCCTGTACTCGGCGGTTAGATAAAATGTGACAAGGCACCTTGTCTCAGACTAAAGCCTCTTGTACCTCCGGGATGTTTTGGGTATCCTTGTACATGGTCTCTTCAACCGTTTGATCAATTGCAATTTTGGCAAATGGGTTCACTTGCTGAAGTTGAACTGAGAAGCCACCATGGAGAAAATGATCATGAAGGTCTGGACATGTGTTCTCCAATGGGTCATCTGCGCATAGTACACTGGCAGATATCTTGAATAGTTTGTCTTGTCCATGGCAAAACACCAAGGTATCAAGTCCTTGATGCATGATAAATGCAAGTGCCAGTCACCTTCGCGATCCGCACGTATCAGACCAAGCATAATCTCGACCATATATACATAAATCATCCAGAAGGATGCCAATTGGCCACTTTCGTGCGCCGCAGAACATCTAGGTAAGACCCGAACAGATACAGAATCCTCTGGCATGATTCATCAATCAAAAGTGCATCATGGCAGGGGCGTAGCCCTGGGCGGGGGGGGGGGGTCGGGTCAGCACATACTTGACCAGGCTATGGCCCTGGTGGACAACACTCAGTTTATGTACTTACATTTTTGGCATCTGGACAGCGCTTACAATGGGTTAAAGCACCAAGGAGTCCAGGATTGTTACCAAATGTCATGACCTTGCCTGCCATTTGCTCACAAGCAGCTACTTTCACTTAACATTCATTTTCCTGTAGATTTTTTTAAATTGTAGATTTTTGTTGTTGTTGTTGTTATTGTTGGTAAATCTTCCATGGGTGCCATGGGCTACGCAGATCTAGCACACATCCAAGTGTCAACCCATGGGGGGGGGGGGTTGTGCTGCCAGAGGGAGAAGAACATACGAATCCTCCAATTTTTCCTGAAGTCAGAACCTGCGCATCAGACATAAAGTCCCCCCACCCCTTCATCATCCGAAATCCAGGCCAAGGGCTGCCAGCTATGAGTGACTGCTAACAGTTCATACAGGGAATTCATGAGCATGAACTCCTGCATTTTCTTCCGATAAAAAACTGTTATGTGGAGTGTTGTGAAAGTTTTATTGATATCAGTTTACCGCTACCCCAAAAAAGGCCGAAAACAGCAAATAGGAGCATGCCACAAAACGTATCATAGAATCCTGTGAAGTTCAGATAACATGATATTTGACTTTCTTTGAATGCCTTATGAACCACTCTAGGTGACCAAGGTAAAAAATGAGCTTAAGATATATTTGAACATTAATTGGCAGAAAACTTCTGATAACATATAGCAAAAAAAACCTAAAAATGCCACTTTTTTGGGAGAAATTTCGAATTTTGGAACATACCGTAGCAAATAACTATCCAAAACTATATATTGGCAGATGTAGGATGTTCTTACAATCATTTAAGCCAACCCGCATGTCCATAGGACATCTGGAGGTGAGTTGTGGGTATTTTCCC
>CM068955.1:85587068-85600249 GCA_035128595.1 Eptatretus atami | reverse complement strand
GGGTCTGTTCCCCTTTTTGGTAATGAAACCCGAAATTTTGAGGTCTGGCTCATGGACTACAAGCTGCGACATGGGATACTGCAGGTTGATATCGATCGCAGAGAACAAAAGTTTGCAGATCACGTTCCAATAACTTTCCAGTATGGTGAGGCAAGCAAATGATGATAATTCACTTCAAAGTTTGACCGAAGCCGAAATTCAAGAATGGTGTGAAGTGGACCGAGAGGTTGAAGTGACCCGTGTTATGACAGACTTCAAAATCATCGAGAGTGTTGTTAATCCGCAGAAGGAAGTTCAACAACAAGAAAAAGACTCAGAACAAGCCGATAGGCGACATGGGTGGTCGCTAGACTAAGGCGAATTTGAAATACTAGTACATGCCCGTACGTGCAAAAAATAAAATAATTAAAAAAAACTTTCAAAAACCAACGAGCCAGAAACAACAACTACACAGGCCGTTCCTTCGCTCTCGCGTGCCGTACCTGCGTGGCCGTACGTGCAACCCCCCCCCCCCAAACAAACTTCAAACAACCACACAGGCCGTTCCTTCGCTCTCGCGTGCCCGTACGTGCGTGGCCGTACGTGCAACCCCCCCCCCCCAAAACAAACTTTCAAAAACCACACAGGCCGTTCCTTCGTCTCTCGCGTGCCCGTACGTACGTGGCCGTACGTGCAACCCCCCCCCCCCCCCAAAAAAAACTTTCAAGACAACCACACAGGCCGTTCCTTCGCTCTCACGTTGCCCGTACGTGCGTGGCCGTACGTGTGTGGCCGTACGTGCAACCCCCCCCCCCCAAAAAAAAAAACTTTCAAACAACCACACAGGCCGTTCCTTCGCTCTCGCGTGCCCGTACGTGCGTGGCCGTACGTGCGTGCCGTAGTGCAACCCCCCCCCCCCCCAAAAATAACCACACAGGCCTTCCTTCGCTCTTGTAAACGACGACTGGATTGGGCCATTGTGTTTATCTATAATGCGCATAAGAAATCGAGAAATTATTAGAATACAGTAAGTCATCACTATCCGGAAGTAGTGCGTGCCGTACGGAATGTTCACATCATTCCACGAATTATCGTTTATTGAAGTTACAACTGCTGTGATACTTACATACACAGAGTTAATTAAAAATCCAAATTAAAATCAAGTTTACCTCCCTGTCTTTGCTTGCCATGACATTCGTTGCCATTGACCATTGCCACTCCTACGCCACGGTAAATAAGGCGCCCTTTCCCCATCGTAACCGGCGCGCCCGTGACGTCATTGTCGGCCGGCCAGCACCGCCTACGCAGCCACGCCTACGCAGCAACGTGTCTTGTCATTGGTTTGGTAAATAAATGGCCATAACTTGGGAACACTTGTCTGATTAATATCAAACCTTGAAAAGGCACATACTCAGGCCCACCAATATAGCTGGCAAGTTTCAATTAGATCGGACCAGGGGTTGTCGAGAAACGGCGGTCACACACACACACACACACACACACACACACACAACACACACACACACACACACACTTGCTGAATTTATAGATAGATGTAGATAAGAGAACACATCAGATGGCATTTTTTGCCGTCCGTTGTTCCATATAGGACATAACGAGCAAACTGTCCATTCATCATTTGTGTTCGATTCCCTAACCCTACGTTAGGGAACCCAACGTGAACGTTGGGGTGAAAGCATATAGTAATATAATTGCATACTAGTCATACAGTTTTTGACGGATCGGGCTGAAATTTTTTGACAAAGAGGTTGATTATAGTGCGCATAAAAGCGCGGAAGCCGATTTTTGATTTCGAAAAAGAAATATTTTTGTTTTTTTCAAAAATTTCAAATCCCGTTGCTAGGCAAGGTGGCGTCCATAGCCATGGTGCTGAAAAGCATACAACTAATCCTGGTATGAACCTACCAGTCAAGTTTCATCAAAATCAGTTGACTCCTCTGGCCTCCAGAGCTGTCCATTACATACAAACAAACAGACAGAGCCGGAAAACCTGAGAATAAGGGTAGTCTAGCGACCACCCAATAAGAAGACTTTTCAACTGAACATATCACTTGGGCTAATACAGGGTAGTGTTCCATTACCAACCTGCTTGTAGAGTGCTGACCAAGTGGCTTAAGTACTCAAGCAAGCACTCCATTGAAACATCATACTATGCAAGAACATTTCAGCAGTCCGATATAAGGAAATGGTTCAAGAAAGCCTCAAGTTCGACAAGATGATGAGCCAGATGAGCCTGAGAAAGTGGAGGTTGACACTTTAGATTGTCCCTCAACTTCAAAAGACTAGTTTATTTTAGTTTATCTGGAATTGGAATTCCAGATAAGGTATCATCATCGTGCTCTGTCCTTCCGCTATAATCGACTTCTCCGGCCAAGCCGCTGGGCCGATCCGGCAGAAATGTGGCAGCAACGTTCTGCTCCTGACTGGTAATGGGGATTGCGAAGCTCGTTCCGGTCATGTGACTTTAAGTAGGTCAAAATGGCCGACTTAGGAAATTCCTTCAGAAATCGTCTTCTCCAGACCCACCAGTCAGAATGCTACTAAATTTGGGTTACAACATTAAGCCAGGGCCCAGATAAGCGACAGGCTCAATGGTCCTATTTTTAATAATACAGCTACATTATTATTTTGCATAATTCATTGTATTTACCTTTATACTGTACTGTAATAATGTTATTTAGTCTATTTTTCAGAGGCAAAGTTTATCAAATTGCTCTTTTGTACCATTATATGTAACATTTAGATAACTGGCATATTTGATCAACCGGCAGGCACAAAGTCACATGAGTGCCGGGTAACACAGCTTTTACTTTTAAATATCACATCTTGGTACCCTGGATAAATTGCCAATTTCCAAGTTGGAATTGAGTGAAGGGTTGACCGCTTTACCTGGTGTCTGACAAGATGAGCATAAATAACACTTTGCTTTGAGCTCGATTGCAGACCTGATGAGAAACTATCAGGTCAGTGTTTTGCAGGCAGGAGTTTGCTTTGTCGAATGTACCATCCCACAGATTGACCTTAAACTGGGGGCACATCTGCTAGCATTAGCTGGTGAATGTTAAAGATCCCACGATGTCTTTCAGCCAAGACTCGGTGAGGTATCACAGGCACCCTGAAAAGATTCCCGCCTTAAACTGCTGGTAGCAAATGCTCTGTTGTTCCCAGATCTTCCTTGACATCAGATTACACCTCTTGCTATCTCAGAGTGTGGTTGCTATGTAGGTAGTTCCTACACTATCACCAAAATTTACAAACCCAGGTGCTCCCATGTCATGTGTGAATGACCATCTTCGGCTACGAAGGGAAAACGTTATGATTACATACCTCATTGAGACCTTTTCTGATCTATAGCATCCTCGGGAATCCAATAAAGGTACAAAGTTTCTGAAGGGATGTTGAATCGATTCAGATCATTGTGGTTATATTGATGAAGTTCCACTTTACGTGCCCTCCAAAGGTGCCATGGTAACATCATGTTAAAAGACGTTTTGTTTTCTGATTCCTGATCTTTCATCCAGATCACACCTTCTCAGGGAACAAATATCGTATCTCATGAAGCTTCATTGTGCAGACAATAATGGATTGTAATTTAATATGATGCAGTGCACCCAGCACAATGTGCTCGTAAATTGTGGCACCATTAGGACAGCATGTTCCGGCTGCATGAATGACAGGCATCCTGTTGAGGAAGGATGATGTAGGTTGTGGTTGTGGTGGTGGTGGTGGTGGTGGTGGAATGAGAGTTTCGAGCTCTTGTGAACATCACTGTTTATAATGAAATGCCTTATTGATTCCTCCATGAGGCTGAGCTCCACACTGAGCCCATTGCAATTATCACGCTGTTTCTAACACCCACAACAGGAAGTGAATTGGAAAAGGTCATGAGTGAGCCAACATGGATCGGAAAGGTTTTTGAGCCTCATGAAAAAAATGACAATCAGCAAACCTTTCCTTATCGTGGTATATGATGGTGTTTGACAATAAATACATCCTTTTGCTTCTATTGCATTGATACCTTTGAGGACATGAAATTACCATACTATGAAATCCATGTAAAGAGATCCCAATAGTTCACAAAACTTGGAAGAATAAAACGGATTTCAAATATGGAAAAGGTAAACATTTGAGCACAATAAAAGGCTCCTGACAAGATTCATTGTTGTGAATCATAAACCCAGAAAAAGTGCATTGTTTAAGGTTGTGAGAAGTATGATACAAAGTAGACAACAGAGTCGTTCGGAAATAAAACTAAATATAACGATTAACACCGTGGAAGAAGCAAAATAATGAAGATATGAACAGAGCTGTCCATTATTTCCATAATTTCCAATCATGGTTCAGATTTTATGGGAAGTTGATGAGACTTTCACATGAGGAGGTGAGTCAGGATGCAGGAAGAGGCTCTGTATGGATCTGGAGAGAGAGAGAGAGAGAGAGAGAAGAGAGAGAGAGAGAAGAGGGAGAGAGAGAGAGAGAAGAGAGAGAGAGAGAGAGAGAGAGAGAGAGAGAGAGAGAGAGAGAGAGAGAGAGAGAGAGAGAGAGAGAGAGAGAGAGAGAAGAGAGAAGAAAAGAGAGAGAGAGAGAGAGAAGAGGTGAGAGGGAGGGGTGAGAGAGAGAGGAGAGAGAGAGAGAGAGGTGAGAGGGAGGGGTGAAGAGAGAGAGAGAGAGAGAGAGAGAGAGAGAGAGAGAGAGAGAGGTGAGAGGGAGGGGTGAGAGAGAGAGGAGTGAGAGAGAGGGTAGAGAGAGAGAGAGAGAGAGGGTGAGAGAGAGAGAGAGAGAGAGAGAGAGGAGAGGAAAGAGAGAGAGAGAGAGAGAGAGAGAGAGAGAGAGAGAGAGAGGAGAGAGAGGAGTGAGAGAGAGGGGTGTGAGGGAGGGGTGAGAGAGAGAGGAGTGAGAGAGAGAGGGTGAGAGAGAGAGGAGTGAGAGAGAGGGGTGAGAGAGAGAGAGAGAGAGGGTGGAGAAGAGAGAGAGAGAGAGAGAGAGAGAGAGAGAGAGAGAGAGAGAGAGAGAGAGAGAGAGAGAGAGAGAGAGAGAGAGAGAGAGAGAGAGAAAAATGAAGTGTAAAGCCACTATCCTCATCAGATAGTTGGGTGGAAGTACAAGGGATTAGAGAGCAGATTGATGGATGGTGCAGGCCATGGCCTCTGTGCTAAGAAGGCCTTCTTTGGATTTACCCTGTAAAGCTAAAGTTATAGTATACTAGTGCATGCCCATACGTGAGTGACACGTGCGTGCCCGTACGTGCGTGGCCGTACGTGCAAAAAAAAAGAAGAATTGTGATGTCATAGCACCGTGTCCTGTCATTGGTTGGTAAATAAATGGCCATAACTTGGGAACCACTTGTCCAATTAACATCAACCTTGAAAGGCACATACTCAGGTCCCCAGCAATATACCTGCAAGTTTCAATTAGATCAGACCAGTGGTTGTCGAGAAACAGTGGTCACAGACAGACAGACAGACACACAGAGATTGCTGGAATTATAGATAGACTAGTGCGGGCCGTACGTGCAAAAATAAAAAAATAAAAAATAACTTTCAAACTGCGTGCCAGAAACAACAACCACACAGGCCGTTCCTTCGCTCTCGCGTGCCAGTACGTGCGTGCCCGTACGTGCGTGCCCATATGCCGCGTGGCCATACGTGCAAAAAAAAAATGGGAACGTCAATTGTGACGTCATAGCACCGTGTCCTGTCATTGGTTTGGTAAATAAATGGCCATAACTTGGGAACCACTTGTCCGATTATATCAAACCTCGAAAAGGCACATACTCAGGTCCCCAGCAATACCTGGCAAGTTTCAATTAGATCAGACCAGTAGTTGTCGAGAAAAGCGGTCACAGAAACACAAGACACACACACAGATTGCTGGAATTATAGATAACTTGGGAAACAGCTGAAACGATGAAGAAGAACGATATCAAACTTGAAAAGGCACATACTCAGGTCCCCAGTGTCAATTGTGATATATGATGATGAGTATACATCTATTATAGATAGATGATGAGTATAACGATGAAGGGTGGAAAGGGGGGGGATGTGTGGTGGTGTCCATTTTTGGGAGGTTGTCAGGGTATGGGAAGCTGTTTGTAGTTTTCCTTTGTTACCAAACTGTGTTCTGTGTATCCAGTCGGTGTAGTTTGGATGTATGATTGTGGATTGCTCTCATATTTTGGTAATCTCTTTGTGTGGGCTGGCATTGGCTACAAATATAAGGAAGTGGCTCAGTGAGTGTGGGCATGTCTGATTGGCAGGTGTTTGGTGGAGTGTGTGTGGTGGTGTGTGTGTGTGTGTGTGTGTGTGTGTGTGTGTGTGTGTGTGTGTGTGTGTGTGTGTTTTCTGTTGCAGCAGGACTGCAGTTATTGTTGGCATCATGTGCATGGTGCATGCAGGTGGGTAAACCCACAATTATCCAAGGCTCGACATGCCAGCACAGCAAGCTGGTGTGGCATGCAAGCGGTGCTGCCACACTTTGTTGTGTGAAAGAGCCAAAAAGCCGATACACTTGAGATATTGAATGTAGATGCAGCCAGCGAGGCATGCCGAGTGATTTGGTTTGAATTTGGGTGATGAGATGACGTCAGTATCCGTTTTTGTGTTAATTAAAGGACATTGATAGACAAAGGATAAGTCGACACACTCGTGTTGCAAAATGGATGCTTGTAGAAAATGTGAGTGGGCTTTGAGACATTGGTTGATCCTCTTGGGAGGGTGAGGGTTGGAGGGGGGTGGAGATCTGGTGGTGGAGCATTGCAGAAAATCCCAGAGAGTGAGGAATGTGATAACTCCAAGCAATAGTAATGTGGCAACTGCTATATATGTGAAACAACAGACAGAGTTATGAATTGTCCTTTACATTGACATTCACACAACGTTTATTTCCATTATCAGGGATGTCTTCAGGAGATTTACTGAAAGGTTAAAAGATTGCCAGGTGTGCACAGACAGTGGATGTAAGAATGCATTTTGCTGACATAAAGAAAGGTAGTTAATGGAATTACGATGCTTTAAATAGCTGAATCAAAATGAAACACAATAAAAACAAGAACGGTACTCGGAGAGTGCATGCCTCCACCAGGCTGAACAGTTTACGTTTCGTATCCCACTGATGGATCGGATCTGGATTCAGCTTGTTATTGTCACCTACCAACTAATCCAACAAATTTTGTCCGAATCCATAAACAACTTTTTGAAATAGAATTATGACCCCCAAGACCGCCAAGGTCCAAAAGATCCCCAAGACGCCGAAGACCGATTAGACCCTGAATATCCAAAAGATGAGCCTCAAGACCCCCTAATAACCAAAGACCCCAAAAACCAAAAGCTCCAAAGACCCACCCAAGAGAACCCAAGGACTCTGAAGACCCCAAAAAGACCACCAAGACCCTGAAGACTCCCAAAGAATCCAAAGACCAAGAAGCACCCCGAAGAACGCCTGAAGATCCAAAAAGACCCAAAAGATCCCCAAAGACCACAAAGACCTCCAAAGACACAACCCAAGGACCCCAAAAAAGAACCCCTCCAAAAGTAACCCAAAGACTCAAGAAGATCCCAACGAAAGACGCCAACAAAAAAAACCCCCCCAATACCCCCAAAGACCCAGGAAAGACCCCCAAAAGGCACCAAAAGGACCCAAACAAGGAGCAACAAAGTCCTTATCCATTGAAGGAACCCCAAAAGTACCAAATGGAATACCCCGGAGTCTCACCGAAGACCTTCCAAAAGACCACCAAAAGAACCTTCGAAAAGACCGAAACCCCCAATACCCCCAAAAACCTCAAAGACCCAACCAAAAGACCACTGGAAAAACCACAAAAGACCCTGGAAGACCCCAAATAATCAAGAAACCTGAAAGACCCAAACGTCCACAAAAGATACCCCCTAAGACCCTTTTAGATCGACTCAACAACATTTCGACCCCTTACACCCTTCAGACAGATTAGACAGCTTAAACCCTTGACCACTTATACCACTTGGACCTTCTTCTATCACAAATGACATTTCAAATAAATACAATATCAGCAATATTACAAATAAATTTGTAGAAAATAAATCTTTGTATTATGATTGGTGTCAATCATGCCAACACAGTAAATCTGTGAAGTCAATCTCTGCAACGACGTATGGAGAGGCGAGCATAGAGAGCCGAACCACGCTAGCCTATATGTAAAAAGAGCTCGGTCTCGGCGTGCATTCGTTCTTCCCTTCATTCGTCCGTCCGTCCGTCCGTCCAGCCGTGTGACTATGTCTATTATTTACGTACTATTGGAATGTACCTTTCGACCCTTTAGACTGCTGAGACGCCTTTGAAGACCCTCTAAGACTCTGAGGACCCTTGAGATGCAAAAGACCCTGAAGACCCAAAAGACCCTGAAAACACACAAGACCTAAAAGACCTTGAAGACCCAAAGACCTGAAGACCCCAAAAAGACCCCGAAGACCCAAAGAACCCGAAGACCCAAAGGACCAAAATAACCCGAGACCCCAAAGACCGAGAAGACCCAAAAGAACCCGAAGACCCCAAAGACCCAAAAGACCCCCAAAATACCCAAAAGACCCCCAAAGATGCAGGGACCCCAAAGACCCAGAAGACCTCAAAGACCCAAAAGACCCTGAAGACCACAAAGACCCAGAAGAACTTGAAGACTGCAAGACACCAAAAGACCTAAAAGACCCCAAAGACATCAAAGACCTACCCGAAGACCCCAAAACCCCAAGGCCCAAAATACCTAAAAGACCCCAAAGAAATAAAATACCCCAAGACATAAAATATCCAAAAGATTCCAAAGACCCAAAAATATGAGTTCACGTCCCTCAACCCCCCCCCCCACACCACACACAATCCATGTCATTAACCCCCTCACACCACACCCAAACTCTGTGCTCCCCTCCCCCTTTCTTCAAATCCTCAAACCCCTCGATCCCAACTCTAAACGCCTGGTGCTGGCTTAGTGGTCAAGGTGGCAGGATTGGGATCCTCGGGTCCTGAGTTCAAGCCCTGTTGGCTGCCGAATTAACACCAGGTGGGGTCGACTCAGTCTGTCATCCTCCCGGGGTCGGTGAAATGAATACCAGTGTACTGGAAGAGGGCAACAGCATCAGCGCACAGCTGTGCTCCAAGGAAATGATAGCTACCCGGCAGCCAAGCTGCTATGCGCAAGAACAGATCCCAACTCTGGGATCTACCCTCTCTCCCCAAAGCCAACTCTGTCATACACTCCCCCTTTCTTCTTCAAGTCCTCGATTGTCTCAAACCCCAAGTACTCAATCCCCTTCCAACCCCAAATCCATTCTCCCCTTCCCAACGTCTCAATCTCCCTCTTCCAACTCCATGCACCCTCAACCCCAACTCTCTGTCCTCCCCTAACAACGTTACACAAATATACACAGGGAACTTTGGTGTATGAGAAGGCCATTTAGCCTATCATGCCTGCGTTGTTCCTGTTCCTGTTTGTTAAGAACAATGTTAAAAGTAAATAAAGATGGAACATTAATTTCACAATCACTTCCCCCCTCTCTTCCTTTGTCCTTACTATTCACAGACCGGTGTTTGTTTGTTTGTCGCGCTACTCCTCCTTCAGTTATGGGCCGATTCAATCCAGACTTGCAACGTAGGATCAGCATGACCCCAATTAATGTATAGGGGTGTTTTTATCTTTTCCGGTGGTCTTGGGAGAGGGGAAGGGATGCAAATTCTCGATGTAAATGTGTATAGTGTTGCGCTGCCTCCAGGTGGGGGAGGGTATTACATGTCTTCACCATTTCCAGTGCAGTATTCCTGTCCCAACGTTTTCCAGGGCAGTGAGGTGGTTTGAATTATAAGCAGTAGATATGTTTTTGCTTTATGCACATAACCTCATGGGTTTTTTTTGGGGAGGGTTGCCTACACAGAGCTGTCAGTTGCCTCTACACCACCCAAATCAAGGTGTGTGTCAGAAGAACATGTTGCATGCTTGGAACAAGATCGCCGGAAGGGCAGGTATTCCGCTCGTCGTAAATAATAAGAAGAAGAAGCGAGTAAACGAAAAGCTAACAAGTGCAATCGAAGGCACTCAAAGCAATATTTGGATATTACACATGACATCCAGAAATGGTAAATTTGCTCAAATACAATAACGGTTTATGAAAGTGATTAGATAAGATTTCATAAAAATCAGAGATTGTAAAATAAATGGAAGGCCCCAACGAATGATGGAAAACAAGGTTGGAAATCTAATTTAAAGAGTGAGCTTGAGTGGAGATGATCAGATTTGAAAATAGTAAAGAGTTGCGGAGCACAGAGGTCGGTGTTGGAACAATAACTCCACATAATCTATAAAAATGATTTCAATATGGCCGTGATGAATGGGGCATCTAAATTTGCTGATGACATAAAGCTGGACATAGGAGGTCAATGCCATGGCTTAGACAAAGCAGATTGCAAAATCATCCTGATGTATTCAGAGAAAGAGTAAGGATATGGAAAGAAAATCCACAATGGTGGAACAAGGATCCGTCGCAAAGGGATGAACAAAATTAATGTGATTATTATTTAAAGGTGAAGTTTCTAATCATAGTGGAAGTGTAATCAGGGATGTTAATTAAGAGGAAAAACCTCTTCAGACAATAAAGCAAACAAGAGTGATCAGAAGGGTACCTTGAAAGTACAGTATAGAATATCCATGTTGTCGTTTTTATTATAGAAGCATCCATAATGCAAATGTTCAGCATCATGCCACGAATGTGGATTAAAATGTTTCCTGCACATTACAGGTAAAATCGTACACACAATAGCAGGACATTTGGACCATTGTGCCTGCGCTTTATTCCACCTTGTGTTATCTAATTATATAATGTAATTATTTATATTCCTTCTTGATGGCATTCATGACGGATTCTATATGATATAACCATAGCACCGATTTACTAATGTGAATGACACTAAGGCATGTTTAATGTTTACATGATTCTTGCAGACAAGACAGCCAGTGTTGCTTACACAAGGACACCGTGCTCAACAATTCAGCGCCACCAACTGCATCAGAGGTGGATGCCAGCAAGGGACACTGCATAGTGCAATGTATCCAGAACATAGTTAACTATATTATAAAAGGAGCCATGTCTGACTGTTTGTCGTGTTATAACTTAAGAACGGATTAACGGATTTCAAAAAATCCAACTACGATGGATTCAGGGAACTCCTGGGAAGGTTTGTGATGAAAATTATTATTTTATTTTTTTTGAATATTTTTTTAATGTTTTTTTTATGGTTACATGGGCACACGTGGTGAAACTGCAAATGACAACTTGCGAGGCTTGTTATCCCCACATTCCCAGGAATCTTTTTTCTTCTTGCCCGATGGATTAGCCATCACAGCAAAGATTGGTATTTCCGTCAGCGAAGCGATTCTAGTATGTGATAAATAAATTAAAACAACTCCATTTTATAGCAAACCATTTTAGTTGCTAATTCAAATAGAAAACTAAAAATTAAATTGCACCAAATAGAGCAAGTGATGACCATTCATAATAATAAAAATAGGACCGCTCATCCTGAAGCTCACTTGGATCAGGAGCAACAGTCACTCAAACCCTCCGCAGATCCCCTAGATGCTGATTTTTTTAATGCCGTGAACAAACTTTATTGCACCAAATAGAGCAAGTGATGACCATTCATAATAATAAAAATAGGACCGCTCATTCTGAAGCTCACTTGGATCAGGAGCAACAGTCACTCAAACCCTCCGCAGACCCCCTAGGTGCTGATTTTTTTAATGCCGTGAACAAACTTCAGTACATCACAGGTGATGAAGCTTGTGATAAAGTTTCATTGAATTCATGTGTGCAGTTTTGGAGAAGAAAGCAAGTACTTATTTTGGGGGGGGTCATATCCCCCCCCCACCCCCTTGGATGGGCACAGATTTTGATGCGGTCGATACACTTTGGTACATCATGGGTGATGAAGGTTGTGGTCAAGTTTCATCGAAATTGTGTGTGGAGTTTTGGAAAAGAGAGAAAATACGGATTTGGGGAGTCAATAACCTTGTGGGCCCCCTTTACGAGTGCAGATTTTGATGTGGTCAATACTCCTTCGTTGGGCATCAGATATGAAAGTTGTGGCCAAGTTTCATCAAAATTATTTGTTTGGTTCAAGCGATAATGACTGAAGAGTTTACGGACCGATTCACTCACTCACACCTACAGACACTGCTCAATCTCATAAGCTCACCGGACTAAAGTCCCGGTGCGATAATAATAATAATAATAATAATAATAATAATAACTAGAGCAAAGTAAATGGCATGCCATCGCAAATGTCCATGCTTCCCATCTAAAACAAAGTTGTAAGATGGCAAAAAGTTCCACCAGGAATAACCCATTATCAAATTTTGAGTTTAATTTTTTTTTTCCCCGTTTTGACTCCCGTTACCCTAAGTCCCACCCCATGGAGCATGACACGGGGTTGAATCCACAAAGTCGTTACATATTTAATGTGTTCCCTAATGTTGATTGCATGTACAAAGTTTCATTAAGAAATGTCATAAAATGTTCCCATAATTGCATTTTTTGGTATTTGATGTTTTGACCCCAACCCAGGTGGCGGAGCCAAAAATGATACTGCTCTCGCACCTTCTTGCCATGTGTTGATTATAACTATCAAGTTTGGTGAATTTCTGTACAACCATTTAGTAGATAGCGTGACGGACGGACAAACAGACGAAGAGACACAGACAGACAGATAGAGCCAATTATAATATCCCCCCCCCCCCGTTTTTTTCAAAAACTGTGGGGATAATAACAATAATACTGTGAATAACAAGTAAAATAGACATAAAATGTCAGAGCCCCCGTTATTTTAGTAATTTTGCTGGATGTAGTTAAAGGGCTAGCCCATATTTATGTACAACTAAAATGGCCACCAGTTCTACCAGTCAGCCACCTTTGATCAGATGCAAATTAAAGTGAGGGCATGGGGTGATATCATGTACTATGCTTTTGCCAAGTTTGAACAAAATTGGACCATGCATGTCTGAGAAATGGTTGAAGAACACATTAAAGGACAAAATGGCACCAGTCGGACATCTTGGATCTGATCAAGACAAAAAAAATGACGTGATAATTAAGCTATCATTCGTTATCGTTGCAAAGTTTAAACAACATTCGTAAATGCGTGTCTGAGAAATGGTTATCTCCTTCTTT
>CM068955.1:85573209-85586068 GCA_035128595.1 Eptatretus atami | reverse complement strand
GCAGACTCCTCTCCTGTCGCAGTCAACGTGTTGCCCTAAATGGAGTTCTTTCATCCCCCCTTCCTGTTCAGGCTGAGTTCCTCAAGGTAGTGTTCTGGGCCCTGTTCTTTTTTCTGGTTGTCATCAATGATCTCTCGACTCTTCTGGAGAAAATCCTCTATATCTCTTTTGCTTATGACTCCACCCCTGCCGTACCATCGGTCATCCTCAGACGGGCAAAGCGTAGCTTCTTCGCTCACTGCTGATCTGGGATAAAATCACAAACTGGTCCAACACGTGGAACATGTCTTTCAATCCGGACAAATCTCACACTCTCACTATTGTCTCTTCGAAAGGACCGTTTAGAACCCCCCCCCCCCATCCACTTTCTCAACAATCCTCTGGAAGAAGTCCTTTCTTTCAAGCTTCTGGGTCTTCACTATCTGCCATGACCTTTCCTGGGAAAGCCACATTTCAAACCTCGCCTCCAAAGCCAGTCGCCGACGGGAATCCTCCATCGTGCAAAGTCCTTCCTCGGCCCACCTGCTCCTGACCACTTACAAAGCTTTTGTCCGCGCAGCCTGATGGAGTACTGCTCTTCCCTCTGGGCTTGGTGCTCCAGCCTCCCACCTTTCTCGGCTTTCACGCTGTAGAAACTAAGGGCATTTTCGATCATTGGCATCTCCCGCAATGAGGCTGAGTCTTTGGCCTCTCACTCAATTCACCGCAGGTTGGTCGGTTGGTCTTTCTGTCTTCTACCGTCTCCTCTCCAGCCTCGCCCCCCCTGCTCTCTCTGCGATTTGTCGCCACCACATTTCCGCAGGGCGCTCAAGGTCTGCCAACAACCCCCTTCTTGTAAAACTACCAAAATCACGAATCACTGCTCACCTTCACTCTTTCATTCCTCTTTTTTGCCCACCTTTGGAATAAACTCCCTCACTCTATTCATTCCCATTCTTCCCTCCAGGCCTTCAAAAAGCTGTTCACCACCACCTCTTATCATCCCCCATCCAAATCCTCGATCTTTTCTACCCCCGATAATCCACCCAAGCCACCTCCTTCAAATTCCCTGCTTTCCTTCCTGAAAGTCCCTATAATGTCCATCTTCTATTCCCCATGTTCCCGTCCCATCCCTCTCCCTTCCACAGATCTCCAAATGTGTCTGTTCCCACTGTTTTGTCCTTCCCACTCCCTCCCCCCTCTTGTCTCATGCCCCCCCCCCCTTGATGTGCGTTGTGTGTTAGCTCTCATACGAGCCACGACAAGGTATACAAAAAAAAAAAGAAAAAACGTGACGACTTTTCTTTCCCGGCCTGGCAATCAAACCCGATCCTCTCACTCGCAATGCAGCACACTATCTAGGTACAGCACTCCTAATCACATCAATACACCAAATATTTAGATAGGCCCGATCATTAAGTAGGGGGTCATACTTATCCAAGATAACCTCGTAGTTAGAAAGTGTTTAAAAAAAATTATTGAAAAAAATTACGTTTGTGCCCCTTTCAAGACAAAACTTTGAATATATTAAAGACTTTAGAAAAAACAGAGTAAAAGTCAGGAGAGAAGAATCATGAAAGGTGTCGATGACCCATTGTGGCAGAGACAAAAGATGTCCCTTTGTCCAAGAGGAGCATCCTTTCTATAATTCACAGACCGATATGTGTTTGTCACACTACTACTCCTACAGTTCTGGGCTGATTACATCCAGACTTGCTCCATAGGATCAGCATGACCCCAATTGGTGCATTGGGGTGTTTTTATCTTTGCTGGTGATATTGGGGGGGCAAGGAGGGGGGGAACACAAATTCTGTATGTAAATGTGTATTGTGTAGTACCGCCTCCATGTGGGGGAGGGTATTACAAGTCTTCACCATTTACAGGACAGTATTCCTCTCCCCACGTTTTCCAGTGCAGTTAAGTGTCTTAAATTATAAGCAGTAGGTGAGTTTTTGCTTAATGCATGTAACTCAGGCTATTTGTCTCAATTTTCAGGAGCGATTGAGGCAGTTGTCAGTTGCCTATTCATCGCCCAAATAAAGATGTGTGTCAAGAACGTGTTGCATGCTTGGAACAAGATCGCCCAGAGGACGGCTACTCTGCTAGTATATACAATGTATCGAACACAGCGGAAGGTTCTTCAATCTGAACATTGTCCATGACTTCCCTTGCAGCCTCCAAGATGTCATCTCCTCCATGCCATCCAAAAGTTTTTTAAAGTGTTTTAAAAGTTATAAAGTATAGAAACAACTTGGTGGTTGTATGGCAGCTTAGCTGCCGGGGTAGCTATCATTTCTTGAAGCGCAACTGTGTCGCTGATGCAGTGCTCCTCTACTAGTACACACACTGGAACTGGTACTCATTTTGCCGACCTCAGAAGGATGACAGGCTGAGTCAACCTCCTGGTGTATTAATTCAGCAGCTGACGAGGCTTGAACTCAGGACCCGAAGATCCCAAGCCACCATCCTAACCACTGAGCCAACACCAGGCTATCAGAAACAACTTGACAGGTTGCTTCTTAAAATTGTCAAGATGTGTTTCTGCCACATTTGAGTTGAATTGAAAAACAAACAAACACTTGAAGCAGAGAAGAAAACTTTGCTCCTGAGTATAAACACTCCTGTGCCTGGATCACTGGATGGATATTTGACGTTTCTGAATGGCGATGCGTGACATATCTCAAGGGATCGAAAGAGTAGTGATGAAATGTGATGTTTGGTTGAAAAAGGCACTTCACAAAGTCGTTGTGAAATGTCTTTGCAGGAGACAATTTCTGCTGGCATGAAAATTAAACTTCACAATAGGCACAGGTGATGTCAATGTGCGTGTGCACGGAGAAGAGATCTAAGGTATCAAAGCGATTCTCATCGTGTCACGAGCAAATGCCAGAGATGTTCGCGATGAAGTTTGCTCGAAGGGAGATCTGGAGGAACCAAGGACAGTTAGACAGTTGGAAAAACAAATGTGAGGTTACACTTGCTGAATGGATGGAGTTGTTTTTGAGAAGAGTCGTGACAACACGGCCATGGTGAATGTAAATGATAATAGATAGCTACATGTGTGAGTACAAACAATGTCTTCGAAGAAAGAGAGAAATCAAAACAAGGCAATAAATACTGGTCTGGATATTAGTAAAATTTCTCGCTTTGTACTTTTTTTAAGTGAACATCTTCTGACAGAAAGTGACAGTCTTCCTGGAGATTCAGGGTGCTTCCAAGAGGTGATGATGAAGAAAGTGAGGAAGAACTTTTAAAAGTTAATCCTCACTCTCTTTGAAAATTAACTTTGAAAAGATGTAAATGTGGCTTTTCAGAAATTACCATAACATTGCACAAAGTGATTGCAAACACGTGACTCAACATCTCCTTGAAGGACCTCAAAACACTTCCTTTCACCGAAAAGGTAGCGAATTGGATTTATCATGAGTGTCACGAGAGGAGACAGAGCAACGATTGACGCATTTGCATGCCCCAAAATGGCCTCACCTATTCCAAACTCCGCTTTGATAGCCCCAAAGTATTTAACATCGGCAATCAATTTTACACACATTAGACTTATCTGGTCCACAAAATTGTTTTCAAAAAAAAAATTTTTTTTTTTTCATGTTTTACAAATACGTCAATGCTTTAGGGGTCATATAAGATCGGTATGTGTAATTGAGGTTAGTCTCTGGAGATAATCATTTCAGAGCAAAGCAAGAGGAATGAGGATATCATGAGGTGGGCAGGAGTCATGGATATTAGTGGAATGGCATGGGAGGCACGTTTGCATTGGTTGGGGCATGCACTCAAGGGGGGAAGGGGGGGTGCCATCAGGTCAGTGTTTGATATGGTGGATACAGTTGGCAAGAGGAGAGGGGGCAGACCAAAATTGAGGTGAGAGCAGGTGGTGGTGGTGATGCACATGAGAGAAAAGGGGGTGCAAGCAGAGGATTCTCAGGATATAAGATTGCGGAAAGGAAAGACCCATGCTGCGACCCCACAAGAAGGTGGGATTAATTGGGGGCATTCAAGTTGTAATAGCATTCCCTGCATCAAACTTTTGACTCGTGCATGATTTGTAAAATGAAAGAAGGAAGAAGGCATCTATAACATCACACTACAAGCACAGATACCTCGGCTTTGTCTCATCCATTAAATAACAAAATATATCGGTTCCAAACATGAACTCTACATGGACACTTGTTCCACCTCACGGGGTTTAGCTACTTCGATTCTCTTCAAACTTTGATATTTTTCAATACAGACAAGGTTTCACAAACATGAGGTGGGTTGATGATAACAATTGTGCTTTGTGATTGAAGTCACAACAATATCTACAGTCACTAGCATACAAGATATCTCTTTATAAGCACTCACAGGCTCTTCTGCAAACCCCTTTCCCTCCCCACTATATCCCTCTTCACACTCTCCGCACACTTGAGATTTTGTTCAACTGTTTCCTTTAAATGGACCATCTTTATTGAGAGGGGAAGACCAGAACCAACTACGATCATATAAATTTGCAATCTGTTCTTATCTCACCAATGTAAGACCAATATAAAAAAACAATTAAAGTGCTCAATGAAGAAATTGCTTAAAAAAATTATTTATGGTCACCACACATGCCAACTATACCGTTCCTTACTTCTCCTGTAAATGTAACGGCCTTCCTGAGGATATTCCGTCGCACTCCAACCACCAGGACTTCAAACAAGGATGTGCATCGCAATCTCATTTCCCATTCCAACTCATGATCCTTTTCACCTCATTAACCTCACCTCACCCCACCCACCTTATTTGCAGGCCATTGTGCTTCCTCCCCTCCTTGCTGTCCTCTTTTCCAATTCCTTCATTCCATTGATTATTGTGTCCAATTGTGTCCCGACTGCCAGTACATTATCTTTTCATCTTCTGTGCACTTACTCTTCTCGGAGCCTCGATCTCTTCTAATGAATAGCATGACGTGGATCACACTTTGTCCATGACCGGATGAATGAATCGCAAAAGTTGTTGACAGACAGAACAAATGTTTGGTACAAGCAAATGAAGATAGATATTAAATGGAAATTAAACCACAAACTTGTTTGTTACTGATTTTGCAAGCAAGCATTGAAGTGGGATCTCAAGGGCAAGGCAGACAACAGACACAGCATGTGCCACGTCCTTGAAAACGTTTGTGTGCTTCTTTAAAAGCTGATTAGCAAAACTGTCTACATCCAAGTCCCTTGGGTTTCTGCCTCAAACAATGAACAAAGAGCTAGTTCTCCTTACAAGGGATGTCAGAATAACAATGGGCATCATTTGGGAAACACATCTCAGAATGCCATCGGAATGGTGCTCGCTTATCCCTTTTCCAAATGCGATGAGAAACACGACGCGATTCTCTTTGGTATCATAAACTCTCTGGACGAGTAAAAGTTATTCAGAGTCTTTTGGAATTGCGTAATGAGAAAATTGTGACCTTTATGTTTGGCACAAAAGATGGTATGAGTATGAAGTTACCGGAATATTAAACGATTGTGCATCACTCCATTTTCATCAACTCTGTCTTTTTACATGAATCTTGGGTGAGATCCAATGTCT
The DNA here is from genome assembly GCA_035128595.1 of Eptatretus atami. NCBI lineage: Eukaryota > Metazoa > Chordata > Myxini > Myxiniformes > Myxinidae > Eptatretus > Eptatretus atami. The sequence goes on along the minus strand of CM068955.1, from coordinate 85,580,524 downwards.
GTTCTCATTGGTACGAATTGTCGGTATCAATTACAGAGCTACTGTACAAGCCAGGTTGTCTACATCGAACAGTCGGAGGTCGAAATTTTCATCATTTTGCACAAAATGAGGATTTATATACAAAGGGTTATCCTGTTAACGTTTCAATCTGAACCCCTGGCTCATGATGCAGGGAACACGGATTCAAATCCCATATTATCTTATCTACCAAGTGTGTGTGTGTGTGTGTGACTGGGCGTAGTGGCGTGCGCCTGTAATCCGGCTACTCGGAGGCTTGGGTTGGAGGATCGCTTGAGGACGGGCACTCTGCGCTGGGCCACGCTATGAGAGGGTGTAGGGCAGCCCGGAATCATGGCAAAACCCAATTCTTATTCCTGTCGTAAGAGGCGACCAGGGTTGCGTCAGGAAGGGCATCCGGCGTAAAACCTATGCCAAATCAGTATGCGGATCTAACGGGAGCAGCCGAAAGACGAACAACAAAGTGTGTGTGTGTGTGTGTGTGTGTGTGTGTGTGTGTGTGTGTGTGTGTGTGTGTGTGTGTGTGTGTGTGTGTGTGTGTGTGTGTGTGTGTGTGTGTGGTAAACTGTCCACAAGTATCCTTGTGATACATTAAAGAGGAACACTGATGTCTGCCAATGTCTTTGTCCTGCATATGACGAATGGAAAAGCTCTTCCCCGAGCCCTGCTTCAATGTAGGAATCAAAAAGTATGTGCTTCTTTTAATGTTCCCCAGCGTATCACATCGTTGGTTTGGAAATGCCACCCACAAACATTGTGCAGCAATGCAGCACATCTCATTATGACAGTGCAATACCCAATTATAGACCGCTGGGGGGAAAACAATTCAAATACTGACGGTTTTCGAAGACCCCGGGGAAGCACATACAGTACACATCGAGGAACTCGAGTGTAGTTATCTCCATAGTATATTGGATAGCTAAATTTGTCGTCGCCCCACACCCTCATATCAGTAGAAAGGGAAGATGCATATGTCTGTAATAGAATCAAACCCCATTGTGACTCTTCTCTATCTAATTCATTAATTATATTATCTCCTCTATTCTCCTCTCCTCTCTTCTCTTCTCTTTCTCTCTCACCCGTACATGCTTTGCAACATGCTTCACCCAACATTACAAAACCAACGCAGGGGTGGGGGGGTGTGAGAGAGAGCCCCCAACGCCGACCAGCTACGGTACAGCTTCAGCAGGCCCAACCCCAATGGAAACAGCCTCGATGCAGAATGCCCCGTGTTGTCACCGGCCATGCTGCAGAACCCGAGTGCAGCCAATGGATGTCGTCTGGAGATACAGCAATCCAATGGGAAGGCAAAACTCTGCCGGCCCCAACAGCGATTGCAGGGGCAGAATCATGGCAACTCCACAGCGCCACACCTCCCACGGCCGAATAAAACCAAGGCTGGATGGCAGAACGGAGCTGACATGTCTGGGGATCGACATGAATGGACTTGTGGTTCAAGAACGAGCTGGTTACCGCAACACAGCGGTGGACTGGTGACAGCGTGAGCAAGCGAGTGAGGTTCTGCGCAGGTAACGGGCAAAGCGAGCGGAGAATTCCGAGACGTGTTGGCCACACATACACACTGTCTCACACCACCTACTCTCATATTTTCTTCCCCTCGCCACTCTTTTGTTGTGACCAACATAAGCTCACCAGCTTATGTCCGGTGAGCGAGAGGTCGAAAATACGCCTCAAACTTTTCTCGGCTCCGTCAGTATGGATTTTCTCCGATATCGATATACCCATGGGCTCATACCTTATATACCAGTATAACAGAATTTAAAAAAAAAAAAAAACCAATAATGAATTATTTCTTTTTACGCAGCTTCCAGAAATACCCAGTTGTCCATTATGTATTCATATATGATGTACACTTCATTGACACATGGTAATTTTTCAAACTATTCCCAAATGGGGCTATTTTTCCCTCGTAATGAGAACGGTTATTTTCCTTCCAACTTCAACTTGTATTAAATATTATTTTGTTTTAAAGCAAAAGTACTGCGAAAGGTACTGCTCTCCCCTCTGGCTGGTGCTCCTGCCTCACACCTTTCTCAGCTTCACGCTGTGGAAACCAAGGCATTTCGGATCATCGGCATCTCCCGCGATGAGGCTGAGTCTTTGGGCCTCTCATCTCTCACTGCAGGCAGGTCGGTGGTCTTTCTGTCTTCTACCATCTCCTCTCCAGCCTCACCCCCTGCTCTCTCTGGGATTTGTCCCCACATTTCCGCAGGGCGCTCAAGGTCGCCAACAACTCCCTTCTGGTAAAACTACCAAAATCACGAATCACTGCTCACCTTACCTCTTTCATTCCTCTTTTTCCCCGCCTTTAGAATAAACTCCCTCACTCTATTCAATCCTATTCTTCCCTCCAGGCCTTCAAAACAAATGGCTGTTCACCACCACCTCTATCATCACCCAAATCCTCGATCTTTTCCACCCCCTTAATCCACCCAAACCCACCTCTTCAAATTCCCTGCTTTCCTTCCTGAAAGTTCCTGTAATGTCCATCTTGTTTACCTGTGACTTTTTTTTATCCCTCTCCCTTCCACAGATTCCTAATGTCTCTGTTCCACTGTTTTGTCCTTCCCACTCCCGCCCTCTTGTCTCAGGTCCCCTTGCTGTGTGTTGTGTGTTAGCGCTCATACGAGCCTCGACAAGGTATACGAGGAAAAAAAAAAGCGAGATCACTATTGGTAATCGGCACAGGCCAATATCAATCGCTATCACGGATCGCCAAGTCCGTATGGCTATCGCGGATTGCCATACCGGTGTCACTTCATACTGGTATCACTTCATACCAGTATGACTATCGCGAATCGCTGTACCATCGTTTCATAACAGTATCACCATTGTACGAGTATGACTGACACATATCATTGTGTAAGTAATCAGCAAAGGCTTTCGAAAGCACACCCGATTCATATAAATAACCAATTGGCAATTGATTTAATAACAGCCACAAGGGCAAAGAAAAACACGATTGTTTGTATCGTGCTCGCGTGTTGAGAGTTAAATGTTATAACCTACTGTACTTACTACCTGGTACGTCTTGACATCATACGTTTCACTGGTCCACGTGTAGTTGACATGCCGAGTGCATCAAATCGTGTATGGTATTTAAAGATTGTACAAATCTTTCTTCAATTTGTTGTGATATTCGGGTTTTGTTTTTTTTACACCGATTTTTTTTTTCGATGTACCAGTATATTCAGAATTCTAATACCGGTATATCGACATGAAAAATTATACCAGTATAACCAGTACATCAATATATCACAAGACCCTACACTTTTCTCTCTATCCTTCTTCCTTGTCTTGCTTCCCAGTGGGATAGAGGAACCTGTGTTGTGGACCTGTGCATAAGTTACTGAATAAGAAGGGCTTCGCTACTGGGGGTAAGATCTTTGCTTTTGTGACACTGCTTTGTGAATATGTGCCTTTTGTTAACTGGATAAACCATTTCTCAAACTGTTCGATTGTCAGCTTCCATTGGTTAAACATGACATGTATAACAAGGAGTTCACCACCATCGTTTCATTGTGAGTAGCCAAGAACCAATTTTTCCACTTACGGTATCGCTCAACCATCTGATAAATCACAGTAAGACGTTGAGAGCATGGTGTTCTGTGTGGGGGGTTTAATGCACTGGAGGGGTAAAGCAGATTAAGATACTGGACCCAACTTGAATTAAATGTCTTATATGGCATCATGGTTGCTTATAACCTGCGCACAGCGGAATTATCCATGGTTCGGCGGCTTCAGGTTCGTCAGCAGGATAGTGGATTTGAGAACTCCCGTTATGATCACTTCCGTCCCCAAATCTGTAACAATACAATCTCCTACTCATACTCCGGCAAAACACACATTGAGCCAAATCATATTTCATGCTAATTTTGAGGACACAAGCAGTACACAAAAGTGAAGGGAGTAAGTTTCCTGTTTGGAATGATTTTCAATTTTGTTTTACTTCCAGATTGGCAGTCAGAGTAAAAAAAAGATATCTCACTGCTCTCTGTGCATGCGTGATCAGGACAAATTCAGAGACAAAGTACTGCTAAACTAGAGGTTCTTTTCCTGATTGATGTTCTGAATCGTGTTGAAAATACAACATTCACTTGAAATCAAGTTGTTCCTCAATCATAAACCGATGTTTGTAGACAAAAGGACAGACAGACACACAAAAGTGAAGCAATTGCTTGACCCCGCTGTTTGCTTTGTGTGAGCGGGGTAATGGGGGCAGCCCAATATCTCAATATAGAGTTGGAGTGAGATCAGGTTCAAACTGACATGAAGTTCGGAGGCAAAGATTACAAAGAGCCAATCGGAAAATATAGACCAAACTTCATCCTTGACGTGTTCAATCGTTCAGTGTATTGGTCAACCATCAACAAATCAATTTCTCATGTGAGGCAATTGAGAACCCAGAGGACCGGACCACATGAGATACAAGATTGCACATTAACATGGATATTTGGATGTCAACTGTGATCATGGACTCCTCAAGTACAATCTTTCGTTGACGTTTTGTGCATTCGGTGCAAAGTTGGGGAACAAACAGAACAGATAAACGTGTCTGTGTTGCAGCAAGCTCCAGCGTGACTGACATGCTTGCATAAAGCAAGTGAGTATCAAGTTCCTTGGAGGAAGAAGAGTTCAAGGGGGAACAATGCTAATAACACAGTTTACATTTTTCCATCAGCTCAAATTCCTCCAAGAATATAAATGCAGGAAGAATTACCAGAGTACAGATGGTACGTCTATCTGTGTTTGTATCAAGAACACAAACTTTGTGGCATCGAGCTCGATTCTGGGTGCCCTTTTCCTCGTTGCCAAGCCGAAAGGTCAAAGTTTGCTCTTAGTTCACAACCAGTCTATGGTGGGCGTAGTATCGTTTAAAGGGTAACGTCTTTCAAATGTTCAGGTTAAACAAAACCTTGTTTGCTGGGAAATGTCGGTATCTTTCAATACAGGAGTCACTGTGGTTTCCATTTCCAATGTCCAATCTCATATGTGAGAGGGGTAAATAAAAGAGCGATAGAGTAATCAAAAAGAAAAAAGTGAAACTGATAATTGCAAAATTTTAACAACCCTCCTTTTGGGGGTCAGTATTCAAGTCTACAGGTTCACTGTTTGAGAAATGTTTCTTAATTGAGAAAGAGAGTTTTACATGAAAAGGTAATTAAAAAAATAAAATAAACTGTGACAAAGCTTAGCATGTGCACTTTTGCCCAAAAGCCAAAGCATATGTCCATCCATACAAAGCAATGAAGACGCTTGTCAGAACAATACACGTAAAACTAAGCGCAAAAGCCTAAATGAGTAGTCGTACAATAAACGTAAGCATCATGGCTATCAAGTCAAAATATATGGTCCTACAAGCTTACTTGTTGTTTCTATGTTGAGGAATGCACCTGTATGTATAGAATAAACCAGAGAGTTGGTGTCAAAGCCACCCAATGCTCGCCTGTTTATACATTTATCGTTTTTAAAAGACTAGTCTAATAATATTTTTTATAAAGCATTGCAGTGAAGTCTGATCCAAATAATTTTAAAGCAATATATGTATTTGTATATTGTAATCAGTAAAAATAGTGTGGTGGATAAAAACATTAGAAAGGAAAAACTTTAACGTAGATGAGCTACAAAAAAGTTAAGTTCAAAACAGGTCAAAAATTAAAAAAAAATTAAATTATTTTTAATTTCAACTTCACTACATCAATATATACCCCAAAGGAACCTCCATGCCAAATATCAGCATCCTAGTACACATATTAAATGAATGGCAAGCTTCTAAATAACTTGCACCAAAAACTTTAACGTTGATGTGCTACAAAAAAGTTAAGTTCAAAACAGGTCAAAAATTTAAAACATTTGAAATTATTTTTAATTTCAACTTCACTACATCAATAATATACCCAAAGGAACCTCCATGCCAAATATCAGCATCCGTACACTATTAAATGAATGGCAAGCTTCTAAATAACTTGCATCAAAAACTTTAACGTTGATGTGCTACAAAAAAGTTAAGTTCAAACAGGTCAAAAATTGAAATTATTTTTTAATTTCAACTTCACTACATCAATAATATACCCAAAGAACTCCATGCCAAATATCAGCATCCCAGTACACATATTAAATGAATGGCAAGCTTCTAAATAACTTGCACCAAAAACTTAACATTTTCACGCTCACGCTCACGCCGGGGGTATCGCTATAGCTCTCTGTTCTTCGAACAGGCGAGCTAAAAAAGGGGGGGTCTAAACATAAGGCAAGCTGATACATCATCAATGTACTATCCTCTTTAAATAAATAGTGGGGTGCTACTAATGCTGTGTCTTGGCAAAGATTATGCTGGGTGGTTGGTTTTCCGTTGCCTTGCTGGCAATCATTCAGGGCAGTGATTTATAATCAGTAGTGACGATAACTCACCCTCTTTTTGCGAGAGAGGGTGAGTTAGTTCTCCATGGTGCCGGTGATAGCTCGCCTACTCTTCGCATAGGACACTGTGTAAGGACTTAACGTCTATCAACTAATACCGGCAGACAGGATTCCTAGATCAACTCCATCGAAGGACGGCGCACACATTGATGAACGTTCCCGCATGTTCTGGAAACACCAGGATGACAGTTTTATAGTTGGGTCGAGGTTCGAACCCAGGCCAGACAGCTCAAAGATAGTTCAATACGTGTACTTCAGACCAATAACCAACCTACATGGTCATACAAAGTGTGTCTAATTAACATGCGTGCGGCTCGACCTTCAGGCCAAGACGCATGGTCATACAAGAATCGCTTGTTGTTTCTCCTTTCAGGCTTCATTAACAGGATGAAATAAGCTATAAAATGCAAGGCTCAATTGGCAATATTGGTTTGACTCAACATTGCATGATGGGTACTTTTAGCAAATGCTTCATATTTTAAAAGCAAAATATCATCAATGATGTCCATCCATCCATCAGAACCATACTCTGTGCAGAGCGTTGGTGCTGCCTAAGTAGACTCCTTGGCTATTGGGCACAATCCTGGATGGGTCACCACTTCAACACAGGATACCAGCAAGCTGGCACTCATTTTGCCAACATCAGAAGGATGACAGGCAGAGTCAACCCCACCTGGTATTAATTAAACAGCCAAGTGGGATTTGAACTCAGGATCCTAAGATCCCAAGCCCACCACCCTAACCATTAAGCCAACACCAGGCATATCAGTGATGTCAGAGTTACAGATTTACAAGATCATGTCTGTAAAGTTAGCTATAAGCACCCTTTTCCCGATTCAAAGTATGGATTGTATCA
>CM068955.1:85558183-85573199 GCA_035128595.1 Eptatretus atami | reverse complement strand
GGGGGAGTTGTGGATTCTACCATTAAAAAACAAGGGGTTAGGGTTAAGGCTCATACCCAATTCAACCCATTACCCCGTTCACCCACCCTTTTTTGTTATGGTCCAATCCATACTTTGAATCGGGTAAAGGGTGATAACTTCACGGACACCACAAAATCCCCATTATTACCCGACAAGTGAACCTAAAATCACACAGGTATCCACCAGTAACCAGATGAACAAACAGCCTCAATGAACAAACGCTCTGTAAAGCCCGAGTAACAAAACATTGAAAATAAAAGAAAAGGATATAAAAAAAAGAAAACAAGAATTATGTCTGCATCCACTTTGTATTCAAACTAAACGACAAAAATAACAGATAAAAACAAGAAATAGAGCAATCAGAGATTGCAGACCCTCGCCAGGACTTCTTTTGTGTGGTGTTTGTGTAGTTTTGTGTGGTGTGTTTTATTTGGCATTTGTGTACTGGTGTGTTCGGTAATTCATGAGACATAATTACAACTGCCACTTTATAACTGCTGGCAGTGATGACCGGGTACCAAGACGTCCCACTTTGATGCAACCCCGCTTTGATCGGACACCTGACCCTGACCCATGACATTTATTATTATTATTTACTATTTAATTGAATTTAGAATGGGATGAAAATAAATTCAATTCAAATCAAATAGAACACCAAATAGGTACAGTCCTGCATTGGAGTAATCAGAAGGAAGCCGAACAAGCACAAAGCAAAGATGAAGTCATCAGGAGGAACCTGGATTGGATTCACATTTCAGCTGCTGCTCCTCTACCCTCAAACTCATCCAGGCACAGCCAAGTGAGCCTTATTCAAAAATAAAAATAAAAAAGAACCCAGATCAAAATTTTTAATAACTCTTGCTGCCAGACCTTGCGTCCGATCAAGTTTAAATATAAAACATGTATTCCCCATCACTACTAGATCATAAATGTGAAGTTTCACGTCGATTGATTAAGTGGCTCCAGAGAAAACATGATTTAATATTTTCTTCAATCCAATATGGCTGCCAAACCATGTGACCTTTCAATTATTCCTTTACAAACATGTGCACCCATGGCTTGGAGAACATTTGTGTGAAGTTTCCCCTCAATCTGTCCAGCCATTCTGGAGAGGATTTTTATGGGTTTTCGGGTAAATCCAATATGGCTGCCACACCATGTGACCTATGACATCATATGTGTGAACCTTTTGTTCCTCATTGATAGGCGGTCATACATGTAAAGTTTCTCCTCAATCTGTTCAGCCACTTCAGAGACGAAGATTTTTGATGGGTTTTATTTTTTTTAACGAAATGGCTGCCGAATCATATGACCGATGACATCATTTGCATTTTTTTCTGTTGACCATTTTAGCCCTAAATGACCCTCAAAATTTTTCATACTGATCAGATGTAGCATTCTAATGACGTCACAACAAAGGCATCTATGATGTCATCAAAAAAAACACCACACTTATTCCGCATGAGGAGGACTTGCTGTGTGCCAAGTTTAATTTTTTTCCTTGGTGTGGTTTTAAGAGATACAGAGGTCAAAATTATTTCCGTTTTTCCAACACGGCTGCCACACCACGTGACCTATGATGCCATAATTATCATTACATCATTCTACATCAGTAGTTGCACCAATGTTGAAAATTTCGTCTCAATCCGACAAGCAGTTGCGGAGAAAAACATGAAAGTTCTGTGCGGACAAACAAACAGACAGAGACAAATGCAATTCCCTCTCCTTCAGCGTGGGTAACGAGAACAGCACTTGGTGGAGCGCATACCTCTGACAGGCTGAACAGTTTATGTTTTGTTCCCCAATGATAGGCCGGATCTGGATCTGGACCTGAACCAAAATCTAATGAGCTTGTTCTTGTCACCAACCCAACTCATCCACCATAATCCGTCCACAACTGTTTGAGATATCATGCGATATATCCTTTTTGGCCCGATTCCTCAATGGTGAAATCACTTCAAAATTCAAATATCCAGATTCAGATCTTCACCAAAATCGAATTAATTTGTCCTTGTCACACACCCAACCTGTCCACTAAATTTCGTCTGAATCTGTCTTTAACCTTTTGAGATATCCTGCTCACAGACAAACAAACAGATGGACAGGTGTGAAAACATAACCTCTGTCTACTTTTGGTGGTGGAGGTAAAAAACAAAAATGTAAAATTTCTTGTTTAGCATTTTACATATTCTCATAAGAAAGGCTCATTAAAAATTTGATGACAAAACCTCAAATCGTAAAAAAGTTATGGCCTGGACAGACCGACTGAAACTCAAATAAAAAAATGAAGAAACACGGAAGGGATTAAAAAACTGCCTGTCTCTTGTTGACGTGTGGCGGATGCGATGATAAGACCTATTTCTACTTAGTGTGACTTTTCCCTATGACATTTTGACCAAATTATTAATTAGTGTTCTCCATATTCTCATAATAAATGTTTGTTGAAAATTTGATGACAAAAGCTCAAAAAAAAGAAAAAAAAGGTTATGGCCTGGACAGACGCACACACACATGCACAATTTCAAAATCCTGTCTCCCGCTGCTTGGGTGGGTGGTTGTGCTAAAAACGAGAGAGAGAGAGAGAGAGAGAGAGAGAGAGAGAGAGACAAGGAAAGAAAGCACGTATGCACCTACTTATGGGAGCAAAACTAATTGGTGCATTCATCATGATAGTGTCAAAGCACTGGTCCTTGCAGAAATCTCTGTAGGTGGTCGGAGCTGCCGTGATGATAAAGGCCGACACTTGCCCTATAAAAGAAAAAGGATAAGGCATTCCAACGATGTGGCAGAAGGTATAATACAAATCGGCGATCGGAGTCGAGAAATGCTTTCAACACTGGAATGTCTTTTTTGCTCAGGTGAGGAACCCCGCTCACAACCATTACAGCTCGTTAATTAGGAAATGTGGACGTGTTGATTGAGAAATGCCCAAACCACAAGTTTGAGTGCAAACAGCTGATTTCATAAATAAATGAGAGAGAAATTTCCAGTACTCAAGTACTGCGAAGATTTTGTGCTGATCTTTAGGCGCCCAGTTTGGTTTCAATATAGGACGTCTCATTGTGAGAAGCCCCGCCATCAATCATGGGTGCTGTTCATTTGCACCATCAAGGAATACAATTTCTTCTCCTCGAAATGTTCCGCTCATTTCTCACCACGGTTCGAGCTCAGTTTCTAGATATTTTAAGCTTCACTGACACTAATCCAGCTTGTATGTCATTATATGTCTCTGCTCCTCAAGGCCTCCTGTTTTGTCCGATTATCATGAAAATTTCGATCTTTGACTTCTAGATTTGTGGAACTGCTTATTCTGAGAAAACTTCATATACCTAATTGGAGTACAATCTCCATGCCCATCAAGCATTGCACCAATTTGTTTCTGCAATAGTTCAATAAGTCCACTTTATTCATGTGTAGATATGCCAATCCGATCTCTATAGCAACATGTTCCCAAACACGCTCACATGGATTAGTGTCGGCGTTCTGTGAAATCAAGGGTTAAAAAGCAAACTCAAGGTTCTTTATTAAAACAGATATGTGCTGAAGCAAGATGACAGTTCATGTTGTCTTCCTGCAGAATGTCGCACAAACTAACCAACACTTATTGGCTGAAGACCGCCTGTGAGTAGATATTTGCTGTTGTACAAAGGTTGTCTGCAGATTTTGAGGATTGTCCTGCAGACTGCTGAATATGATCAACCATTGTTTTCAAGAGTGCATATAATTTAACGAGCTGTGTTTCGCACGTTTCACGTCAAATGTAGCGGAAGCTTCTGCCGTAATGCGACATACGCCAGAATGGTGTGAGTAGGCCACTGTTGTGTTTTTGACTGTTTTCTTCCGCATCAATGTTGCGCAATCTACAGGAAACTCATGAAACTTTGCAATCATATTATATGGGAGACATAATCATTTGATGATCTTGAGATATGAGCACTCCATCCCTATTTTGGTCAAACTTTGAGCAGCCGATCATGAGTCTTCAGGAGGAAGTACATTGTGATGAAACGTACAAGAGCTTTATCCGTAGTTCAATGGAGCACTGCTCTACCCTATGGGCTGCTTCCCAAGCATCTCATCTTCCTCTCTTGAATCCTGTGACCTCTAAAGCTTTCAGCATAATTGGAATCTCACACAATTAGGCTGAAGCACAACATCCGTTTCTCTCACAGGACAGACAGGTTGGTGGCCTCTCAGTTTTTTACCACCTCTCCTCCAGTCTAGCTCCCTCAGCCCTCCGACCCTCCCCAGCAACCCCATGATGCACATGTTATTCCAGTAACCCCCACCTTGGTTAAACTTCCCAAAAACTGGTTTAATAAACACCTGAACGTTTTTTTCTCATTTCTCCCATCCATAGAACCACCTTTCAGAGGCTGATAAATCCCACTCTTCCCTCCAGGGCTTTTCAATCGTCTCCTGTCAACCCCCTCCCTCCTCCCCCTGCTGACCCACAATCTTTATTACCCCAGCAACCCTTCCTAAGCAAACACTCATATTTGCCGGTTGCAATGTTTCCTTTCCTCCAGTCTCCTCTTATTATGTGAATTCTGAATTATTTCCCTTGTTTATTGCATCCAACTGTTTCACTGCTGCCCCAGTGTCATTCCATACCCTCTACCACCTCGCTCTTCCATCATCTTCGAGCTTGTAAAGGAAAACAACAGGCTGTCTTTGAGATTCTCAGCACAGAAATGTAACCTCAGTGAACTCGGCATCCAAGACACATCAGGCTCTACGCAAGATAGCTGTAAACGTTTTAAACGTAAGTGTTTTTACAGCTGAGAGCCAGACCCCAGAGATGTTGAGGCTTTGTGTTCTTTTCAATGCACTCAGGAGGGCAGACTAAGCAGGTGACTGGAACTCACAATCATTTAGGTGCATTCAGCTCCGCACTGGAAGATCACATCTGTCTCTCACTTCAGAAATCGACTTTCATTCTCTACTTGTGCTATTTATTTATTCCTATCATAGTGAGTGTAATTTCAGAGTAAAATGGTCCTTTTGCTGCATTGTGATTCACCATCTCACCTTCCTACCTTGGGGAAGACAATTCGGTGCAGAGAAGATCAACATGAGATTAGCTCATTAATTAACACCGGTATTTTCAAATCGGCATTGTTTCCATGTGTCCTCTGCTTCTTGTACACTGTCCTCTTGACCCTTCTTTATTGAGGCAATGATAGGTTCATCTGTCAGTGGTGTAATGCTCACTCAGTTACATCCACATGAATGGAAAAAAAATCGATGAACTCTTCGTTTTTTTCCAAACAAAAAGCTTCATCCAGGTCCTGATCAGTTTCTTCTTCAGAATATATCATCTGTGAATCTATGGAATTCACGAAAGCGGTATTCCTGTGACTCCTCGAAAAGAGCATGCCTGAAGCAGTTGCTAATCGCCTCTAGCTTTATCTGCAATGACTAGATGGCCTCGAGGTACGAATACTTGCCTCTTAGCTGTCCAGCCTCGGTTCGAATCTCAACCCAGCTATGAACTGTCATCCTTGCAGGTGGTGTGATTTGTCAATGTGTATTCTGTCACTTGGGTGGACGTTGAAATGGGTGTCTTGTCTGCCGGGATTAGTTGATGGACATTAAAGATCGCACGGTGTCGTTTGTGAAGAGCAGGTGAGCTACCATGACACTATGAACAAATCCAAAATGCTTGCCCTAACCCACAGAGGGCACTGCATCAGTGGCACAGCTGTGCTCCCTCGCTAACGATGCAGCCCAGCAGCCTAGTGCTGCATACGAAAGAAGAATGACAGCATTTGTAAATCGTGCATCGTCCCGATCAAGTTTTCCATAAACTCTTCCTTGGCTGCCATCTGTTTACGAGCTAAAAAAAAAAAAACCTTTTGGGAGTTGTATATCTGATTTTTGATGATCCATTGACTGGATTGAGGATGTGGTGTTCGAAGGAGAAACATCAACTTCAAGGCTTGTAGACCTTAGATATGAATGTCGGCAGAACAGTTGGAGACAAAAATGATATTTTCTAAACAAGCATGGTCATCATGCATTCCAGAGTTTGGAATCACACGTTGAAAATATCAAATATCATCCAGCCTTTGGAGTTGGCCTCATAATTGAATGGTACAAGTTTGATGGTTTTGCGAGTTGTGTTGGCGATGACCATTATAATTGCTACAGTGTCTTCAGGTTGCTTACCCCCAAGTTCATGGGGTTATTTATTCTCTAATGCGGTGCACTGGAACGGGGTACACCGGAAAAAAAGAAGTCTTGTTCACGTTTGAAATCCAGTCCAATAATAGTACCGCAGAATTTATTTTCTGGAGACTGGTCTTTCTTACATTTCTTGAAATGACACGTCGGCAGACTCAGACTCACCACTAACTTTCGAAGTGACGTATGAATGCTAAATGAGGCCTTTTGCACATGTGGTGTGTGTGTGTTTGTGTGTGAGCACGTGTGTGTGTGTTTTTTTTTTGTTTGCTTTTTTTACACCAACTCAGTTCAGATCGCCATGCACTTTTAACCTGCCGTTGCGAGCACGAAATGTGTAATTAAAATAATCTTTTAAACCTAATTTTAAGAATTTTGAACAAAGAGTGGGAATTTTATAATAGTTAACCGCAATTGTTCTGTTCCTGAATGAAAATCGCACTCACGGAAATATAGGAACATGAGAAATATCTGTGGATGAGAGGTGTCAGTTTCATACCAATTCCTGTTAGTACAAGCCACCAACAGTGGCAGTGTATGGAGAACACACACACACACACACACACACACACACGCACACGAATGCTTCTCCTTTTAGCAATAGGTGTAAAAATCCAGTATAATGTATTTTGTAGCCCCAGAACTAAACAATAATATATTGATAACAGCCCTCAACGCCCATAGCTCCTCACCCTCCCTACATGATTAAAAGTAAATATCATTATTTTAAAAACTTATATGTCCTTCTCATTGGTGTTCAGAAACACCTAATCCAGATACACAGTCAATTCAATCAGAGAAATACGCCGGGTGGTTTGTGTAGCACACGCCCGTCCACTCGGGCCTTGCACCAAACTCACATGGTCGGGAGTTTGGAGGACAAGCGGCTGCCTGTTCAGCAAGCTGAGAAGGTTATCCAACTCTTTTGTTGCGTACAGGCACATCCCTTTCTCTCAGATACTTTTCCAAATATTTTTGACTTGTTCTAGAAGCTGTGTGACCCATTTTCGGAAACAATCCTTATCCCGGACACACAATATACTGTATTTCTCCCCGAACGCGCAAGTTTCCTGTGGTTTCTGCGCGTGCACACCGAGCATTCTAGGGCCGGAATACATCATTCTGAAAGTCACGTATTGTGATGATGGGATTTTCAGCCATTTTTATGAATTGAATCAGATTGCTGATACTGTACATCCTTAACATCGATGTATTTTTCAGTTCTTATTGCTTGACCTGCGACGTGTGAGGAGCCTATTACTTTGAGGTTGGCCTTTCCGCGCGAGGCACATTTCTTCCATATGAGGAGTTAGAGCTTCACGGAGCGGACTTCTCCACTCTCACATGCTCTGAACGCACGGTATTTATCCTCCGGAAATTTCAAATCAAGTTTATATTTCATTCCACCGGTGTCCATTGTGTTATCGCAGTACGAATGACGCTCGCAACGGGCTCCTTTATTGGCCAAAAACAGCCCCGATACACACCGTCTCATGTAATCACTCACACGCGCACATGCCGCACTCACCCAATCACTCACTCGCTACCTCGCACGTCACAAGCCAGGATTAGGGCATGGCGAGATAAACGGTGCTAACAGAATGGAGGCTGTGCCCTAAGGATTTGAAGAAGAAAATTGTCGTCATGAGCCAGTGAAAAAAAATTAAATTCTACGTCACCATACACGAGAAGTTTAATGCGTTTCATGTGGAAAGGCCCGAGATTTCAATATATATTTTGACATGTGGGGTGTTGCTCTAAAGGGGTTCAAGATAGGAGTGAGAAGGGATGTATTAAATCTTTTTATGATGTTGCTTTTATATTTAATAGCTGTGCCGGGAGGGTTGGAAGGCTTGAAGTGTGCCATGAAGGTGCGATATATATTTCCTGGATTTCTATTTCTTCAATTTCATCCTGATGTTTGCTCAGAGTCGAGCCTTCCTTTCTGTGAATAATAAAAAGGCTTTCGTCATTGTTTGCACGTTCTTGCATGCGTGCCATCTAATAGCATCGTTGTCACATAAACGACTTTGTGAAATAACATGGGGTACATTATACAACCGTTGAGTCCTAGAGGATAGTGCATGGGGCATCGCTCTTACTTTTGAGCTGTCTCGTGTGGGTTCGATTCCAGACTCGACCGTAAACTCTGATTGGTGTTTCACCGTCACGTCGTTCCGTCGCAAAGCACACCCTCCCTCGGATGGACGTTGAGCTTGGTGTCCCGATTGCTAGTTGGTGGACGTTAAAGTTCCCCCGGTGTGTTTCACAAAGAGAAGGTGTTTTGTCTGATGGCCAATCTTCCTCAGACTTGCTCCTTTTTTTCCTACAAAATCGAGGCTCATCCAAAAGCGTAGTAACAGAGGGGAAAGGGCAATGTGTGGGCAACAAGCAAGGAAATAAACAAACGGACAGGAAAAGAAGAAAGGGAGCAGACGCAGCAGCAAACCCAAACAAGACAGAGCAACCTTCAGCTCTGCAGAATTTCACTGGGGAACATGTACATTATAGTAGATAGTAGAACCAGTGCAGTCTCCATCACTCACTCACAGACAGACACAAAGCACCATCATAAGAGCTATTCCTGTTCCTTCGAATGTGTGAGGCTGACAAGTCACCAAATAAATTCCCATACATGTACATCGCATGTAAAACACGTTGGTAATGATTCGTATTTAGTAAGGGTTAACCTGGCTAATGAATAGTACCTATTATTTGGCATGCAGCACATGGCTGTGGGTAGCATCATTTGCTGGGGACACAGCTGTGTCCTTGATGCAGTCAGTACCCCCTGTAGGTTAGAGCAGGAATTTGAAATTTGGCCGTGGTGCCCGCGATAGCTCGCCTACTCTTCACAAAGGACACCATGGGATCTTTAACATTCACCAACTAATGTCAGCAGATGGGATTCCCATTTAACACCCATCTGAGGGATGGCACACTTGCCTGTGAACCACGGGGATGACAGTTTATAGCTGGGTCAGGATTCAAACCCAGGCTAGACAGCTCAAAGGTGAGTGTGCATACCTCTAAGCTACCCTGCATGTCAATAAGTTATATGCGAACTAGCAGGATACCTGTCACACGCATAGATAAACCTCTTTAGAAGGAGTGGGAGAAGAAAAGCATAATATGGCCCTTGAAAAGAACACTGCAGAGAGTGAAGAGACTACAAAAACACGAAAACACAAGATTAATCATCTCTGACGTCGACATGATGCACATAAAAGTACAAAATCAACTTGTGATTAAATTAGACAAATTTGTAGAATCGTGCCTATGGCCAATTGGGCATGCCAGGCGAGTCCATTAGCCATGCAGTGTACAATAAACTACAGGTGGTGCAGGCAAACACACACTGGGGAACGGGCGGGGCGGCGTGGATAACTTCATAATAATCCATATTTGGGATACCAACTCAACTTATATGGTTAAATATCACACAGAAATGTTCATGTTAAATTAGAAAATTTGTCGAATTGCACTTAACGCCACCATATTAAGTTCGTATGTTTGTGCACACACATTGGCACACCAATTTTAATACCCTCCCTCATGCAATGAGATGCACAAGTACATTACATCAACAAATTAATAACAATGATTAACAAAAACTGTTAAAACTAGAACGGCACTCTGTAGAGGGCATACCTCCACCACGCAATGCCTGATCGACGAGAACGTATCGGGCCCAATACATTTTTGAAATATCATGCTATACAGTACTATGTTGTTTTTGGCCCTATCAATGGTGAAGAATCACTTTAAATATTAAATAACTCTCGTATGCAGATCTGGATTCGGATCGTCACCAAAATCGAAACATTTTGTCCTTGTCACACACCCAACATGTCCACCAAGTTTCATTCGAATCCGTTCACAACTTTTTGAGATATTTTGCGATATATCGTTTTTGGCCCAATGTCTCAATGGTGAAGAATCACTTAAATAATTCGAGTAGCCGGATCTGGATCCGGATATTCACCAAAAGCTAATGAGTTTGACATTGTCACACAATCAAACTGTCCACAAAATTTCATCCGGATCCATCTACAACTTTTTGAGATATCCTGCACACAAACAAAACAAACAAACAAACAAACAGAAAGGAGTGAAAACATAACCTCCTTCACCTTTGGTGGCAGAGGAAACTTGAACGGCACTCGGTGGAGTGCATACCTCCACCAGGCTGAACAGTTTCTGTTTTGTATCTCACTGATTGGCCAGATCTGGATCCAGATCCGAACCAAAATTTCATCAGCTTGTTATCACCTCTATCACCTATCACCCACTCACCCACCAAGTTTTGTCATAATCCGTCCACAACTTTTGAAATATCATGCTAAACATCGCTTTTGGTCCCATCTCTCAATTGTGAAGAATTATTTTTTAAAATAATAAATTCTCGTATCTGGATCGAGATCTGAATCTCCACCAAAACGGAGTAAGTTCATCATTGTCCCATACCCAACCTGTACACCAAGCTTCGTCTGAATTCATCCATAACTTTTTGAAATGTCAGGATATGTATATCATTTTTGGCCCTGTCTCTCAATGATGAAGAATCGCGTGAAAAAATCATTGGATCGGGATCTGGATCCGGTTCTTCACCAAAATTGAATCGATCTGTCGTCACACACCCAACCTGTCCACCAAGTTCGTTTGAATCCGTCCATAACTTTTTGAGATATGGCGCTTACAGACAGACAGACAGACAGACAGGGGTGAAAACAAAATGTCCGTACACCTTCAGTGGCAGAGGCAACAGAGAGAGTTCATATAACGCCTTACCCCACGTAGTATTGAGAAAAAGGACATGGGAATGGTCTTTTCAACTCCTGCTTTGCGTTTCCAAGCACAATCTATATTTTCTACAAGCCGCCATTTTATCTGAATTTCGATACTCTCCAACGCTGAGTACACGAGCGACACATTTGATTGGTCAAGATGGTATAAAATGCCGTAATATTTTAGCCAATTACTTACTGTGAAATGGAAGGGTTTAGAAAGTGCCAAAAAGGCTATTTGTGTTCTACAGTGTTCAAATATATAATCCAATTGAAATAAAATTAATGTTTTGAAGGTATAGAAAAAAAACCCCTTATTTCAGAAGTTTACCACCATTGATGCACCATCTTTTCCACCACCTTATTTAACATGTTAAATTGGTTATCCATGCCTGTTGTTTGTGTCCTTTATGACATCCCTAAAAATAGTAAGTTTCCTGCTTGGAATGATTTTCAATTTTGTTTCACTACAAGACAGACAGACGGGCTAAATCAATTACCTCACTCCTACGTGCAGACGCTCGATCGAGACAAGATCCCGTACAATTTGCTAAATTCAGAGCCAAAGTATTGCTAAACTGCAGGTTCATGTAATGATCCATGTTCTACAGTGTTCAAATATAAAATTCAATTGAAATTAAATCGTTCTTCGAGCATAGACTGACATCCGTAGACAGAAAGAAAGACAGACAGACAGACAGACAAAGTGAACCAATTGCTTTACCCCGCTTTTCGCTTTGCGTGTGGGGTAAAAACACTATTACAGAACAGGTATCCTCAGCTTTAGAGGACAGCATCTCCGAGAAAAGTAAGAAGATGATGTCCAGCCTCGAAAGAACCCGGAACTGGAGGTTACTACAATACTTGTTGAGATCTTCCTTACCTTTATATCATTGTGTTCCTTGTTATCCTGAGGTTCCTGCCACGATCATGGCTTTGACCAATTCCCTACGAACAACACGCCAAGACATTTCCATTGATGCTTCTTTGTTTCCTTTAGATTGTATTTGTGTCAAAGTGAAAGACTTGTATTTGCACAAGGCGGACAGGACAGCATTCGTTTTCAATATTTTAACATTGACTTGTGAATTGTGAAGCCGTAATGGTTTGAGCAATTATTATTAAAACCGGTTCAAAACCAGTTATGTTTGATAGAATGATTACCAGATCGTTCGTAGACACAAATCGAATCAAAAGATTATTTATACTTTGCAGAGTTTTGCCTCCACCGGGAGGATTTAATTTACTATTCCAAGTTACCCTAAAGGGCAATAGATTAACTTCGGTAAATGACCAAAGCAGGTGAGGTAGGCAGATCACGCTTTTCATGCAGGTCATTAATGAGCTGGCTGGGTTTTGACTGATAATTCAATTGTGACTTGGAAATTATCCCAAACCAAGCAAGTACCAAATACTGCTGCCTTCAACTGGATTTGAACCACAGCCTCTGGAATACCAGGTCAGGGTCCTCACCATTAGGTTATCATATTACATATTGCATAATCAGTTTGCAGAACAAATATAATAAAAAACAAGTCTGAAGACGACGATGGTTCACGAGCGGTATTTGACGATGTAGATCGTTTCAGAAGTCAAGGATGAGACAATGTGATAGTTTTTGACCAAGTTATAAAAATGTGGTACGGGTGACAGGTACGTTCAACAACTTTCAAAATTTGACCTTTGCATAACCTTTAAAGGTCCCAAAACAAGGTTTGGGACACTTAAAATAAGGAAACAGGATACGTGCTATAGCTTATTGGAGTTAGTTCGTCGAAGAAGGTCGAAAACCCGGTTCGATTCCCACAACTTTGAAAATTTGACCTCTGTGGCCTTTAAAGGTCAAAGGTCAAGGATTATGACCTTTGGTGCAAAACTTCCTCTGGAACATTCCAGGAACAATATAACGTCATATAGGCTATATGGCATTTCGCACTCCTCGGATTATCCATACTTTGATGAAATCAGCGTAAAAACAAACTTGAAGGGGGCGCCACGGGCAAGGTGTTCGAGATAGAGCAAAATTGTTTCAAGACTTTAGGTGGGAATGACCTCAAGATTATGCATAAAAAATATTGTCATCCTAGCTCTCAAGGTTTGGGCGGTCGTATGATTTTTGTCAAAATTCGCAATTTCTAAGTTTTTGACCTTGTGACCTTGACCTTGGGACGAAAATGAAAAATCGGACCATGACAGTTTTAGATAATTCATTTTGCTATTCAAATACCGAAAGAACCCATTCCATTCAGTATATTCCCTAGGAGAAGATAGATTTTTAATCCGACTACCCCTTAAAAATGGCTATTTTTTGGGCGTGCTATGCCCATTAGCCCTCATCCAGGAAAACACAACTAGACATTGATATCGAACACATAACCAAGTTTCATCAAGATCGGATCAAAGTCCACAGAGTTATGCTCTGGACAGAGAGACACACAGACATAACGAATATAGTGGTCCCTGTGGCTGGTGCTCGTGAACCAAAATTTAAAAGAAAAACAAATACTACAGACGAGATATGAAACAAACTTCCCAATCATAAGTATAATATATTTTCAAACGTCCTCTCGTTGATACAGCTGGTGTCTCGTATCTATCTAATTTAACAGCATCAATTTCCTTGAGCAGTGTCAAACCGTTTGGAGACATCTATTTGTTTCCTCCACCACCTAAGATGAAGGAGGTTATGTTTTCACCCCCTTTCTGTCTGTTTGCCTGTTTGATTGACTGTGTACAGGATTTCGCAAAAAGTTGAGAACGGATCCGGATGAAATTTTGCGGACAGGTTCGGTGTGTGACAAAGACGAACTGATTAGATTTTGGTGAAGATCCGGATCCGGATCCGACTACGAGAGTTTTTTAAAAAGTGATTCTTCATTGAGAGATAGGGCCAAAAAGTATATATAGCACGTTATCTCAAAAATGTATTGGGTCAGATATGTTCTCGTGTATCAGGCATTACAGGGCGGAGGTATACGCGAGTGCCTATCTAGTTACGTATGCAATTGTGGTGTAATTTTTAACTTTTCTCTCACAACCACCCACTACTCCCTATATGCCCATCTTTCCATCCCCTGTCATCCTCCCTCTTCTTCCTTTCTTAATTTAAATATTCTCACCTGACCCTCGCTCACCACCCACGCACATCTGTACTAATAAAAGGGTGTGTGTGTGTGTGTGTGTGTGTGTGTGTGTGTGTGTGTGCGCACACTCCACAACTCCAAAACCATGAAACCGAGCAGCCTGAAACTTTGCATGCATACAAAGAAAACTCCAAGGAAGTGCATGAGTGAAAATTGGGTGTTTAGGTTAATTAAAACTCCTCTTTTGAAGATAATTAACGGCCTTATTTAATTATATCCTTCATCAGGTGATCCTCGGCCACCTCACTGTCTGGGGTCTTAAGGCATTTCCTGGGTAACCTCACTGGGGTCTGAAGCCGCCATGTTTTTTTGGGCCTGCTCAACCATGCTTTGACTTGGAACAGGCCGCCACAATTTCTTCACGATAAAGTTTTTTTTTTTAACTTTCCTCACTCATATTATCGAATGCCTGTTCATCATAGCTATGAATCGCTGGGTATATTGCAATGCTAATAAACACCTGGAGATGCCAGCGTTTGTGGCTTTATTTAATTTACGTATATGAATAACCAAGAGAATCTCTTAAACTAAGCATTATTACAAAACGTAAGCTCCATATTTGAAAGTATCAGCAGTTCCGACTCTTGAAAAAATTGTTCATTTGTCCAATTCGGACATTGCACGGGCGTTTCCGGGTGCATAGTTATATCGATGGCAATTGGTAATTGCTTGCCAAGCCACGCATTCCGTTGGAGTGCTTGAGTGCTTAAACCACTTACCGAGCTGTACAGTACAGTTCGTGTCCCGATCGGGATGTACAGTCAACAGTTATGCTTCAGTCACATTTGGCTCGGCGGCCGTAGGGTCTAAAAAAATCTACTGCCACTAGCAATTATAGGGCGGCCGCAGTATTTCCACGGTCACACAATGTAGCAGTCA
>CM068955.1:85535996-85549018 GCA_035128595.1 Eptatretus atami | reverse complement strand
ATTCTATGCAGAATCATTTTGATGAGACATTATGAATTATAATTGATGCTCCACCGCACGTCTGCCTTTATTTCCTCTCACCTCTCACTGCCTTCCCTCACTTTCTCACCCTCCCTCTCCCTCCCTCCACCTCGTCTCTCTCTCTCTCTCTCTCTCTCTCTCTCTCTCTCTCTCTCTCTCTCTCTCTCTCTCTCTCTCTCCTCTCTCTCTCTCTCTCTCCCTCCCCCCTACCTTCTCTCACTCTCCCTCCCTCCCTTCTCTCTTTCCCCCTCTCTCCTCTCTTTACCCCTCTATGTCCTCACTCTCCCTCCACCCCTATCACCCCCTCATTCCCCCTCTCCCCATCTCAGTGTTCCCATTAGCGAAGCGACAGGTGGTATTTGCTTGTATCTAATATACCTATGCATTGCCTTATTTTAATAAATTAATAATGAATGTCCTGTGCTTTAAAAGTGCATCATCATGATCTGAATCCATTGATCATAAGACATCCCTCGTGATCAAACAATGTTCCATATTGGTGGCATCACCACAAGGTTGAATAGAACAACATGCCAAATCACAAAAACAAACATTGAATGTTTTTTTCTCTTCCTCTTTTTTCCTCTTTTTCCCCACCTTTGGAACAAACTCCCACACTCTCTTCAATCCCATTCTTCCCTCCAGGTCTTCAAAACAGTTGGTCACCACCATCTCTTGTCTTCCCACATCCAAAACCACAATCTTTTCTACCCCCATTAATCCACCCCAAACCCACCTCCTTCAAATCCCCTGCTTTCCTTCCTGAAAGTCCCTGTCGTGTCCATCTTGTTCACCCTGTGTACCCCACCCCATCCCTCTCCCTTCCACAGATCTCATGTCTCTGTTCCCCACAGTTATTTTTCCTCCCCCCCCCCCCCTCTTGTCTCCTGCTCCCCTTGTTGTACGTTGTGTGTTAGCTCTCATACGAGCCTCGACAATGTATACAAAAAAAAATTGCATCACACCTGTCACAGCAAGTTCCCATGAGGTGCTACTCACTCTCCATGAACTGACGACAAAAATCCATCTCCTTGGTGTCTTTCCCACCAAATTGTGTTTTGCATGTTTTACATAAGTCTGGTGTTGGCCTAATGGTTAATGAGGCTGGCTTAAAATCTTAGGGTCTTCAGTTCGAGCCTCTGTCAGCCATCGAATCGTTGAATTAACACCAGGTGGGGATGATTCAGCCTGCCATCTTTCCGAGGTCGGTGAAATGAGTACCAGCTTACTGGTAACAGGGGGCACTGCATTGGCAGCACAGCTGTGCTCCCAGAAAATGATGCAGCCAAGCAGCCACAGGTTGCATATGATAGCCACAGTATGGTTAAGTGTTAAACATTCTTTATATCGTTCCTCAAGTGAAAGTACACGTTTTGTAAATCAACACCACGGTTAACATTTTCATTAATAAAAACAAGCCACGTGAACTGTGTTACACTCTTACTGCACACAAAACGGACGTATTAAATGGACTGGTCAGCGGTGAGAGACCAGTAAAAGTCTGAACTAAACAAATCAGTTTACGGTAACATATGGTTACCGTGGTTAACTCTACATTAAAGACTCGTATTTACAGGAATTTTAAATTAAATGCAATTCCAAAAGCTTCGTGAAGAACTGTGTGCTCTATGATCGAGTGCCATCCTATCAGTAACCCAGACTGTGAGCCGCATGGTCAACCATTGCTCTGCTGACCCTCAGCATTGGATCAGTCTGTGGTCTCATCCGAAATTAGATGATGAACGACGAGGAGACAAAATGGACGCATTTTCGAAGAGGTTTATGACAACGCCACAGTACTGTGAGTAGCCTGTTCTGGACTGTCACCAGCTGCCACCCACCTGTCCCTCTCCTCCCCCTCATTTTATCTCTGTGCAGCCTTACTACTCCGAATAATCTGTAAGGGGCTGTTAATATACCTATAAATACGTTTCACACATTGTCAAATTAATCTCGAAAATGATTTCTTTGGAAAAATGTAAAACTACCCTTTCAACAATGCAAACTCCTTTTCCTGGGTCATGTTCCGACCTGAAGCAATGGCTAATGGCACAGAGAATCCATGTTCAAATGGTGTCTACCATATGTTTATCCATTGTTTACTAATGTCCTCGTGAGTCATGTTAAACTACAGTGATGTCATCTCATGTCTGAGTGCTCAATGTGAGTTATGTACAATCTCCTATACCAGCCTTATATCACTGTCAAAAAAACAAAAAAATACAAATGATAGCAAGGAAGATTAAAAAAAAGAACCATAACGGGGTCAACAACGGCAGAAAATAAAACCACGTTTGAAAATAGCCCGGAAAGATAGTTACCGCAAACTGGGGCAACAAAATCAAAATGTATCAAGAGAACCCAAAATGACGAGGCGGAATGGATCGAACACCTGGAAAAGAAGAAAGAACATCGAAGGGAAATGCCGTTTGTGATAATTCATGAATTTTGGGGAAAAAAGGCCAGATTTTAAAAGCCCTGGCATGGATGGAATTCCAAACACCTGGCTAAAGCAACCTGATGCTCTCCACACTCACTTCGCTCGAGCATTCAACAAACTTATCCAAGAGGAAAAAGGTAATGGATGAGTTACTCACATAAGGTAACACCTTCCTCATACCAAAATCTGAAGAAACCCAACAACCTCACAAATATTAAACAAAATGGGATCATTTAGTCGTCGTCACACACCCAACCTGTCCACTAAGTTTCGTCCGAATCCGTCCATAAATTTTTGAGATATCCTGCACACAGACAAGCAAGCAGACAGACACCAGGGTGAAAACATAACCTCCGTCCACCTTCGGTTGAGGAGGTAATTATGTTCAACCTCGAGGAAAAATTTACCCAAGTAGTGTACACGCAAATTGCAGATGATCGTGGATGAACGGCATGCTACCGATAACAAAGAACTTTTTCATGAACATAGATATGACCACAATTTGTAAGTCTGTAACAATAGAAATACACGAATAAATGTGATGATGGATTGTTTGTTTTTTAGCTTGATAAGACAGTTGAAAATTTGCAAAGTCTGCAAGATATTCCAATCCCAAGTAGTCTCTCGAATGCAGGGAATTATTGTATTGTAGCCTATAATTTCAAATTTCCATGGGGGTGGGTTACCCTAGGACCCTCCTTTCCAGGCCCAATGTATTGTTGAACCAACAAAGGACTGTTCAGTTTTCTGGATTCCCACTCCCCTCCCCCTTGGGAAATCCTGGTGATGGGCCTGGTATAAGTAACATTCTTTAATTGTATAAGCAATATCCTCCACTAAGGGTATAAATAACCTCTAAGAGTACAAGTGGCATCTTATAAGGGTACAAGTGGTATCCTGTAAGGGTATGCGGCATTCTATATAAGGCTATAAGTGGCATCCTATAAGTGAATAAGTAACAGCCTATATAAAAGGGGACAAGTAACATCCTTTCAGGATACAAGTAAAATCCTCAACTAAAAGTATAAATAACCCATAAGAGTACAAGTGGTATCCTATAAGAGTGTAAGGGTACGTGGCATCCTCTATAAGTTTATAAGTGGCATCCCATAAGTGTTTAGGTAACATCCTATATGGGTATAAATAGCACAGTAAATGGTTGTGTGAAACTTTTTTGGACAGATAAACCTGCAGGCTGTTCTTGAAATAGCAAACATCCCAGGAGATGAGCTAAGAACAGTGACAATGTGCAAACGACGTGGAACTATGACAAGAAAGAAAAGCTTCTATTTTCACTATCATCAAAATTCAAATGTGTAAGTTACTCCCATGATGGATTTCTCATTAAAGTGGGGGACAACTTTTGTACCGGTTAGAAATATCCAAATGTTAAGAATTGCATGTCTGCTTACGAAACAGCGAGAAATCGGAGGTTTTAGCACATCATTAACTAATAGCAAGGAATAGGCATTTGGTTTAATTTTAGGATGCTGTAATGAACTGCCCTGAGTTTTAACAGCTGGTAGCCCAGAAATGAGATCCAGGGAAATCTTTATCCTGAGGAATATAAATGTCGATTTTCCGAGTGGAGGTCAAAAAGTTCTCGGAATGAGATGCTGACGGAAGTCCAAGAAAGGCCAGCCAACTTTTTCAAAACATATTTCGTATACATCCATATGATGTATGGTCCCAAGATCTCCTCCATATGATGAAATATATTTTCTTAATATAGTAACTCTTGCGCATATCATCAACTTGGCATACTCTAGTGTAATTACATGTATATACTGGGTGGTTTGCCATAATTGCCATCGCAGCAGTTTGTTGGGGCAGGAATTTGTAATTTGTTCAGAGTGCAGGTGATAACTCGTTGAGTCTTGATGAAGGATCTTTCATGTCCACCAACGAATGCTACAAGATGGGACACCCAGCTTAACGTCCATCCGAGGGATGGTGATAATTGTGAGGCAATGCCATGACTGTGAAACACCAGGATGGCAGTTTATACCTGAGCCGAGATTCACACCTTGGCAGGATAAGACAGAGGCGAACACACCTCCCTCTCAGCTATCCTATCAGAAGGATGTGTGTGTGTGTGTGTGTGTGTGCGTGCGTGCGTGCGCGATATTTATATTTTAAAACATTTTTAAAGCCTCTTCTGCCTAACAGTTGCAAGGTTCTGCCTCGGCATTAGCTTAACAGATATACAGCCCACTTCTTCCCAGTAGGATTGTGCTGTAGCCAATAACAGGAAGATAATTTAATTCTCAGTTTTATAGACCAGTCCACCCGGAGCGGGAACCCAAGGACTGGTCTATGAAATTGAGAATTAAATTATCTTCACAAATTGGCTGCAGAACAATCGTACTGGGAAGTAGGGGGCTGTATATCTGTTAAACTGATGCCGAATAGGCTGAGCTTATGCAACTGTTTCGCCAGAAAAGCCTTTTTAAAGTTTAAATTGTTCTTGCCTACCCTCAGAACTGTTTTGAGCATCACAGACGGGTTGATGTTTGGAAGGCATTTACTATTGGTCAGGATGCACGCAGCAACAGCTGAGGTGGCACATGCTTCCTGGTAATCACGACAGCAATGGGGTCTGATCTCAATATGTACAGTGCCTATAGAAAGTGTACACCTCCTTTCAAAAATTTTCACCTTTTGTTGCCTTAAAGCCTGGAATTAAATTTCATTCAATCAGACTTTTTCCACCTTTATTTACACATCCTAACCCACAACTTCCAAGTAAAAAACATATTCCACAAATTTCAGAAAATTAATTAAAAATACAAAACTAGAATATCTTGGTTGGATAAGTGACCACCCCTCTGAGTTAATACTTGGAAGGACATTTGACAGCAATTACAGCTGTTGTGAGTCTGTTGGGATAGGTCTCCACCAACTTTGCACACTTTGATTGGGCAATATTTGCCCATTCTTCTGTACAAAACTGTTCAAGCTCAGTCAAGTTGTGTGGTTGTGTGAGGAGCATTGATGGACAGCAATCTTCAAGTCATGCCACAAATTTTCGATGAGATTTAAGTCGGGGCTCTGACTGGGCCACTCAAGGACATTTATCTTTTTGTTCCTTAGCCACTCCATGGAAGCTTTGGCCGTTGCTTTGGGTCTTTGTCATGCTGAAAGGTGAACTTCCATCCCAATTTCAGCTTTCTTACAGAGGGCGGCAGGTTTTCCTGGAGGATTTTTCTGTATTTTGCTCCATTTTCCCTTCTATCCTGACAAGTGCCCCAGTCCCTGCTCATGAGAAACATCCACATAGCATGATTCTGCCACCACCATGCTTCACATTAGGGATGGTTTGTTTTTTTAGGTGATGTACTGTGTTGGGTTTATGCCAAAAGTAACGTTTTGAATATCAGCCAAAAAGTTACATCTTGGTTTCGTCAGACCACAAAACTTTTTGTTACATGATTTCAGCATCTCTAAAGTGTTTTTTTCCTGTGTGGGGTTAATGTGAAAAAATTCTGACTCGACCCAGGACCCGAACCAAAGGACCTCATTACTTACATGGCAACAACCCACTGAGCTATTGAATCTTCATGATATCCTCACAAATTTATCACACGAACACTGCAAGCTTTATAAGGGCCAACGTCTTACGTGCCTGCTAGTGTGTGTGTGTGTGTGTGTGTGGTGTTAGAGGTAAACCTCATGTAGGAATTTAATAAACATATATATATATATATAATTATATATATCGTTATGGATTTCAGAATTTGATCCGACTAATGTACATAACTTCCAGGTCCTCAGACAGTTATTTCCATGAATGCATGTTCGGAATAGACCCATCCCCTTGTGTGGTGGGTTCTAACTTTTTGATGCATTGGAGAAGGGTATAGAACAGATTCCCTTTCTTATGGGATAACCTTTTTCTCTTTACATGTTCATGCACGCGAGAGGTTGCCGTTAGCCCAATGGAGAATCATTCTCTCCCTTTCCATTGGGACGCATTGGCTTGGAAATAGACGATTTATTTACACTTTGGACTTACAGGACATTTGATTAAACTCACCACAAGCTTTTTCTGGACAGTTTATTCTGACGGTCAGATATGGCTGTGGATCATTTACCTCAGGGATCCAACTTTTTCCATTGACGTTCGACACCCACATCTCTTTCACCGATGTTTGGCATCCACCTTTTTCCATCGACACCTGACGCCCCGTTCGGCAGCTCCATGGATGCTGGCTGGCTGCTGCACGTATCGGGCCGAACGGGGAGGCAATGGCCGCCGTTGACGTTTTGAGAGTGCTCCACGTTTTTCCTCGGCAATTCCGGAAATGGCCGCCCTCTGGCGCCCGTCCAGTGCCCCGAACATGACGTCGTAAGCCAGGCCTGTGTTAATTCGGAGCTGCATCTTGTTTGATGGTGAGGAAGGAATGATTGTGGGGTTCACGGTTGGAGTCTACGTGCAGCGATGCGCCAATAGGCAAGCTGGATTTGGCTAAGTCTGTCGACTGGAGGTTCGCCCACACTGGTCGCCTATAAAAAGGACAGGAGGAACTTCCTGACGTCCTGACTTCAGCCTTCCTGACTGTTGGTTACGGTTGATGATGGAACCGTTTGGACCGTTTGGAACCCCCCCCCCCCCATCTACTTTCTCAACAATCCTCTGGAAGAAGTCCTTTCTTTCAAGCTTCTGGGTGTCACTATCTGCCATGATTTTCCTGGGAAAGCTACATTTCCAACCTGGTCTCCAAAGCCAGTCGCCGACTGGGAATCCTCCGTCGTGCAAAGTCCTTCCTCAGCCCACCTGAGCTCCTGACCACATACAAAGCTTTCGTCCACAGCATGATGGAGTACTGCTCTCCCCTCTGGCATGGTGCTCCTGCCTCCCACCTTTCTCAGATTCACGCTGTGGAAACCAAGGCATTTGGATCATTGGCATCTCCCGCGATGAGGCTGAGTCTTTGGGCCTCTCATCGCTCACCGCAGGCAGTTCGGTGGTCTTCTATCTTTCTGTCTTCTACCGTCTCCTCTCCGGTCTCGCCCCCCCCCCCCGGCTCTGTCTGCGATTTGTACCCACCATATTTCCGCAGGGCACTCAAGGTCCGCCAACAACCTCCTTCAGGTAAAACTACCAAAATCACGAATCACTGTTCACCTTCACACTTTAATTCCTCTTTTTCCCTACCTTTGGAATAAACTCCCTCACTCTGTTCAATCCATTCTCTCCTCCAGGCCTTCAAAACAGCCGTTCACCACCACCTCTTATCGTCCCCATCCAAATCCTTGATCTTCTCTACCCCGTTAACCCACCCCAAACCACTCCTTCAAATTCCCTGCTTTCCTCCTGAAAGTCCCTGTAATAGCCATCTTGTATACCCATGTTCCCCGCCCCATCCCTCTCCTTCCACAGATCTCCTAATGTCTCTGTTCCCCACTGTTTTGTCCTTCCCACTCCGCCCCTCTTGTCTCATGACTCCCTTGCTGTGTGTTTATGTGTTTGCTCTCATTCGAGCCTCGACAAGGTATACTAAAAAAGAAAAAGCTCCTGACGGTTGCTGATTGCTCCTGTCCGTTGCTTACAGCTCCTTGCAGCTCCTGACCATTGGTTACAGCTCCTGACCGTTGGTGATAGTTGGACCAAATCCTGCTGGTTCTGCTTGGTACCTTGGCTCTTGGCGTACCTGGTTCCTGGGGTGACGACATGATGTCGATTGGTGTTTGAGCCTGTTTGTAGGTGGGTGCATGGTGAGGCAGGTTGCTGGCAGTGGACCAAGGCACGCTCACAACATTTTGGGACATTTTATTAGACGCACGATGACTTCTGTCTTGGCAAGCCGAGACCAGATTTCTTTTCCCCCTGAATGATTGCTGGGTACCCATGTCGAGTTTTTAATTGTTCAGCAAGGCATTGTGATAAGCATCTGCTCTTTGTCTATTTTTCTATCAATGCCTGTTGAATTCTTTATTTGTTTGAGATTATTTTGATTGATTTGAATCCATCTATTTTCACCACAAGGAAATAAAACCTTTTTCAGTTTATTTATTTTTCTTCTTAATAAATTCCTTGATGACATTTCAACCTGTCTGTGCTTGTTCTTTCCTTACATTGATCCAGCATTGCCTGAACCTAGATTGGGAGGTAATTCCAAACAAATTAACGCTCATAGTCAGTGTGCACCAGCGGTAAATGCTCGGCCGCCCTACTTAAGATCTAATCAAGATAAGATTGGTGCATCGCCGAGGGCGCGTTCCCCGGTCAGGAGGCCAGGTGACGCCCAGTTAAACGGCAAATTGGACGGTGGACACTGGAACTTGTGGTTACCTGATTGGCGTTTGTGGTTGTTAAGCAACCCACCGTACCACGAAGTTAATTGTGAACGGTGGCACCAGGTCCGGTTCTTCCGAGAAGAAACGAGGATTAACCCTCTCATAATACACTCGGTACCCGTGGCCGTAACAATATATGTGTGTATATATATATATATATACATATATATGAAAAAGAAATAAGTAGCACACTGAGCAATAAAATAATTCAAATTTAAAGCCTGACATTTCAAGAACAAACTGGTTCTCTTCCTCAGAGTCATTGAGAGTGCTGCAGTGGTAACACCGTTAATTTCCGTTGGGGACAGTTCGCATCATGGATTGGTCCAAGTCCAAGCCAATCACAAGACTTCCTTGCAATTGAATGACTCTGCTGTTTGTGTTGACATTTTAGTCAATTGCGTGGTGCTTTGTATGTGGGTGCAAGTGGATGTGTTGGTTGATGGAGTTTTCACAAGAGTACCAAGCCTCAATTATCTCACGGTTCACCCTTGATGATCCTGTGCTAAGGATAGTTGTCTGATTCCATGAGAACATGTGTTGGGTGTGTGTGCATGACCTGGAGGCGATCGACAGACAAACACACACAGAACACAAAATTGACTGACCAATATACCTTGAAAAATCTTCGATTTTGCAAGTCACAAACAACTATAGATACGAAGTGCCCGCCCCCATGCCAAATAAATAAATAACAAATCCTCCAGTGCGCGACACTTCCAGGGTGTCTTCGGCGCCCGGCGATTCCGCTATGCAGCACATATAAACAGAATTGGGAAGGAGCAGTGCACAACAATTGATTGATTAATTGCAAAATTAAAATAAGTGAATAATAGTCGTAAAATAATTTATTAATCAATTGGCTAATTGCACACCAAAACCACCACTGTTTCATTCGAATCTGTAACTTTTTGTAAATTAAGTACTTCATCGAAAAATGAATAATGAATCGATTGATTGATTAATCAATAAATCAAAAATACCCTTTATAGTCAAATCGCTTGTTCACTGTCGTGTCCCAATATCAGCTTCCTTGCTCAAAAGGTGTCTGAGATATTTCTCAGATGAGAAAGAAAATAAATAAGTAATTAATAAATCGATAATCATTTAGGAATTAATCAATGAATTGATTAATCAAGACATAAAAAATACTGCTTTTGCCAAAGCACATTTTCACTTTTGGCCCCAAATTTCAGCTTCCTAGCTCAAAGGATGGCAAAGAAAGCAAACGGAGTAAAAACTGAGTACTCCCTTCCATCAGTACCCAGCGATAACGTCACGCATTGCCTGGATATGGAAATTGGAAGGAGCGGTGTACAACAAACAAGAAAACAAACAAGAAAACAAACAAGAAAACAAACAAACAAACGGAGTGAAAACTGAGTACAACCTTTCGGCGTGCATAATCACCGGAGCGCCTTGGTGCCCGGCACTGACATTGTGCAGCGCCTGGAGATGGAATAGGGAGGTATGGTGTACAATATACTGTAAGAATAATTGCTACAGTGAGGATGGATACAAGGACAACATGTGGAGATGCACTGCTTAGTGTTAATTTTACAGATTTTTTTTTACACAAGTAGTGGGCATCATGACCCTAGTGTCCCCATTACGGGAAAGAGCTGCCGCCTCCCCCACCCCGACTTACAAGTTGGCACTCTCCCATTTACAGGTGGACAACAGCAATTTACAGGTGGACCACTGCAACTTACAGGCAGATCAATGCCATTTACAGGCAGGTGATCTCCATTTACAGGTGTGCTCACATAATTTACAGGTGGTACCCACCCATTTAGAGGCAGCACATCCTCATTTAAAGGTGGTGCATCCCCATTCACAGTTGTCATACCCCCATTTACAGTTCACCTATCGCCATGTACAGGTGGCACATCCCCATTCAAAGGTGGCTCATCGCTGTTTGCAGGTAGTCCATCCAAATTTATAGGTGGCCTGTACCTATTTACAGGTGGCTTTGACCCATTTACAGCAAATACCTCGCTGCATCCCTGTGCAATATGTGATATTCGCTATCACATGTGCAAACACCATACCGAGTATTATGTTAAGAGCCATATAACAATCATTTCATTTGTACTCTGTAAACATTGCACAATGCTCCATCGACTTCATTCCAAGCACACATTTTATAGAAGTTAGCCCATTTCATTATCTAAAAATACTGCTTTGTCCAATAGTGACAAATTTACTTTTATATCTCGATCTCAGAACACCCATCTCACCTTCAGCACTAAATAGCAAACTCCTTTAATCTTCCAGAACAGATTACGTTCATGGATTTCCAAGCCTCTCCTGTTATCAACAAGCAGACACAGTGTTGATTCAATTCAAAACCAAAGAGGGTGTTTATCTCGGTTTCTCCATCTACATCTCTTTCACAGCATTCCTTCTTCTTACTCACAAAAATCAAATGTTCAAAAATCAAACAACAAAAGAGAAAAATTTCTTTCAGTTGAATCGGGCAACACAAGGGAGGGATTCTGAAAAGGACTTGTTAGGAACAACAGAAAGTTGATGGAAAAAGCCACAAAGGGGATTAACAATGCTGGAGTGATTGCAATATCAACTAAGTCAAGAGGTTAAGCAACAACAAACCACCACAAAAAAACCTGCAAAAAACAAAACTGGATATAAAAAAGCAAGAGCAAAGAAACAGCAAGTAAATGCTGCACGGCAACGGAAAGAGATCAAAACAATACAAACTAGAAGGGTACTCAGTAGAGCACATACCCCCACCATAGAATGCCTGATCCAGGAGAACATATTGGACTCAATACATTTTTTCAAATATCGTGCTATATAATTATATATATATATATATGTATTTTTTTTGGGTTCTATCTCTCAATGGTGAAGAATCACTTAAAAAATTCTCGTATCCGGATCTTCACCAAAACCGAATCAATTCGTCCTTGCCACACACCCAACCTGTCCACGAAGTTTCATCCGAATCCTTCCACAACTTTTGGAGATATCCCGCACACAAACAAACAGACAGACAGACAGAGGTGAAAACATAACCTCCTCACAGCTTCAGTGGTGGAGGTAACAAGAGTGAGAACTGCTTTACAAAACATGTTCCTTTCTGGTCCAAATTAATGTTCGAGAGATATAAATTTGTTTGCATTTAATGCACGCTCGAGCCGATACCAGAACAAAAAGGAAGAAGAAGAAACCCTACAACCCACTGTGTTTGGGTCTATTCGGCAAAATATAAGGAAAACATAGTTATTTATTCACTGATATCTTTTGTTGACAAGAAACCAATAAGGATAATGAGGATAACAAACCGGAGATAAATATTAGTTTGCTTTAACGCATGCTTGAGCCGCACCATTCTAACCCACCACGTTTCATTTGTTTCTAGGCTCTGCCTATTTCATATTAAAAACCAGAGAGTTGGTGTCAAAGCCACCCGATGCTCGCCTGTTTATACATTTATCGTTTTTAAAACAAAGCCACCCGATGCTCGCTGTATTATACATTTATCGTTTTTAAAAGACTAGTCCAATATATTTTTATAAAGCATTGCAGTGAAGTCTGATCCAAATAATTTTAAAGCAATATATGGTTTGTGTATTGTAATCAGTAAACTAGTACACATATAAATGAATGGCAAGCGTCTAGTATAAACAGGCGAGCATTGGGTGGCTTTGACACAATCTTAGGTTAAAATTAAAAAAAAAATTAAAAATCATTTGTTAATTTCAACTGCACTACACCAATAGTATACCCCAAAGGAACATCCATGCCAAATATCAGCATCCTAGTAACACATTAAATAATGAATGGCAAGCTTCTAAATAACTTGCCACCAAAAACTTTAACGTTGAATGTGCTACAAAAAAGTTAAGTTCAAACAGGTCAAAAATTTAAAAACATTTGAAATTATTTTTTAATTTCAACTTCACTACACCAATAGTAAGACCCAAAGGAACCTCCATGCCAAATATCGGCATCCTAGTACACAGTATTAAAAATGAATGGCAAGCTTCTAAATAACTTGCACCAAAAACTTTAACTGTTGATGTGCTACAAAAAAGTTAAGTTCAAAACAGGTCAAAAATTTAAAACATTTGAAATTATTTTTTAATTTCAACTTCACTACATCAATAATATACCCCAAAGGAACCTCCATGCCAAATATCAGCATCCTAGTACAACATTATTAAATGAATGGCAAGCTCCTAAATAACCTTGCACCAAAAACTTTACCATTTTCACGCCCGGCGACGCCCTGACT
>CM068955.1:85513895-85530825 GCA_035128595.1 Eptatretus atami | reverse complement strand
TCTCCCCGCGGTACTCCCTCCTCCGGTATGACAGACCTGAGCCTCGCCCTGGTGAGGAGTTGCTCTCTTCAGATACTTGGGAGTCAGACACGTCTTGGGGGAGGAAAGTTTCTGTTAGGCAGATTATGTCTGGTTTGTCTGGATTGATATTTTCAAAGTCTAAAAAGGGCATAACTCTGAAAAATTCACAAAACTTGAACTTATTCTGTAACTTATCATAATAAAGCCATGTACCAAGTTACAGTTGAATATGTTTTAGGGTGTGGGGGAAAAAGTCTGAAAAACCACAGGTGGACAGAAGGATGGACGGACAGACCGAGAGATGAAAAGAAAACCTATAGTCCCCTCTGATGAAACCGGCGGGGACTAACAAGAAAACAATAAAGTGAGAGTAAGAAACAGTTTATAACCCGAATCTATCTGTTCTCATTCACCCCATCCATCTCCACTTATTCACCCCATCCATCTCCACTTATTCACCCCATCCATTCTTCCACTTATTCACCCCATCCATCTCCACTTATTCACCCCATCCATCTCCACTTATTCACCCCATCCATCTCTGCTCATTCACCCATCCATCTCTACTCATTCACCCATCCATCTCCACTTATTCACCCCATCCAGCTCTGCTCATTCACCCCATCCATCTCTACATATCACCTCATCAATCTCTACTCATTCACCCATCCATCTGTACTCATCACCCCATCTATCTCTACCCATTCACCCATCCATCTGTACTCATTCACCCCATCTATCTCTACCCATTCACCCCATCCATCTCCACCAATTCACCCCATCTATCTGTACTCATCACCCGTCTCTCTCCACCATTCACCCCATCCATCTGTACTCATTCACCCGTCTCTCCCCCATTCACCTCATCCATCTCCACCAATTCACCCCATCTATCTCCAGCCATTCACCCCATCCATCTCTCCCCATTCACCCCATCCATCTTCACCCATTCACCCCACCACCTCCACCCATTCACCCCATCCATCTCCACCAATTCACCCCATCTATCTCCAGCCATTCGCCCCATCCATCTCTCCCCATTCACCCCATCCATCTTAACCCATTCACCCCATCCACCTCCACCCATTCACCCCATCCATCTCTACTCATTCACCCAATCCATCTCTATTCATGACAACATCAATCTCTACCCATTCACCCCATCTATCTCTACCCATTCACCCCATCCATCTCTATACCATTCACCCCACTATCTCTACCAATTCACCCATCTATCTCTACCCATTCACCCCATCCATCTCTACCAATTCACCCCATCTATCTCCACCCATTCACCCCATCCATCGCTACCCATTCACCTGCCCCAATATCTTATCAAGACATGGAAGAATTAGAGAGATTTGTTAACGGCTTGTACAGTCGGACATTACCTCTCAGTATAGTGAATGAAGCACACAAACATCTGTTTGCACATGTAACTGCCATAGAAAACATTCCTCCAACCAGTGCTGCACTCGTTCAACTTGTTACTTGTTCCCTGAAAAGGGCCTTTTTTAACAACTCTGATTAATTATTTTTCAGTATTTGGTTAGCTAAATTTTTTAACCTCTGGCAATTTACCTCTTAGCTTTGTACCATTTCAGGTTATTCACTGGACTTGAACTGCTTAAATTTCAGTAAAAACTGAAAAATGGGGGTGTTTGAAAACTTTTGACCGGTATAAGTATTACATAAACTTTGCATCAACTTTGATTTGGATTTGTTTTTGTCACCATAGTTTCAAAGGTCGAACTGAAATTTTAACGGTGCAGGAAGGCAATAGTGATGAAGAAGATATCGTAAGATGGCACCAAAATTTTGCCTGCACTTCAGGTTGACATTAATACGTGAGATATCCGAGCCAGTGCGGATAAAATAAATGAAAGTCTGTCTCCACAAACGGCATAATCCATCGCATGATTCCCGGGATCCATTTGCTCACTCGGTAAATGAATATCTATCACATTTAGGCACGGGAGCATCTCCAGCATGGTGTCCTATCTGAGACATGTGCATGTGAAATACTTGTGCCTTTCGACTCTGATAAACCATTTTCTCCAAATCAAGGTTTTCTTGCCATATCATTTTTTTGTCGACTTGTCTTTGTGAAAAATTGATTCCTAAGAGTTTCATGATCTCTAATTAATTTGAATATTCACAATTTGAGACCCGGTGTCGTTTTGCAAAACTATCATCAATGTTCACGTCGATTGATGCGAGTCACAATGGAATCTGATGGGGGTGGGAGGAGAGAGGGGGTGGGGTGTGAGTAGAGAGCGGGGGTGAGGTTGGAGGAGATAGGGGAAGCAGTGGGATGAGGGAGAGGAAGCGGTGGGATGGGGGAGGAGAAGCGGTGGGAGGAAGGACCCAGCGTTGCTGGGCAACGCTGGGTACCTTTGCTAGTCAACAAAAGACAAGAACATGATTCAAAGTGAAATTCTACAAAGCAGTTGTGATATATGATTTCATTTCATTATTTCCATGCTGCAACATCCATGGTTTTGAATTGAATGTTGGGTTTACAAGTCTCAGATGTTGAAATTGTTGAAATGTTTTGTTAAGTATTCATCAGTTGTGGTTTTCCCCACAAACCAAAATAGCACATCATTTGTGCTTGATACTTTGCATAATGATAAAAACACTTTATCACATTAAACCAAGGGGGCCAAATATCCCATACATAACATGTCCTAAACGTAACACATCCTTCATTGAAATAACTAACACCTATTAAATATGGTGTCTTTTTTTCCCCCAAAAATATACTCAAGTGTTCAACCCTCCTTCACATTGGATATCAAGTTGTACAAGAAAACATTTTCAGAGAATTTTGAACTTGAACATTTTGTTGAAAAATCTGTATTTTTCTTTTTTGTGGTCCCATACATAACAGTACATTTTATTTAATGAGAAATTATCTCAAAGTCAAATGTCATCATTTTTACAAACAGTATTCTTCTTCCAGACTCAAAACATGAAGATGAAAAAAACACCGAAATCAAAGTCCTTTTGTTTAATTTTAAGAGGGTGAAAGTCCCTGAATGTCCCATACGTAACGTGTGTGATATCTTGGACTTGCAAATTCCATGATGGCAAAACAACAAGCCACGTTGAGAAATGGCTGCAAATTTATGTCACAGTCAAAAGTAAATGCTGACTGAGGCCACAGTCATCTATCTCATGCTCAGTACATCTGTTTGAACCAACAAAGCATTTACCTTCTTACATTTACACCTCATTTAATAAAGTCTATTGGTTCATAGAGACGTTTGAAACGTTAAAAGAGATGGTTCCACTTTGGCTGCTATTAAGCAGCCAAAGAGCATCCACTCACTCATTTCTAAACCACTTGTGCATACACAGTACTTGTGCTAAGATAGCTGTTTTCGAGTTGAAACTCCAAATCCCGTGACAAGCCATCTACATATTATGTACCCAGCAAAAGGGGTCAATTGATATAAGCAAGGAAAATGGGGAAGAGGGTATTGGTATATAAAAGAAGAGGGATGGGGGTGGGGAAGAGATGAGAAAATAAAAGGGAAGAATAGTGGATGAGAGAATTGATTAATCTGGGGGGAAAGGGGGCATGTCATCAATTTAGTCCCTTTTGTGTCTATAATATGTAGATGCAGATTTAAAGTCTCATAAAACATTTAGAGTCAATGTCCAAAATATATACCTCATTCATATCCCATACATCAATTCGCAAGTCGTGTTCAAAGCTCTTCAAGAACTCAGGGGTAGACCTGATTGCCCCCTCCCTTCCAAACCCCTTTGTTTATTTGTTTTTTCCTTGCTAACCCTCCCCTCACCTCTCATCCACTTTAATTAATTGCTTGTTTCCCATTGCCACAGTGCCAGGACATTATCCCTCCAATGTGGTGTTTGCTCATCCAGGAACCTCAATTATGTATCCAAAAATATCCATGAAGCCTTCCTTTGATCCAGAGTGGGAAAATGATTTGTGAAACCAACTTGAGCATGTCCAAGCCATTTGGAAATAGTGACCAAAATGGGTCCAAGCTACTTGGCCATAATACAAGCTCTGACTACAAGCCTTTGGCTGCTTGAGGAGAGGCTGGTGTGATGCTGGGTGGGCAGACCCGATTGCCCATATAACGGACCCTCAGCAAGAGAAACAACACTCTATTTTACAGTCAGAGCATATTTAATGATGCTGCTGCAGGGAATCATTCATCCATCTGTCATCTGCTTATAATCCAAATATTCCCCATTTACCAACGGCTTGTCGATTCCTAGCACAGCCTAATAACCTGGTCACTACAGTCTTGTCAACGCTCGACATCAAATTGCTTTTTACATCATCCCAGTGGTGTTTTGTGTGTGAATGATTAATGAGACCGGTTGCAGGAGAGATTCATGCAATGTTTTCAATTAAAAGTGAAAGGCATGTCACGATTCGGCGACATGCACAAAGGGCAAAAGAGAGCATGGTTACACTGCACCCCAGGTAAACAAATGTCCCATCAAATCCATTCAATAGGTGTGCATTGCCCTGGATGTGCAGGAATCTGAAACAAGAGAAAAATGACATCAGGTCCAATTTAAAATTCTGATTTATGGGAAGTGGAAACATTTACAGGATTTTAATCCGTAACCTGCACAGCTAAAGCACTACACTCATTAGCAAGTGTGTGCGGGTAGGATGCCAATGAGCGATGTACATTGTTAGGGTAGAAACAGAGACTGTGCGAAGACAAACTGCCAGGGGATGGCAATTTAGGCGAGACTCAAAGAGCTGCATTATTGGGACTCGGACGCGTTCGCTAATAACCCTGGTATTAGCAGAGATAGCAGCTTGGTTTAATGGTCCACGGTTTAGCCCTTCAATTAAAACAAAATCCATTCTTGCATTATGACGTATATGGAGCTGGATGTTTGGTCTCGTGGTTAAAGACTTGTTTCATTCTCCTCTAGTTTAGTTAGTGTGTGCTCCCATTCCCATAGTAGCTCACGCTCACCAACCCGCACTTGCTAAGTGTGACGAATATGTCAAACACCCCTGTACATGTACACTTGGGGAGGTCTTCTGCACTGGGAATGGAATAGGCTGCTTTGAGGTTGAGGATTATGAGAAGTAAAATTGCATTCTTTTTCACCCCAAAGGAACACAAGTAGAAGTGCCAAGCTGATGTAAAGCTTCGAGAATACACTTGAAGGTCACACCACGCAAGAAGAAGATGCTCAACTTACTCCCTGAGGGTTTGTAAAAGGGTGAGCTCCAAAAAAAAACAAAAAAACAGTAAACCTCTCATACACAAACGTACATACCGACAACATTGTTTGCTTTTCATAATATAAACATTGTTTATCCTCGAATATGATATATTTCTATTTATTTCGCCTGCAATTTCCCATCACTTTTATCTCGTGACAAAGGTAAACATCCTTTAAAAATGGTGGATAAAGCGGGCAGAGACAAAGTTCCAATAAATATGCTAATGATATTGCTTTGGATCTGGAAATGCAGGTGCCAAGCAGAAGTGATATTCAGAGATGCATCGTGTTAATCTGTAGTTTGATTATCATCTCTGGGCAGGAATGCTCGAGGGTTTAAATAAAAGGCAACAAAATAACTAGACCAAACTCCAAACAGAAAACCTAGTTCACTCACATGTAACAGATGCTGAATATGTATTATATACATATATATAATTATATATACCGGGCGTAGTGGCGTGCGCCTGTAATCCGGCTACTCGGAGGCTTGGGTTGGAGGATCGCTTGAGGACGGGAGCTCTGCACTGGGCCGTGCTATGAGAGGGTGTAGGGCAGCCCGGAATCAGGGCGAAACCCAATCCTTATCCCTGTATCGTAAGAGGCGACCAGGGTTGCGTCAGGAACGGCATCCAGCGTAAAACCTGTGCCAAATCAGTATGCGGATCATAACGGATGATCCGCTGTGGCGACCCCTAACGGGAGCAGCCGAAAGACGAACAACAACATATATAATTATATATATATCGTATTCCGACCAGGTCTCTCGCATAACGAAGCCCGACAGGGTTTCCTACAAAATGAACCCCTCTGGATCTCTTGGACAACCAATCTTACCGAATCTCTTACACAAGAAGACGATCTCACCCTTCCCAGCCAGATGCAAAGGAGTGTGTTCAACATTCACTCTCTTTCCAAATGACTGACGTCTCCAACACAAGCTCCAACAGGTGTTCCAAAGCACTCTCCCATGACTAAAAACTAGAGTACATGAAGGTCTGAAATCCATGCAGTATCCAAGTTGGGTTCCATAGATGTAAAACCCAATCACATCTCTCACCCATAATTGGAGGGAATAACCAATCAGCTCTCACCTAATCAATTATCCCAGGTGGCTAGGATTATACAAACAATCGACTGACCCCTCCCACACTCCACTAGCCAAAGAAGCTGCAAAAAGCTGCATGTGGGTGGGTCTTTCATTATTTATATATTGACTGCTTTTGATGTTTGCACGTGGTACATGCTTGGGAGCCTCATTGGTATGAATTGCTGTCTACGCTATCGCTGATGATTCGCCAAAAAGCGATTCAACGGGTCCGGTAGCTGAGGGTATGTGTAGCATTCGGATTCTCATGTGTGTACTATGTGTGAACATCTTTATAGTTGTTGAGAAACTCTGGGAAGGGTTCGAAACAGCGTTTAGCGCTTACCTTGTGTAGGTCTTCTTGGGGTGCTTTTTGCAGCTTCTTCGGCTAGCGGAGTGTGGGATGGGTCAATTATATATACATAATATACAGTATATATATACATATATACATATATATGTACATATATATATATATGTTGTTGTTGTTCGTCTTTCGGCTGCTCCCGCTAGGGTCGCCACAGCGGATGACAGTTATGATCCGCATACTGATTTGGCACAGGTTTTACGCCGGATGCCCTTCCTGACGGAAACCTGGTCGCTTCTTATGAACCAGGGATGTACATATAAATATATATATATATATATACATGCAGAAATATATATATATATATTATATGTATATATTTGTCGCGGTGCGGATGGTCGAGCGGTTTCCTTATTACGAGGCAGACACATTGATCCTCGGAGATTATAACACACGTGGGAGGGGTAAGGCACAATGGTGGAGCAGAGGCGGCACATGGAAGCACAGCACAGGGGGTACATACTCGAACCCCACGACAAATGCATGGACACAGCAACTTAAAATAAACGGATTTAATGAAAATAGACAAAT
Organism: Eptatretus atami; assembly: GCA_035128595.1. Lineage (NCBI taxonomy): Eukaryota > Metazoa > Chordata > Myxini > Myxiniformes > Myxinidae > Eptatretus > Eptatretus atami. The sequence continues at coordinate 85,523,581 of CM068955.1, read as the reverse complement.
ATTTACAAAGTTAATCATCCGAATATAACAATATGTGAAATAAACTAAATTCTAAGTCGAGGCGCTTCTACAAACAGACTTAAATACAGACAAGGAGAAATGAAAGAAAAGAAAAGCGAATCCTCCCTTTATTCTGGAACTTAGCTTGGTCCAGAGATGGTCTTTATGGAACGTGGAATCGAGGTGCTTCATATTGTACGTGAAGACACGTGTAAAATAGCACCATGCCGCTCTCTCGCAGCGGGACAAACGTACATCAGGAAATTCATGAGCGGTATTCAACACCAAGGCTCACCGATCGTCGTGCAGCTTCTTTGTTTATCACGCTTGCCGATGCCGTGGCACTCTGCAGAATCACGCCCCTTCTTCGGTGATATACACGAGGTTTCGAGGCCCGTCTCTCACGAACCAACCAAGAGCTAATGGCCGGCGTCTTGCTCAGTATGCGAGCCAATTCACCTCAGCACGAATACGAGAATAGTGCCATCTTCTTCATGCGTCGAAGGAAAGCCAGCCATAAAGCCCTGTTCTTGCAGGCCATCTCATAGCTACATTCTCTCTCGACTGCGTGTGTCCCTCACTCCGCACTCGTGCATTCCTCATACTGTATCTCTCTCTGACGTCACTGAACAACCGTTCCACCTCCGGGGCATGGCTTGCTCATGCGAAACCCCGAAAGGCGGGGCTTCGCGTCTGTTTGGCACACCTGCCTCGCTTCTGACGTGACGCCCATCAATCATCAGCCTCGGGGGCATGACTTCGCCCACCGTCAGCCTTGGAGGCAGGACTTCTCCCGACTTGGTCATGCAGCTCGGCCGCAAAGGTCCATTGCTGGTTTGTAATACAAACCAGAGTTGGTGTCAAAGCCACCCAATGCTCGCCTGTTTATACATTTATCGTTTTTAAAAAGACAAGTTAAATAATTAATATTTTTTATAATTCTCTAACAAATTTTTTTTTGGGGGGGGGGGATTGGAAATCACTTAAAACATGTAGAAATGCAAAAAAAAAAAATCGAAATTTGTTTGAAAAAAAAGTTGCAAAAATTTTTTTTCTCTAACAATTTTTTTTTTGGGGGGGGGGGGTGGAAATAACTTAAAACATGTAGAAATGCAAAAAAAATAAAAAATTCTCAAACAATTTTTTTGGGGGGGGTTGGAAATCATTAAATCATGTAGAAATGCAAAAAAAAAAATTCTCTAACAATATTTTTTTGGGGGGGGGGAACCAAGTCCAAAATCTAATGGCATGATCCTTGGATCATACCTAACCCCCCCACCAAGTTTCGTCGAAATCCTATCACTTAAAACATGTAGAAATGCAAAAAAAAAGAATCGAAATTTTGTTGAAAAAAAGTTGCAAAAAATTTTTTTTTTTCTCTAACAATTTTTTTTGGGGGGGGGGGTTGGAAATCACTTAAAACATGTAGAAATGCAAAAAAAAAAATTTCCTCGAGCAATTTTTTTGGGGGGGGGGACAAGTCCAAAATCTAATGGCATGATCCTTGGACCATACCTAACCCCCCCACCAAGTTTCGTCGAAATCCGTCAAGGAGATTTTCCGTATACAAAAAATTTAACATTTTCACGCTCATGCTCACCTGACGCTCACGCTCACGCTCACGCCGGGGTATCGCTATAGCTCTCTGTTCTTCGAACAGGCGAGCTAAAAACGAAGGGAAAAGTCACAGGGGGGCAATCACATGCTGGGGAACTTGGCCTTAATCCCTATCTTATGAACACTGCACAACCCCCCCCCCCCACCCCCCGTATGGTGACATGTAACACTTAAGCTCACAGTTACCCTACTTAATTACATTGAGATGTCTACAACATTTCACAGGACCAAACAACTCCATTCATTCTAACTTTCCTATTAAATTCTTCCATCTACCCCCACAATATTAACTATATATATATATATATATATATATATATATATATATATATATATATATATATATATATATATATATATATATATGCCCTGCTTCAGCAGGTAACTTACATTCCTCCTCCTTCGAACCTTTTCATCCTTCACCTGCACAGCCTTGTACTTGGCAATCATCAGTACCATCTACCAGCTGCAGAATTTTACTGGACCACTTCTTATTGTTTCAAAAATACAATGAAAAAGACACCATCACGTGCCAGAAACAGGAAAAAAATGTAAATATAAGTGTTTGAAAAGTGCTTTGAGGAAACCTAAAAAAAAAAACTCAAAGTTTTCCCAAAATGTCAGGATATCTTTGTGGTTAAGCCAAACCTGCAATGAACCAAAAAGATAAAATATCATCTCCTGCACTGCAAAAGCCACTTAAGCAGTTTCATATACAGCACAAATGAATGGTGTGGAATGAATGATTTAGACCTGGATATATATTTATTCTCCAATAAGAGCAAAGATGCTCGCTTTTGGGTTATGATTTCATGTAAATCGCAAAAAATATATATATATATATATATATATATATATATATATATATATATATATATATATATATACATATATATACATATATATATTCCAGTGTCCTACGAGGAGTGCCAACTTGCCTGGAGATGTTCTAAGCTCTATGGAAACACTCATGATACGCCATGAACACTGTGATGCTCTGTCAGGAGAAAAGACCTTCACCACCACTTGACTCCTACATTATAAAGAGAGCCTCTGGTGGGAGATGTCAATGATGTTGGGAGCTTTGAACTCTGCAGCATCCGAGAGATTTAAAGCAAGTTGTGACAGCATGGAGGATAACGAACATCCTCATGCTCAGACATCAAGGAGTCACATCAGCAAGCATCAGAACGAACACCTATGTCATGGGTGAATGTTACAGATGGAGGAATAGAGCTTACTCAAGAACTTTCCCTTACTTTTGCAAATGTGGAAATGCTACTCCACCAGTATCCTGATGTATGGGAGTGAAAATTTAATGAGAACCATCCTCACCCTTTATGGAAATTCCTTTTCACATAAAGAGCAACACACCAGTATCTAATCCTTGCAGCACTAAAGTACAAGACCCTTCGTGAAAATTAATTATCAAAACATGAATGACCCATTTATCATCAATGGAAATGCATTAAATCTCATAAATCCAGGATGGAATGATCAAATGCTCTGTAACAGGATCTGGTCATAAGTCGGGAAGTTCTCCAGTAATCCCACTCCAGCAGGCACTTAATTGAAGAATTTAAATCTTTGTGGACTTCTGTCAGTGGTGCTTCCGATGCCGAGTGTGATCCTCGGAAGTCAAAGGGGAAAACATAATCCATGTCTTAAACATCTAATACATTTCTGGCATATCTTTATCTGAGATTTTCATCAAACCAAGCAACAAATTAGAAAATAAATAATAATGGTTGCCCTTCAGAGCCGAAGATGGCCGCTCACACGACATGAACACCTGGGGACAGGTGTTTGGTTATAGTCTAGTTGCTGTCCACACAAGAACCGTACTCAAAGGTAGCAAGTACAGTTTAACCTGGTGACATTGGTGGCAACTTATATAAGAAAGGCACATTATCTGTCATTTCACTTGCTGACACAGAACCATTCTTCCTGATTGGAGGAAAATCGTTTGACTTCTTCTTCGTTTGTATGCAGCACAAGGCTGTGGGGTAGCATCATTGGCTGAAGATGTGGCTGTGCCACTGATGCAATGCCCATTGTAGGTTAGGGAAGGAATTTGGAATTTGGCCACGGTACCGGCAATAGCTTGCCGACTCTTCACGAAAGACACCATGGGATTTTTAACGTCCACCAATGAATGCTGGCAGACAGGACGTCCATTTAATAACATCCATGCAAGGGACGGCAGTACACATTGATGAATCACCCTGCATGTGAAACACCAGGAGAACAGTTTATAGCTGGGTCGGGATTCAAACCCAGACTTCGACAACTTCGAAGCGAGTGTGCTCACCTCTAGGCAATTCTGTCAGCCCGTCTGAGAGACATCTATGCCTCATCCCTCCCAAGCACTGTTTCCTTCTCACCCGAGCATTCCGCTACCCTGCTCCCTCTCTTATCCTCCTCGTTCCTTTGCTTTTCTCAGTGGTAATTGTCTCAAAATAGCCCTCCCCTTCCATCCTCTCTTCAGATGTAATAAATATATGCCCCTTGATAAGACAGCCTTTGTTTCAGCACATCCTCACATAATGGATTGTTATTATTATCACAAAAGACATGGCATCACACAGCTTGCAAATGGAGGAGGTTCAGACTTTTGAACTTGTAGGCCTTCCTGCCAGCCATAACCTCTCGAGGGCTGACAATATTGCAAAACTGGCCTCCAACATCAGCTGCAGACTGGGCATATTCTGCCGTTACAAGTCATTCCTTGGAAAAACAAAACTAACTACTCCCAGCCTGCAAGGCTTTTGTCAGTAGCTCAATTGAGTTACGCTCTACCCTATGGGCTTGTGCCCCAGCATCAAACGTGTCTCTCCTGGATTCTGAATACTCAAAAGCAATCAACATCATTTGGATATCCTGTGATGGTGCCGAAGCACAAGGCCTTTTACTCTAGTATCACAGACAAGTCGATGACCTCTATATTTTGTTTCTTACCACATCTCCTCCGGTCTTACTCTCTCTGCCCTCTTATCCATATCTGCTCCTCTGGAGGATGCATATTCTTCTGATCACCCTAATCCTGGTTAAACTCCAGGATTAGGTTAACAGATGTCGTTAAGTTACTACATGTCGTTAAGCAGTCAGTGCACCACCAAGGGCTGTTATCCCCTATCCCCAACCATGATATTGTTTGCCCCCATTTTAAATCTTACCCGACCCAACCCTCTTACTTGCTTGTTGCTGCGTCTCCTTAACTCCACCACCGAAGGTGGATGGAAGTAATATTTTCACCCCTGTCTTTTTGTCTGTTTGTTTGTATGTGAGCAGGATATCTCAAAAAGTTGTGGACGGATTCAGACAAAATTTGTTGGACAGGTTGTGTGCGTGACAAGGACGAATTATTAGATTTTCCTGAAGATCTATATCTGGGCACTAGAATTTTTTGAATGATTCTTCACCATTGAGAGATAAGGCAAAAAACGATATATAATATGATATATCAAAACGTTATGGACGGATTCGGACGAAACTTGTTTGACAGGTTAGGTGTGTGACAAGGACGGATTGATTTGATGTCAGTGAAGATCTTAATCTGAATCCAGATACGAGAGATCTTTTTATTTTGTTTTGAAGTGATTCTTCACCATTAAGAAATGGGGCCAAAAACTATATAATTGCATGATATTTCAAACAGTTGTGGATGAGTTATGACAAAACCAGGTGAATGAGTTGGTTAGGTAACAAGAAGAAGCCGAGTAGAGTTTGGTTCAGGTCCGGATCCAGATCTAGCCCATCAGTCGGATACAAAACATAAACTTGATACAACAAGGAAAAAAGACATAAAATGTCATTGTTTTAGTAATTTTGCTGTACGGAGTTAAAGGGCTAGCCCATATTTATTTACGACTAAAATGGCGGCCAGTCTACCAGTCGGCCATCTTTGATCAGATCGCAACATAAATTTAGCTGCAGGTGGATGCCATCGTGTACTATGCTTGTGCCATGACTGAACAAAATCAGACCATGCTTGTCCGAGAAACGGTTAGGGACATGTTTAACTTACAAAATGGCCACCAGTTGGCCATCTTGGATCTGGTGTTGACAAAAACAAATGTACATACAGTATGTAAGCCATCATTCATGATATGTGTGCCAAGGTTGAACATCGGTAAATGCGTGTCGGAGAAATGGTTGAAGACGTATTCAACATCTGGTTTTATTTACAACTAAAATGGCCGCCAGTCAGCCATCTTGGATCTGATCTCGTAAAATAATAACGTGCACATGTAAGCGGTCATTCATTATCTGTCTGCCAAGTTTGTACATCGGTCAATGCATGTCTGAGAAATGGTTGAAGACGTATTCAACATCGGGTCTTTTTACAACTAAAATGTCTTCCAGTTGGCCATATTTGATCGCATTGCAAAACAAAATGATGTGCATATGTAAACCATCATGTGTTGCCTTTGTGCCAAGTACGGATAAAATCGATTCATATATGTCCGAGATATGGTTGCAGATGCACACACACGCACGCACGCACGCACGCGCGCACGCACGCACGGACATGAAAATCGAGACCAAATCTATAAGCCCCCGTTTCAGAGCAAGTCCAACGGGAGCTAATAAACCTACTAGGTATTACCCTAACATCAAATTTCTCCTGGAATCCACACCACACATTATGCAAATAGCTAAGTCTGCCTCTAAGAAACTAGGAGTCCTGTTCAGAAGATTCTTGTCCTCTGAACAGTTGCTTCAACTATATAAAGGATTGATTCGTCCTTGTATAGAGTACCGCACTTACATCTGGGGAGATTCTAGCTCCACATACTGACTGACTGGACAGAATTGAATCCAAAGTAATCCGACTGATCAACTCCACCAATGTGACTTCAAAACTCGACCCGCTCAAATTACGCCGCAAAGTTGGCTCTCTTTTTCTTTTCCCTAGGTATTACTTCAGCTCTTATTCCACATAACTTGCTGCTTGTGTACCTCCACTATTAGCGAAACCACAAAATACTCAACAAGCCACTACATCGCATGATTATTGTGTGGCCATTGGCAACTCAAGGGTGGGCTGTTGTGATTGTTTCTTCCCCTTCACTGCCAAACTCTGAAACTCTTTATCTTCTCATGTCTCTCCAAACAGTTATGACCTTCCCCTTTTCAAAAAGTAGATTTTTTACTTCCTCAAAAACTCTGAAACTATTCTCTCTTTCTTCACGTTTCTATCTATTCAGTTAAGGCCTGGCCTCGATGAAGACTCATAGTCCGTGACTGGAGCCTTTGTCATAAAAAAAAACAAATGTTCAGCCTGATGGAGGCATGCACTCTACCGAATGCCATTCTTGGTCTTTCCTCTTTTTCTGCCCCTCGATCAGTATGTTGCCTTTTTAACCTCCATTCCTCACACTTATATGAGCCTCGATATTGTATAAAAACTTCCTGCACAGTTCTTATAACTACACAGAAGCTGTAGGGGTATGATCTCCCTCCTGGTGAACATGGAGAGAGATTAATCTTTCAGAATGGACAATCTTAAAAAAGGATGACAGCAACAGCGCTTTGGATGATGGAAAATCTTCCCAATGAAATACCATGTGCTGAATAATTAATCAAAAGTTTAATCAGAAGAAAATTATTTTGAAGCAAAACGTGGTTTCTATAAAGTGGCAAAACGTGTGATGGTTTAATCCCCGAACGTTACATCTCCACAGTAGCATGGCTTTTGAACCAGGCCAACACAGCCAGCACGCAGATCCAACCAGTCTCTACATTTGATCGATCATTTAGCCTGCACAGCAACGCACAAAACAAGTCAGAAATATTTTTCTTAGGAAGAAAATATTTTCTTCTGAACAATAAAACCATGAGAAAAATAGAAAACTAGTGTGAAATCTGTTATTAAAATACTTTTTTAAACAGAAGTTTCAGCATTTAAATGAAAAAGTGGCAATTTCAGAATAGGTAACCATAATGGTTCTGTTCCTGAATGCAAATCAGACTCAAGGAAATATAGGAATACGAGAAACATCCATCTCCTGAAACCCCACACGTGTGAAGATAGCAGTCAAAAACAGCAACTTACATGCACACACATATAAACACATGCACACACAACACACACACACACACACACACACACACACACACACCTGAACCCCAACATTCACGGTTCCAACATTCGCAGGTTCAGCGTATTCGCAGTTCATAATTTGCAACATGCTCCCTACGTTCCCGGGAAATTGTCCCGCGTATTCATGGTTTTTGCGGCGACTTCTTTTTCTTCACGAGCCGCGAGCATAACACAGTTCTAAAACATACCTTCCATGAGCCATGCACAAAGCAGCTGGATGTACGTACAGTACAATACTGTACATATGCAAAAAATACATCTTCCACGAGCCGTGAACATGACCTGCTTCCTGTACATGTATTGTAGCTTCGCGGGATAAACATAGTTTGTCTCACCAGTGTAACACGTCATTCCCCGTGACGCCATCTCCAATGAGTTACTTAAAGAATGAAAACACTAACAGCATCTATTGATGCATCCAGTAATTACCAGATCGCCACATACAACATTACACAATGGAAACATTCAGCGCATCTTAGTGTAAATCACCATCTTGCTACAAACAGCACCATCTGAGCTGTTACATTTTTAAAAGACTCAGTATAATCTGCCTGCAGACAGGAAAGACGTCATGTCCTGCGAGTTAAAGAATGGAAACGTTCAGCATATCTATTAGTGTAATTAGCAGCCAGCTACATGCGGACTAATTACACAATGTCATCACTCACCACATCTATTATCAGCTGCCGAATACAGCATCACCCATAAAAATCCCCCACAATCAATGTTTGACTACTCAACACATCCTGGACCGCCATCATTCTAGTCCTGTGTTCTGACTTGCATATTGCGTCTCGCTCCGTTCATTCTTCGAAAATGACTCCCAAGGATCGAGGATAACACTCAGAAGAGTATGCCTCCAAGCAGACCACTGATATGGGAGAAGGCGAAGCTCCGCAATGACCATCTTTCTGGTGCAGGTGGTGGAAGCACGAGTGTGGCGGGTACAAGCGGCACCTCCAGCTCGTTTACAGCGAGCAGAGGTGGTTCCAACACTTCAAGGCGCGATACAATTTGAGCAACATCAAGCTCGTAGGGATTGTAGGGGTTTTTTTTGTTTCTTTTTTCCCCTTTACATCACAGTTCATGGCAGAGTGATGTGATGGAAGGTATGAATTGACAGTAAGCAAATTGGGTGACACTTAAGACACAAAAATCAAGATAATGAGCAAACAGGAAAAGAGGAGAAAGGGGAGGAAACAATCTGCAAGTAAAAGGGTTGGGTTAGATTTTTTTTCATCAGACTCTCTCTTCAGAGTGTTAGTGCTGCCAAAGTAGTTTCTTCGCAAGGGGTTTATACTGGTTGTTTGCCATTGCCTTCTCTCGCTCCATTTGTTCTTCGTGCCTCCGCGGACCATGAGGTGAAGGCATTCCCTGCAGAACTCACGAGCCTCATCGTGGAGAAGGGGTACCTGCCGAAGCAGGTCTTCAATGCTGATGATACCGGCTTGTTTTGGAAAAACATGCTGACCAGAACATTCATCTCAAAGCACGAGAGCAAAGCAGCCGGCTTCAAGGCCGCAAAGGACTGGGTATCCCTTCTCCTCTGCGCAAATGCCAAAGGGGACTTCATGGTAAAGCCCATGATGCTCCACCGTTCCCTGAACCCACGTGCACTGAAGAACAAAAACAAGCACGTGCTGCCCATGTACTGGTTGGTGAACAGGAAGGCATGGATGAAGTCTGAACTTTTTATGGTCTGGTTCCACAACTGCTTCGTTCCTCAGGTCCAGAGGTACTTGGCAGGAAAGAACCTTTCGTTCAAGGTACTCTTGCTGCTTGACAACGCCCCTGGCCACCCCATGGACATGAATGGCGTTCACCCGAATGTAGAGGTCATGTTCCTGCCACCAAACACCACCTCCCTCATACAGCCGCTCGAAAACATTTTAACCATTAAAAACTTTCCCCTTTGAACCAGGAACCGCCACAAACCAATAACATTATCCCCCTTGTCTCCATT
>CM068955.1:85503655-85513870 GCA_035128595.1 Eptatretus atami | reverse complement strand
CACACAAAGAAGCGCTCACGTTAGACGAGATGTGACTCCGTGCGTCGATTCATGAAGAATAGAGGTTATCGGTCGGCGAGCGGATTCTCTCTTCTGTAGATAAGTCTCTTGTGCGTGTGCTGCTTCGTGCTGGCTCGACGCACGGGACCAGCACGACTGAAAGAGCCGAACCAAGAACACACCGGACTGAGAGCCAAAGCGAGAGACGACGCAAGCCAAAGAGAGACCGACTGAGAACCCCGAGACCAAGAGAGAGGAATGCTCCTCTCTCCGATCTTATCCCCGGGCCCGCCGCTGCGCCCGTTCTTGCTCCACCCTCCTTCGAGAGGGTTCTGGACAGGGCGTTTCCTCACCCCGACCGCCTCAACTGTCATGCCAAACAGTTGTAATTATATCTTCAATGTTGTAATCATTAGTTTGTTTTGAATTTTAAATAAACGTTATATTTTCTTTTTGAAGACCAGCATTAAAACCCCGCTTGATGAGAGCTGAGGTTGAATACTCAGGTTGAAATCGGACTTGTAGTGACCATCACTCTATTAAACCTTATTCATAATCGTTACATAATGTCCTGGGGAAGGTAAGGAGCATCTTTAAAGAGCTGGAGGACGACCAGTGGGATATATCCCAGGCATTGCTTGAACCATCTGTGAGACTCTTAATGAAACGTTTGGCTGAAGATTTTTTATGGTTGTTCTGCTAAATTTGTATCGCTTTAGCGGACGCACGAATTGGAGTCAACAGACAAACATGAGTCATGTTTATTAATAATTTGGAAAACAGTTATTAATTTTTCATTGGCTGGAGGGAGAGCGCTCGTTATAGTATATGTGGAGGCTTTCAGGGTTTGTGTTAGTGGGCGAAGGGCAGACGGTCATTTAGTTTTGAGTTAATATGTTACAATATCTTGTGCGTAGGATAGTTTGGTCTCTAGAGATTGGATTAGTGGTTTCAGAAATAGTATAAGAAATGGATAAGAATAACGATCTAAACTCAATAATGTGATACGCAGCACCGAAGAAAGATATCACAGAGTAAGTTTCTCTAAACATTTGGTTCAGGTTTGGGCTACTATGATCTCCGTTACTTCTTGTAAGAAAACGTGTATTATCACCTCATACTCAGAATATACACTATTCTCACTTACGGGATCTCTCTGAGAATATCAATCGATGGTGATGCGGAATTAATTTCACAGCCCGTATAACAATTTATTGTGTTGTTAAATCTCAAAGAATTATATTCCTTTTTATGTTTTTTATTATCATTAATTAGAGATAATCAAAGACAATACATTGTTTATAGGCTTTTGACTCTGTGTTTAATCCCCATCTTTCACACGCAGGACAATTCTCAAATTTGTCATGTGGAGAATCAGGAAATTCAAGAGGCTCAAAATCTAGTAAACTCTTCATATTTATAAAGTAAAACTTTACTTCAAATAAAATTCATCTTCGGTATCATCTTCGGTACTTTCATTGTGCTTTCACAATCATCTATAAAACTACTTTCGTAACTCTCGTTTGAACACAACTCTCGTATCATAACTGTCTTCTGTTCCAACAGAGATACGATCATCACTCTCATAATCTTCAAATCTTCAGTTGAATATGACTCATACTTAATTAGTAGACAAACATTACCATCTTAATATATATATATATATATATAATATATATATATATATATTATTATATAATATATATACTTTTTCATTAACAGATTCAACTACTACATTTTTTATATTAAAGGTAATTTTAAATGGTCCTTAACTACGATTGAATGAAGTGTAATTTCACCTGATATATTAACATTCTTTATTTCATCAGGATTTACACTACGCGGTCTAAAGTTTTAGAACACCCCCATTTTTCCAGTGTTTACTGAAATTTAAGCAGTTCAAGTCCAGTGAATAACTTGAAATGGTACAAAGCTAAGCGGTAAACTGCAGAGGTTAAAAAAAAAGTTTAGGTTACAAACTGAAAAATAATGTAAATTAAAGAGTTGTTAAAAAGGCCTTTTTCAGGGAACAAGTAATGGGTAAGCAACTGCAGCTGTTCTGCAGCAATGGAAGTAAGTTAAGCCTTGAAAGTTGATGGAAACAATTCCTACAGGTGTCCCAACTTTTGTTGATTCATTACAAACCCTCTGTCTGTATAAAAGCATGTTGGAACAGACTGGTTTGCTGCAACCCTCTGAAGCATTATTGGACAATATTGCACTGCAGGAAGGAGTATATTGCTGTGATAATGGTGAGAAAAAGACAATTACAAAGAAAGACAGACAGACATTATAACCATAAAGTGTAGGTCTTTCTTTTGGAGAAATAGCAAAGTAAGCCAAGGTGTCAGTGAGTGCAATTTCCTCACCATCAAAAGGCACTTGAACTGAGGGAACTTGACAGGAAGAGGTCTCGCAGACCCAAAGCCACAACATATCAGAAGACAAGTTTCTGAGAGTCAACAGCTTGCATGATAGGCGGCTCACAGGACAGCAGCTTCAAGCCCAGCTTAACACTGGTCGAAGTAAGGAAGTCTCAGTTTCAACTGTGAAGAGAAGACTTCGAGCTGCAGGTTTGACAGGTCGAGTGGCAGTAAGAAAGCCATTGCTAAGATGGCAAAATAAGAAAGAGGCTTGCCTGGCCATGAGCACAGCCAGTGGACTTCTGAAAACTGGAAGAAGGTCTTATGGACCGATGAATCAAAATTTGAAATCTTGGGTTCATTACGCAGGGTTTTTTGCACGCCTTCGAGTTGGCGAAAGGATGGTTCCTCAGTGTGTGACACCAACTGTCAAACATGGAGGAGGAAGCGTGATGATCTGGGGCCCTTTTGGCGATCCAGAGTCGCGACTTGCACAGAGTGACTGGCACCCTGAACCAAAAGGGCAACCACAGCATTTTGCAGCGCCATGCAATACCCTCTGGTCTACGCCGCGTTGGTCAGGGGTCGTCCCTAAGCAGATAATGACCCAAAACACCTCCAGGCTATGTCAGAACTACCTTCGAAGAAAAGAACACGACAGTAGGCTTACAATCATGGAATGGCCAGCACCGTCTCCAGATTTAATCCCATCGAGCTGGTTTGGGTGAACTGGACAGAAGGGGTGAAAGCAAAGCAACTACAAGTGCAACACATTTGTGGGAACTTCTGTAACAGTGTTGGGAAGAACTTTCTGAACAATATTTGATTTCCATTGAAGAAAGAATGCCACGAGTATTGTTCGGCTGTTTATATCTGCAAAGGTGGCTCCTTTGACGAGTAAAAAATTTAGATTAAATTTTGCTCAACAAACGATTCCATGATTTCTTTGTTATCGTCAATTGTTATTTTGTTCTATGCTTTAATTTCAGAGTCCATTCAAAACTTGAACTGCTTAAATTTCAGTAAAAACTTGAAAAATGGGGGTGTTCTTAAACTTTTGACCGGTAGTGTACATCTTTAGGGTTTGTTGAAAAAATACAAAATCTCCTTGCATCTTACAGATGGTCTTGTCTTTTCTTTCTAAAGCTTCATTCAATGAGGTTTTTTCTTTTTTGATACTTTTCTTGTTTCATTGCTTTTTCTAGTTTTGAATATATTGCCAGAAGGAAGGAGAAACTTTTGTTTGAGATACTTTAATTGATGTTTCTTCCAGATATACTAAAAGCCTTCCACTGAAAGAAATTGAAGAACTCATATTATTCACCATAATTGTTTTTATCCAATAGTTGTTAATTTATCTTTGTTCAATTTTACTCCTTGAACATTTTCTCAGTATCTTTTACAAATGGAGAGATTGATTGAAACTTGTCTTTTGTGTCTTGATACATTGTATTTATAAAAATGAAAAAGTTGGAGGATAAAATGGTTTTAAGCACAGATTCACCTATAAATTAAATGGAATTTTCATCAAGAAAATTTTATTTTAAGTAAAGTTTTGTTATATAAATATGGTGAATACAATGTACTGCGATGTTTGTAATACTGAATATAAATGTTATAAAAAACACTTCAAACACAAAACACACATTCAATCTTTCAGACAAATATCTCCACTTGACAAGAAACAAAACATTGTGATAGATGTGATAATGATATTCTTAAAAAATTATAATAAACCTTCATTCACGCAAACACAAGAAGAATGAAGAAAGGGAAGGTGCCACTAAATTCTCCATTTAAAACATGATGGGGCATTTAAGGACATATAAAAATAAGATTGTTTCACTTTCAAGACCCTGGACCATCTTCAATCATTGAAGCTGTGATATGGTCAATAAAGTATTGAAACTATAATTAAAAACACATTAAGTGAAATGAAAACTTTTAAGTTTTATATGGGAGTAAAATTGAATATGCTAAGAGAAGGTGATGAAACTACCCCTATATGAGGACAACCTCACTTTATCTCATCAATTCAAGATTTTGTAAGATGTGATGTTTACGATGAACTCCAGAGACAAGAACAGGATGTTGATAACACTGTAGTAGGTAGTGGATTTACTATTAACAAAATAATCTTTTTAGATATACACTCTTTAATCAGATCCTCTTCAAGCTTCAAGCAGGTTCAAACATATCATTCAAAGATTTTAACAAATCTATAAAACATCCGTTTGTGATATATGCTGATTTTGAAAGTATCCTTGAAAAGATAGATACGGTTTCTCCAAATCCAAATAAATCATACACAAATAAATATCAAAACATACTCCTTGTGATTTCTGTTATATATCAAATCATCTGTTGGTGATGAATACAAAAGTTAGAACTTTATAGAGAGAAGATGCCTCAGAGGGTTTTGTAAGACGATTGGAAAAAGACTGCATAAGACTAAGAGAATAATGGTTAAAACCTATAAACCAATGTCATTAAAAGGGAGAGAAAATGGAATTTAGAAAGACAGTATCTGTCACATTTGTGAGGAGAAAATTGAGGGAGAGGTCAAAGTTAGGGATCATTGTCATCTTCTGGAAAATATAGAGGTACAGCTCATTCCCGTTGTAATCTTAATTACAAGCCCCAAACTTTATTGGGTCGCCGAAATAGGTGACCCTTTTGTCAGTAATTCTGTCTGTTTGTTTGGATGTTTGTTTGGATGTTTGTTCGTTTGTCATCAGCATAATTGGTAGTAAACGTGGGCGGATTTTGACCAAGCTCGGGTTGTTGGTACATCTTATGACTAGTGCTTTGGAATTGTGATGGTTGCTAAGGACGCTTTGGTTCCCTAGCAACACCGAAAAACCTTCAAAATCGGTACGTTCACGGCGAAATCAATTCCGAAAGCCATTATCCCACATAGGGTTATGAAATTTGGCACGAATGATCTACAGGTGATGCTCTATCAATATATTCCGGTTTTTGTGATGTATGGAATACTTTACCCACAGCGCCCCCTACGATTAGGGTATGCGCGAAAATTGGCGAAAATTGAAGCCCCCTAGCGACCAGGTGAGTGCATCGATACGAATGAAACTTTGCAGGTTCATGGTACTCAATGAGTACTACAATTTGCCTGAGGACATATTGACCGATTTCGCTTAGGTCAGGGGTCAAAGGTCAATTAGTGCAAAAATCGATAATATGCGAGAGCTGGAGGTGCCTTCGCGCCAAATGCTACTCCTCCTAGGGTTATGGCCGGATCGTCATGAAAATTCACACTAATCTCTGGAATACATTGTGCCCAACCCTCAAGCCGGATTTTCGACTTAGATCTTTATTCACACACAGCACCCCTCGAACTTTGGGGATTCGATTTCAAACCGCATTTTCGGTACTTTTCATTCAAATGGATACTGAGTAGTTATCAGGAGATGGAACTGGATGAGATTTAATATGCATAATTTAAGGTGATTCCCTATCCGCTATATGACATCCATTTTGCTCTATATCTTATAGCTTCCATTCTCGGCGCCCATCGCCGCCTACCGGCTTGTTCCTGTCTTTCTTCACAACAACGCTCACTATGAAACACATCTATTTATAATTGAATTTTCAAGGACATCTGGAGATATTTCTGCCATTCCTAACACAGATCAAAAATACATCTCATTCACAAAAACAATTCATACATCCCAAACCATATCAGATTTCTTGACACATACAAGTTTATGGCAAGTCCATTGTCTAACTAGCATCAAATATTAAAAACTTACCGAATCTTAAATCACATTTCTCAAATCAAGAAGAGATTGAACTCTTATCACAAAAGGGAATATATCCGTAAGACTACATGGATTCATTTGAGAAGTTTAAAGAAACACAACTTCTTCAAGGGAAAGTTTCTATAGCAAGTTGAATAAACTCATATTTCCGATAGAGATTATACACAAGCTAAAAGGTTTGGGAGAAGTTTAATATCAAGAATCTTGGAGAATATCATGATTTGTATCTTAAACTAATGTATTGTTATTGACTGATGTGTTTGAAACTTTCAGAAGTCTGTCATAATAAAAATTCTTATGGATTAGACCCCACTCACTATTACACGGCCCGGGTTTTGGCTTGAGTGCTCTGTTAAAAATGACAAACAGAATTTGGAATTATTCAGTAATATAGATATGCTTTTAATGATAGAGAAGGCTAAAAGAGTTGGAATATCTCAAGTATGTTCCAAGAGATATGCTAAAGCAATAACAAATATCTTCCTGATTATAATAAGAATGAGGACATATTTTACCCTATGTATTATGATGCTAACAATTTGTATGGGTGGGCTATGTCTCAATCTTTACCTTATGGAAAACTTAAATGGGTTAAAGAAAAACATTATGAAAAGTTTTACAAAAATAATTGGATGAAGCTGAAGTTGGATATTATTTTGAGGTTGTTTAAAATATCCAGAAGAACTTCATCACAAACATAAAGACCTACCTTAGCCCCTGATAAAGAAAGTCCAAGAAAAGAATGGTTAAGTGATTACCAACAGTCATTTAATACAAAAGGTAATGTCCAGAAAAACTACTTACTACATTAATGATAAAGAAAGTTATGTTTTGCATCAAGAACTTGAAACAATATTTATCTGCTGGGTTGAGAGTGAGGGAAATTCATCGGATTTTAAATTTAAACAAAGTCATTGGTTAAAGAAGTATATTGATTTTAATAAAAAAGGAGAACAGAAGCAAAAACAGATTTTGAGAAGGACTTTTATAAATTAATGAATAATGCTGTATTTGGAAAGACTATGGAAATGTTATGAATCGACAAACAAAAGACTGGCTACATCTTGGAACAGGCTTCAAAGTCAATTAATAGACCAAGTTTTGAATGAGCGGAGGTGTTTTCAGAGAACTTTTGTGCTATTCATTTGAAAAAAGAGAGCATTGAAATGGATAAACTATTTATATAGGAACATCAATTCTTGACTTGTCAAAGTCGTTAATGTATGACTTTTACTATAATAATTTAAAATAAAAGTACAAGGATAATGTGTTATTGTTATATATGGATACAGATAGTTTTATATTAGAAATTAAGACAAGTGATGTATATATGAGGATATGATTGATAATATTGATATATATATGATACAAGTAATTATAAGTCAGGTGATTGTTGTTTTCATCAAAGAATAAAAAGGTTGTTGGTAAGTTTAAAATGAATTGGGTGGGAAGGTCATGAGTGAATTTATAGGATTGAGATCAAAGTCTTATGCTTTTACGTATATTGATAATAACATTGAAAGGTCGATAAGAAGCTAAAGGGAATAAAGAAAAATATAATCAAGGAAACAATAAACTTTAAACATTATTACAACTGTTAACCTTCAAGAAGGAAGAGTACAGAAAATGAATAAATAAGAAGTTATAAACATCAATATATACAGAAGAGATAAATAAGAAAGCATTAGGAGCTTTTGATGATAATAGATATATTTTTGAGAATGGAATCAATAGCTTCCCTTATGTTTATAAGTATAAGTGTTAAGATAGTGGGTTGGGAATTTTAACAGGCTACCACCGTCTTTTTATTGATTTATAAATGATAGAACAAGCAACAACCAAACCAAAGAGTGGAGATGTAATCAGCCTTGGTATTTAAATGGGAAACATAAAGAATGTGAGAAATATCAAATACGTCTTATTGAAGAAATAACCGGGTAAAAGTAGATAAAACAAAGAAGCGGATAAATTTAATTACAAATAAGTTGGAGGATGTAAAGAAAAAAATTAATATCATTGAATGGACTGAAAACTTTGATGGTTATCAATTGAACAATGGAAACAATTTACAACAATCTCAAAATGATGCGGCTCAGGAGGTGGTCAAAATAAGAGCATTAGAGAAGTTTATTCATTTCATTTCTGCTCAACAAAGACACTATAACAAGAACCAAGTTCCAAGTTATTATTTGTGAATATACTCGATGGAAATGAATGTTATAAGAAAATTAAGTTATTCCCTAAAGTAGAACATGAAAATTTCGTTGTTCGCTCTTTGAGTGAATTAAATATGAAAGGGAAGAAGTGCTTTAATCAGTAAGTCTCAATCTTTTATAGTCTCAATTTTACATTTGCTTTTATGGAGGGAAGGGGATACGTGGGGAGAAATTAGTCTCATTTTACATTTGCTTGAATGGGAGGGGAGAAAATCAGTCTCAATTTTACATTTGCTTGTATGGGAGGGAGGGGATAGGTGGGGAGAAAATCAGTCTCCTATTTTGGGCTTTTTGGGCTTGAGTCAGAAAGTTTTTCCCTTCCCCATTCATTTGAATGGGAGTCCCAGAAACCCCATTTATCATCTACTTCCAAGCCGTCAATTTGAGCATTACTGTAATAAAACTTTTCAATACATTTTGCCTCTGGATCCAGACTTTTGGGACACCCCTGTATATACTGTATATTATAATATTTTTTATATATTGTATATATATATATATATATATATATATATATAATATATATATATATATATTATATCCTTCTTCTTTCGGTGCTCCGTTAGGGGTCGCACACGCTCATCCGTATGATCCGCATAATGATTTGGCAAGGTTTTACGCGATGCCTCTGACGCAACCTGGTCGCCTCTTAACACAGGAATATGGTACACCTATTCTAACGGCCAGTAACTGTATCACTTCGCCGCCTCGAAGGAGACAGGCTGAGTCACCTCCTGGTGTGTATTAATTCAGCGGCCAACGGGCTTGGTCAGGATTTGGATCCCAAGCGCTCGCTACCCAACCACTAGCCACCCAGGCTTCTTCTTTCTTCTTCTTTTCTTTCGCTGCTCCGTTAGGGGTCGCCACAGCGGATCATCCGTATGATCCGCATAGTGATTTGGCACATGTTTTACGCCGGATGCCCTTCCTGACGCAACCCTGGTCGCCTCTTACGACACAGGGATATGGTCACCTATTTTATCCGGGTATACACCGGCCCAGTACACTGGTACTCATTTTGCCGACCTCGGAAGGTGACAGGCTGAGTCAACCCCTGGTGTATTAATTCAGTGGCTCAACGGGGCTTGAACTCAGGACCTTTTGGATCCCAACCGCTGCCTAACCACTGCGCCAACACCAGGCTATATATCTATATAATACAAGCTGCACACTAAAAACTCGGCTCGCCGTCACACGATCCCTATGTAATTGCTGTGGCACTTAGCAGACATGCCGACAATGTTTGGGAAGTCTTGGCGTTCCATAGTACCACTTGCATTTTGCACAATGCGTATTTTTGTCATTCCCCGTGTACGGTCTGTCGTCTGCTACCAGCTATGTTGTACTGCTATCCCGTGCTGTGCACGGGTATCGCTAGTATATATATATATATATATATATATATATATATATATAATATATATATACATATATATATATCAGTGTGCATATTATATATGTATATGTATATATATATTTTATTTATTTATTGTATATACAGTGTATATGTATGTATGTATGTGTATAAAAAAATAAATAAATAAATATGTATATATTTACCTGCATACCAATATCCCCATATTCGCATGGGATACGTTCCGGGAAAAACCCATGAATGTGGGGCATTGTTTCAATGGGAAATGGGGGGATATGTTCTGGGAACTTCCCGACACACAAAAATGCGCGAATGTCGGGTTAAAATCTGCAAGTGTGGGGTTAAAAATCCGCGAGTGTTTGTTATTGTTACGGGTCTAATCCATAAGAATTTTTATTATGACAGACTTCTGAAAGTTTCAAACACATCAGTCAATAACAATACATTAGTTTTAAGATACAAATCATGATATTCTCCAA
>CM068955.1:85475755-85488578 GCA_035128595.1 Eptatretus atami | reverse complement strand
AAATTCAAACCGCGGAATTGAACCCAGCAGCATCTTCGACCACAAAAAAGTGCCCCTCCACCCAGCGCGCATACTCCCCATTACTTTGCCCTCAAAACACAACACAAACACCACAGCACAACATAACCACCTCCAAACCTACCACCTGTGGGAACTTATCATAACCACCTATTGCTTATCACTTCCTGAAAATTAGAAGAAGGGTGAGAAAGGGAGGAGAGAGAGTAAGGAGGGGTGGGGGGGGGCGAGGACAATGAAGGGATGAAATGAGGGAAGCGATGGATGGATGGGTGAATTGGTGGAAGGTGGATTCACAAGAAGTTCCACAGTTATTCATGAACCCACGACATTCCAATCTCACAGAGTGAACGTGAGGTGTAAGGAATGAATGACGAATGAGTTCCCACCTACTATTACTCCGTCTGTTTTTCCCTGCAGCATCTGTAATGAGCTTTTTGTTTTGGAAACAACTCTCCCCAATAACCTCTAAAGTACTCCAGCAGGGGGGGGGGGGGTGTTCCGAGCATCTTCCGGTGCAGTGCTCAGCATGACTGCTCCGAGGTGAAGGTTACATTTTACAAACTTTTATCAGATTTCACTAAGACAATGGAACACACGTTTATATATGTACTTCCTATACATTATCACCTAACATTGTCTTGAATGTCAATTTGTGATTTTATTTTCAAAACACAACAACAGCTGTGATTTTTTTTTTAAAGTCATTTACACCACCGTCTACTGTCTCGCCTTGGCTTACAAACCTTGGTGTGGTCCATCCATCCATCTCTTCCATACATCCATTCATCCCTTATTTCCAGGATAGAAAGGATGGGTGGATGAATATCCATCCCTTCCCTCAATCCCATCCATTCCTTCCCTCCAGCCGTTGATAAGGAACGGCAGGCTTGGCACTGCACGACACCGTGGGATGCAACACAGGCAGCTGGTCAATCGATGTATTTGTGATTGTGTTGATCAGAGGGACAGTGCAGAGGGACAGTGCAGGTACTTTGGCTGTGTATCGCCATGGCTTGCAAACGAACATCGAAGGCACTTGAACAGCACTCCCCAAATGGCTTAAGCACTCAAGTAAGCACTTTAACGAAACGGTTCATAAGGAACGGCAAGCTTGGTAAGTGATAAGCGCTCACTGTTCGGTCATATTTGAACACTTTCCAGAGATGCCCTGAATGTGAAACAATGTCCGAATTTGACAAATTAAAACTTTTTTTTTTCAACAGTCAGAACTGCTGCTAAGGTCAATTCCGTCGTTTAAATTTTGAAATTCAGCTCAGGTTAAGAGATTCGAGAGGTTATCGCACGTGAAGAAATGAAATAAAGCCATGAACACCGTCGTCTCCGGGCATTTTAAGCATCACAATGTATCCAGCGATTCGTCGGTATGACGATCAGGCATTCGATGATATGAGTGAGGAAAGTGACAAAAACAAAAAAAAACTTTATCGTTAAGAAACCATCGCGGCCTGCTCTAAGTTAAGGCATTGTTGAGCAGGCCAAAAAAGGTGACGAATTAAGGCCCCAGTGAGGTGACCAAGGATGACGTCTTGATAAAGGATAATTAAATAAGGCCGTTAATTATCTTCAAAAGGAGTGACTAAGTTAACACAAATATCCAATTTTCATTCATGCACCAGCCTTGGAATTCTCTTAGTATGTTTGCAAAGTTTCAGGCCGTGAGGTGTCATGGTCTTGGAGTTATGGAGGAAACACACACATACACACACACACACACACACACACACACACACACATTGTTATAGATAATATCATCGGTTCAGTTCTTTCGTGGAAGCAATGGTTGAGGCTGATGTAAGAGTTGAACATCAGAGGATGAATGGTTTACACATTTCCGAAGGCGAGTAAGAGATCGCGTGAAGGTCACGCAAATGATAAAAGGTCGGAGAGATGAAAAGGTCACAGTAAGCATAGAAAGCATGTCATTTGGTGCTTAACTTTTACTTTGTGACAAACAGACATGCCCTGTGGGATTCTCATTAAAAACAAAAACCCAAAACTTTTCTCACCTTCACATTCCTCATGTGATTTGACAACATTGGTTAAAAAAATAACGAATGAGAGAAAAGTACAAAATGACCTCTTACTCTTCCTTTGTGACTCTGATGTACCATACTCAGTTACAGAGTTGTTGCTGCTGAAGCAATTTCTTGGCAAGGGTTCCACTGGGTGGTTTGCCATTGCCTTCCCAGCAGTAGTGAGGGCAGAAATTTGTGATTTGTTCAGGATGCCGGCAATATGTCACCCACTCTTCGCAAAGAACACCGAGGGATCTTTAACGTCAACCAACTAATGCTGGCAGACGGGACGGCCAACTTAACGTTCATCCGAGGGACGCACACACATTAATGATTCACCCTTCCAGTGAAACACCAGGGTGACAGTTTATAGTTGGGTCAGGATTCAAACCTAGGCGAGACAGCTTAGAGACGAGTGTGCTTACCTCTCGGGGCTCCTGCCAACGCACTACTCCTCCTATATACTGTATAACATGAATACTATGACTAATACTACTTATTCTATAATACTAATATTACTTTAGACTTTCGACTCATTTTATTAACCTCCGCCATCGAAGATCGGAGGTTACTGTTTTCACCCCTTTCTGTTTGTTTGTTTGTTGTTTGTGAACAGTATTACGGAAAAACTCCTGACGGATTTTGACGAAACTTGGTGGGGGATTAGGTATGGTCCAAGGATCATGCCATTATATTTTGGACTTGGTCCAAAATCCAATATGGCCGCTATGGCGGCCAATTGAAAAAATATTTGAATTTTTTTTTTTTGCATTTCTACATGTTTTAAGTGATTTCCCACCCCCCCCCCCCCCCAAAAAAAAATGAAGAGAAAAAAAATTTTGCAACTTTTTTTTCAGCAAAATTTCGATTTTTTTTTTTGCATTTCTACATGTTATAAGTGATTTCCAACAAAAACATGCCAAAATTAATAATTGCGGCTGATTTTGGAACTTCAGGTGGATAAACCCACGTAAAATCAATTTCTGTCTCAAGGAATCTAGTTATGACGAATGAATTGAGTATGTAAAAGTTAAAAGTAAAAGGGAGTTGCAAACTATAACTCTGTGAGCACTGTTGACATCAAATTGAATGAATAGGATATCAGGTCACTTGAGTGACCTAGCAGTATTGGCGGCGGAGGTTTTGCACTCTACCGAGTGCTCCCCCTCTAGTTGATCATGTAAAAATAAGAAATTCATCTTGCCAGTCATTTTGTGCAATAAATAAATAAATAATGATGTACAATAAATCCCTTCCATGTGGCAATTGAATACTTCTTAGATTAAAGCACTCAATCCACCTGAACCATTTAAGAAATCCTTTACAAAAAAAACAACTGTCACATAAAATTACATAAACTCAACATAAAAGCATGCATCATCGAAACAACTTCACATGGATATCCATTGAAGATACCAAATGAATCATTAAAACACAGCAGATCTCTAACAGCAACACCTTCATTCAACTCATCCAGAGAATGATTCATTGTGTTGCCTCAAAGCACAAAGCACAAAGCAAGAGGGGATTTCTAAATCTACTGGTTTTAACCCCGTGGAAGTGGAATTCTTCCTCGCATATGAAAAAAAAACTATACAATAATGGAGAGGGTGATTTACATCCCCAATAATAGTCTGAAATTTCCCATCTATAGCATCCTGACATAAAACTTCTAAATATTTAACATCCTTGCCAACCACCTTACTAGCTGTCCTCACTATTCTATCCAACTACCTCCGCCACCGAAGGTCTGTCTGTTTTCGTGTAGGATATCTCAAAAGGTTGTGGACGGATCCAGATGACATTTTGTGGACAGGTTGGGCGTGTGACAAGGACGAACTGATTAGATTTTGGTTAAGGTCTGGATCCGGATACATCCTATCAATGGGATGAATACAAAACGTAAACCGTTCAGCCTGGTGATGGTATGCCCTCGACCAAGTGCTGTTCTAGTGTCATTCTGTGATCGAGATGCACCATTTTACCATAAAATACTATGGCCCCACCATAGTAGGCCTATGACTACCACCATTTAACAGCCCCAATTATTCCCATCTTCTTGTGGGGGTATCTGAGGAACGGTTTTGGCCCAAGCCTTTCACGAACTTGCTGGCCAGGTCTGACATTCGACTGAAGGTGATTTGGGCAAGAATTATTAATTTGTTCAGGTTCCCAATGATAACTCAGTTACTCTTGGAGAAAGACTCCATTGGAACTTTAACGTCCACTAATGACCAGTGCTGGCAGATGGGAGACCCGGCTTAACCTCCACATGCAAAACACCAGGATGACAGCTTATAGCTCGGGAAAGATTCAAACCCAGGCTAGACAGCTCAAAGGTGAGTGAGCACACTTCTAAGCCATCTTTCCATCCCCTGTTGTCTGTTGAAATGATATTTTTAAAAGGAGACCATTTTTGGACTGGTAACTCAATTTAATTGCAAACTCCTCCATCCGGTCCTCACAGCTTCTTGCCAGTATTTGTGATGCTTTTTTATGTCAAAGGGAATTGGTGGGAATGCTGAGAGATTGCTTTGTATCATCACAGTAGGTGTCATTTTGGTGCAGGTGCAGCTGAGAAGTGGCAGTTGGAAAGCTGCTCGAGGAGAGACAGCTGTCGAAGAGCACACATACGTTGGTGTGGCATACGTTGCTTGCGAGTGATGAGTTGACAGCAGGAGTGGAGGGATCCAGAACTGAAGAGGAATGCCCCCCAAAAAGAGAGTGCTTCGAGCACAAATGGCACGCCAGAGACGAGCCCTATGGAATTGGGGCAAGGATTGCAGCACATCCAGCGGAAAGAGGAGCCCACCACCACCGACACCTCAACCACCATGCGCAAGCATCACATGTGGAAAACTCTTTTCAGTCCTGTCACCTCTTTGTGTCTTTAGTGTGTGTGAGAGCATGGGCCTAAGTTAATGGATAAGGAGCTGGAATTATGTGAGGGATGCGTGGGGTTAGTACAGCTGTTTTGCTTGCAGTGTCTCTTTCTCCTCTGTTCCCCACATTCCTTATTATTATTAAACCTGATTTGTTCCCTGATTGGAACATTAGTTTGGTGTGTGGTACTAGATTGGGGCATATAACCACGGTGCACGTGAAGCTGTGACCATTGGAAATTGGCACTAAAACCTTGTTACGAGAAAACAAATGCAGTGGATCGTCAAGAGACTTCGAGAGAAGATCTTCAAGGAGAGAAAGGGAAATGTATAGAGGGGGATGGGGCGGTCAGGCTGTCTCATTGACTCCTCCAAGCCTGCCTGTCCACTGCCAAACTTAGGTCGACTTGACATGCATCATCCTTGATGCAGTCCCTCCACCTGTTCCACAGTCTTCCTCTTCTTTTATCTTCGCTTTAAAATCCACTGTCAACTCTCCAAGTTTCCCCTGTCCATCCTCCGGACCTGCTCAGACCACCTCACCCTTGTGCCCTGCACCTTCTTCACTGATGTTTCCCACTTTCACATTCTGCCTGACCTCAGCATTCATTGTGTGTCCTCTCAATGTCAATCCAGTGACTGCTCTCAAGTACTTCATCTCCACCAACACAAGCTTTATTTAGGTGTTCCCCCATTCATCGCCCAGGTTTCAACAAACAGAATCCTTTCTTTTTCAGCAAAAGGAATCTCTGAACGGAATCCTTTTATCTCCTCTTCCTGTCAAGGCTAGAGTGCCCCCAAGACAGTGTTCTGGGCCTCATCCTATTCTTCATCAAAGATCTGTCTGACTCTCTGGAAAATCCTCTTTATCTTTTTGCTGATGACTCCACCCTCCGCCATGACATCCCTCATCCTTCAGAGGCAGGCTGCAGCCACTTCCCTCTCTTCAGACCTTGAAAAAAAATCACAAACTTGTCAAACACTTGGAATTTGTCTTTTAACGATGAGAAATCCCACACATACTCTCTCTTTCTCTCTCTGAAAGTATCATTCCGCAAACCCTCCCATCTACTTTCTCAACAACCCACTCAAAGAAGTTCAGTTCCTCAAACTCTTGCGTCTCACTCTCAGTTATGATCTCTCTTGGGCAAGCCACATTTAAAAGTTGGTCTCCAAAGGCAGACGTCGTGCAAACTTGTTCCTTGGCAAACATGAACTCCTATCCACAGCTTGATGGAATACTGCTCTCACCTCTTGGCTGGGGCCCCTGCCTCACACCTTGCTAAGCTTGACACCGTGAAACCAAGGCATTCAAGATCATTGGAATATCTTGCAATGAATCTGAGTCGATGGGCCTATCACCTCACCATTGCCGGCAACCCCCTTGTGAAACTGCAAAAATCCAGAACCACTGCTCACCACCTCCACTCATTTGTTCCTCTTTTTTCCCACCTGTGAAATCAACTTCCACACTCTCTTCAATTTCATTCTTCCCTCCAGGTCTTCAAGACAGCTGTTCACCACCATCTCAAATCATCCCCCATACAAAACCATGATTTTTTCTACACCCGTTAAACCACCACCCACCCCTCCCAAAATTTTTCTGCTGTATCCATATTGTCCACCCCTTGCCTTCTCCCTTACACCTGTCATTGTTACCTACACCCCTTGGTGTCCATTCTATTTTCTCCCTGCTACTGGCGTTTCCCCCTTCTCCTCCTGATGTTCCTTTTGTTATGTTGTGTGCTAATTCGTTCTGTGTTCTCGCTCTTCTTTGAGCATTGACTATGTACACAAAAAAAACAACCATACTGGCATCTTCATGGTCTAAGACGAAGTAAGGAAAAAAATTTTTCACTAATCATACACGGAAGTAGAGAGTTCATGGAACACCTTACCTCATGCAGTCTTGAGGATGAGGACTTAGGAAAGGGTCTTTTCAACTCTTGGTTTGCGTTTCCAAGCACTTTGTATGTAAATTAGCTTTGTTCATCAACTTTTAATAACAGGCGCAATGGTAACCATACAAAGCTGATCGGTCAAATGGAATAGTCAGGAGGTTAAACCTTCTGCCAACTCTTCTCAGAGAAACTGACGATCTTTGAACATTTACAAAACCGGAAATAGAAGAAACAGACTTTCAACAACAACAACAGCAACCTCAGGGCCGAACATTTCCGAGCAGGCAAGAAACCCCGCCATCTCGGCTTCGGGCTAACAGGCCACGCCCCTAAGCTTATGATTGGTCGGTGTGACGTCGGAGAAGAGGACATGATCGGAGAGCAGATAGTTGGTGTGAAGATGGCAGTCAGAGTACATAAGACCTCTCTGGCTTCTCCCCAACGCGACGATAAAATATGGCAGCACGATTCTTGTTGTTCATGCTGATGTGCATTTGCCCGCGTGCTGGAGCAAGACGCTAGCCATTGTCTGTTCGGCTGAGTCACGAAGTTGTACGTTTCTGAGGAGAGGAGAACGGGAGAACAGCACGCCTCGTGGCCTTATCTCGGGGCCTCAGAAATCGTCCCGTCGTATGGTCAAGGAGAAAGGTGGCGGCCATTTGCGACGAGCAGACCTGGTGTAAGAAAGGAGCGAGGTCGGCACCTTCATTCGTAAGAAGAAACTGTACGAAGGTTTGTAGACCCTTTACGAAGGAGGATCACCCGCGTGGATCACCACGTACATTTTCCGTGCAGAGAGCGGCCTGGCGCCATTTTGGGTGCGGTTTCCCGTGCAGGACGCGGTTCGATCCCGAAGCTCCGAAAATATCATCTCTGGACACCCGGATAAATGCCAGAATAATGGAAGGGATTTTATTTTATTTTATCTTTCCCCTTGTCTGTTTCTGTATCTGTGTGGAGGCGTCTCAATATTAGCTCTAGTTTACCTCACGCTACATTACCCCATGCTTTGATTTATTTTCGTCGTTCCGCTTTGACTAAATTTTATTATTCCGCTTTGATATATTTCCATTACAAACATTTGATTTATGTTCATTAAACCCGTTGTGGGTTCGAGTATAAACCTGTACTTTCAATCTGCTGCGCGTCCTTGCCGCCCTCCATCCCACGCGCGCCATGATCTCCAAGGATCAAGTGTTCGCCTCCAAGGTAGAGCCGTTCAGCTATCCTCCCAGGTCGGTCTTAACCAGTGTGGACACAAGAGTGTTACGAAACTGCAGGTTCGTGTTCCGATTCATGTTCTCCAGTCTACAGAGTTCAAAATATACAATTCAATTGAAATTTAGCGGTTCTTCGATCATAGCCTGACGTCTGCATACAGACAGAGTGAACCAATTGATTAACCCCGCTTCACACTACGCACGCGAGGTAATGGATTGTAAAAGCCTTTGACGCTTGTAGGACATTTTGCAACGACTACTGCGGTCGCAATTATTCCCACCCTCCCGTGACGCGGCCAGAAAAAGTTTCTGGCCGAAATCTTTCACAAACTGGCTGACTGACGTTCAACGAAAAGTGGTTTGGTCAGGAATTAGTAATTTGTTCAAGATGCCGTTAATAACTCACTGACTTTTTGTGAAGAACACAGTGGGATCTTTAACATCCACCAACTGTTTGCTAATAGATGGGACACCGAGCTTAACATCCATCCAAGGGATGACACATATAATGGAGCCATGCCTGTGAAACACCAGGATTACGGTTTACAGCTGGGTCGGGATTCAAACAGAGGCTAGACGGCTTCGAGGAGAGTGTGCTCCAGTGCTTGCTTCGACCATGGATTAGACCACCTGCACAAGCACATTGTGGTTCTACTGCAAGGTGTTTCACGAGGTATCATCGTGTCCTTGTCATAAAATCCAGAGCAATTCACAAATCAAATCAAGTCATAACTTGGATCGTATACATCAGAATTTATTCAACATTAACTATTTTAATAATCTCACTTTTATACCCTCAAAACCTTTCCACCAGCTGTGCTTAGAGTACAAAGAAACCTTTTGGCCTCCAAATCAAAACGTCAGGTTTTTTTTTACGAGTGCGAGTCGAAATCGGTACCAACTTTACAAGGATGTGGCCACTTTGAGGAAAAGTCAAATGTTTTCATTGATCTTCCTTGATGGAAGGATATATTAGCTGTGGTGAGTTAAAATGGAATCTACATGACCTGTGGGTCATGACAACAGCGAAAACAACTACGAAATAATCACTTCCCATCGCCATTGGCTTGATCGATAAATGCCTCATCGAGACGAGGGTAATATATCTAATGTGCGAGCGAAGATTTCACCTGTAAGTTCCATCAATCTCACTAACCACGCTGGAAAATCAAACTGACCTGCCGATCACTTTAATGGTGGGTTTTCAGAATTATCCCATAATGCGGTGCGCTGCCTTGTTCGTTGTATTCACTCCCATGGCAACAATTGTATCGGGAGCTCAACAATCTAGCTTGTTTATCTCGTTATTCTGACTTACTGCAATGGAAGGTTACACGAATTATTTGGCCTTGTTCGGTCTTGATTACCTTTTCTCGCTTGTTTAGCTTACCAACCAATATGGCGCCAAGCACTGCATCATGGGTACTGAAACCCCTCAATAGGAGAAATGAAAATACAAAATTGGAGAGAAGTCAACTGAACGATAATTATCCAACCAACGGGTGTCTTTTTGAACCTCAGACCTACATTTTGATGTGTTATTACTTGCAAAGTCGAAGATTTTTCAAGTGTATCGGTCGGTCGATTTTGTTATTCTGTCTGTCTGTCTGTCTGTCTGTCTGTCAATCGCCGACAGGTCACAATTTCAAACCAATCTTCACCACATTGTAGAGTTTGTCATAAGGAAGAAACCTATTGTTTTTTTTTTTTAGGTCAAAAGGTCAAAAGGTCAAAATGTCAACAACTTAGGTGATAATTCTGAAATCCTCAATTTTCATTAGATTGACTTGAAATTTGAAGAGAACTTATTTTTCAGGTCAATGAATTCATCAACTTGCCAATTATTTTTGAGGTCATCATGGGCCAAAAGGTGAACAACTAAGGTGAGATTTCAAAAATCTTCAATTTTCATCTGATTCACTTGAAATTTGCAGAGGAGTTGGATATTTTGTCATTGACTTCAACCACCAATTATTGTTGAGATAAAATTTGTTTTATGGATTTTGAAAGTAGCGTGCTCTGCACGACGTCTTCTTCTTGTTATTCTGTCCGTCCGTTTATTACCTACAGGTCACAATTCTAAACCGATCTTCATGAAACTTTACCAAGTTGTAGAGTAGTCTCAACTGAGAAGCCTATTGATTTTGAGGTCAAAGGTCATCTTGAGGTCAAATTTCTAAAATCGTCATTTTTCATCCGATTGATTTGAAATTTGAACAAGATTTGCATATCGTGTCACTGAATTGGGAAACTAACTATTTTTAAGGTCAAAAGGTCAAAGATCAAACTTCAAATCATCAATTTTCAAATGAAAAATTGTCAATTACATCCTATTAACTTGAAAGTTGAAAAGGATTTGCATAGTCCATCACTGAATTGGGAAAGCCAACTATTTTTGAGGTCAAAAGGTCAAAGTCAAACTTCTAAAATCATCAATTTTAATCTGAAAAATAATCAATTTTCATCCGATTGACCTGAGCTTTGATTCAATTTTAATCATAACAAAATGGACAATTTTATGTATCCATGGCAACCTTTGACAAGGGGACGGGGGGTGGTGAATTTTGCAAGTATCTTTTTTTTTTGCAAGGGGGTGGAACATCAAAAGAAGTTTCATCACTGATGTGAAACTTCAGCAGATTGAATAAAATTTAGTGCTTCTGAGTCGGGGTCACAAAAGTCCCAAGTTGGATGGTTAATTTTAGATTATACATACATATATATATATATTTATTTTTTTTCGTGTTTGTTGATTTTATCAATAAAACACCATATTTAGTCATTGATATATTTATTAGGTATGCACACAGGGGGCATTTACCTTTTGTAAATTCGTCCGAATCCATCCACAACATTTTGAAATATCGTTTTTGGCATTATCTCTCAATAGTGAAGAATCACTTAATAACTAGAAAGTTCATAGAATACATTACTCCACATGGTCTTGAGAAAAACGGACTTGGGCTCAGTCTACGAGCCGCAAATTTGATTGGACGTGATGAAGTTAAATGCCGTAATATTTTTGAAATAACAGAGACTTTATAGGTCGTAGAAGAAAAAAAATCAGAAATTTATTTCTGTTGATACAGCTTCTATTATTTAACACGTTATACAAGTCCTTTGTGCGTGTTCATTTCCTTTGTGACATCCTTAAACACAGTACGTTTCCTGTTTGGAATGATTTCCAATTTTGTTTGACTGCCAAACAGGTAGATAGAGTGAAATAATTATTGTACTCTGCTCTACGAGTGTACGATTGGGACAAATTCAGAGGCAAATATGTTAAACTACAGTTTTGTTTTCCGATCCGTGTTCAAAATGTAACATTCAATTGAAATTAAGTTGTTCCTCGATTATAAACTGACGTTTGTAGACAGAGAGACAAACATACAGAGACAAGTGATCCAATTGCTTAACCACACTTTTCACTTCGCGTGCGCAGAGTAATAAAAAAAGATTATCATATCCGGATCTTCACCAAAATCTAATTCGTCCTTGTCACACACCAAACCTGTCCACCAAATTTCGTCCAAATCCATCCAAACTTTTTGAGATATCCTGCTCACAGACAGAGACAAACAGGGGTGAAAACATAACCTCCGTCCATCTTCTTTGGCAAGTATCGCAAGTGTTTTATGGGTTTTGCAAGTGGTGGAGGTAATAAGGAGGTAATGTTGTGTCAGTTCAGGCCAGGTTAGATCTGTGACTTGCTACAGGTATCATGTAAACCTGTACTAACCTGTTCCACGGTCGGGTTGTCGGCGACTAAACCGCCTCCCCCACCAGGTTTTTTTTGGTGAGGAGGGTGTATGGATATGGACACCGAGCAGGATTAAAATCAAAACCTGTCAAAGGGCAGAGGAGCTCCTTGTGAGCCAACGGCCATCCATATCTACTGCCTAACTGTGTCTGTGGACGTCCTCCTGCAGTTGGGTGACTTTTATTAGGAGGTTGGTGGCAGGATTTGCACTCCGGCCACCATAAAACCCTTCATTCCGCAAAACACAAAAACGCAAAGAAATCTGAAAACCCACTCCGTGGGAGTACCTCCTGTGCAGCTTCCCTTCGCAGGGCAGCTCACCGGATGACGGGATGGGGCAAAGCCTTCGGGACCCCAATCTTTGATGATAGGAGGGAACCACGGGGTAACATCCCTGGTGAGATTGCGGGAGAGTGTGTCGGAGTGGTGCGTGAGGTGTCGTCCACCAGACGGCGGTCTCCTTGGGTTAACTGAGGCGGTCCCTTCGGGTGGGTGCCTGGAATGTCCTATCCCTAAGAGAGGATGATCACCTGTCTCTGTAATCATCTGGGCTCAAGCGTTTGGACATCGGTATTGCAGCACTCTCTGAGGTCGAAGACCGGATTGTGGCGAGATCATGGTGGGTGGTTACAAATACTATGGTCTGGTCACTTGTGATGGTTACCATACCCAAGGAGTTGCTGTAGCTGTGTCCAATAAGCTGACCCCAATGATAATTGAGGTAAACACGGTCAACGAGCGTATTATGAGATTAAGGATTCGTCACTCCTTAGGTGTCATTTCCCTGTCTCTGTTTATGCTCCGACTGAGGCGAGTGATCTCACCGTGAAGGATGCATTCTACGCCACGCTCGAGTCTGTGGTTGATCAGTGCCCCAGACGAGATACACTCTAGTCTTGGGGGATTTCAATGCATCGACTGGAACTGATAGGGATGGTTACTCCCCATGAGTCAGGAACTCTGAACCTGAACAGCACTAAGTTCCTTGACTTTGCAAGAAAGT
>CM068955.1:85462927-85475730 GCA_035128595.1 Eptatretus atami | reverse complement strand
TCCCTTCGGGTGGGTGCCTGGAATGTCCTATCCCTAAGAGAGGATGATCACCTGTCTCTGTAATCATCTGGGCTCAAGCGTTTGGACATCGGTATTGCAGCACTCTCTGAGGTTCGAAGACCGGATTGTGGCGAGATCATGGTGGGTGGTTACAAATACTATTGGTCTGGTCACTTTGATGGTTACCATACCCAAGGAGTTGCTGTAGCTGTGTCCAATAAGCTGACCCCAATGATATGAGTAACACCGGTCAACGAGCGTATTATGAGATTAAGGATTCGTCACTCCTTAGGTGTCATTTCCCTGTCTCTGTTTATGCTCCGACTGAGGCGAGTGATCTCACCGTGAAGGATGCATTCTACGCCACGCTCGAAGTCTGCACTTCTAGTCTTGGGGGATTTCAATGCATCGACTGGAACTGATAGGGATGGTTACTCCCCATGAGTCAGGAACTCTGAACCTGAACAGCACTAAGTTCCTTGACTTTGCAAGAAGTCATGGACTTAGGGTGGCCGGTTCATGGTTAATGACGAATGAGTTCCCACCTACTTTACTCCGTCTGTTTTCCCTGCAGCATCTGTAATGAGCTTTGTTTGGAAACAACTCTCCCCAATAACCTCTAAAGTTCCAGCAGGGGGGGGGGGGGGTGTCTCGACATCTCCGGGGCAGTGCTCAGCATGACTGCTCCGAGTGAAGGTTACATTTTACAAACTTTTATCAGATTTCACTAAGACAATGGAACACACGTTTATATATGTACTCTCCTATACATTATCACCTAACATTGTCTTGAATGTCATTTGTGATTTTATTTTCAAAACACAACAACAGCTGTGATTTTTTTTTAAAAGTCATTTACACCACCGTCTACTGTCTCGCCTTGGCTTACAAACCTTGTGTGGTCCATCCATCCATCTCTTCCATACATCCAATATCATCCCTATTTCCAGGATAGAAAGGATGGGTGGATGAATATCCATCCCTTCCCTCAATCCCATCCATTCCTTCCCTCCAGCCTTGATAAGGAACGGCAGGCTTGGCACTGCACGACACCGTGGATGCAACACAGGCAGCTGGTCAATCGAGTATTTGTGATTGTGTTGATCAGAGGGACAGTGCAGAAGACATGCAGGTACTTGGCTGTGTATCGCATGGCTTGCAACACAACATCGAAAGCACTTAACAGCACTCCCCAAATGTTAAGCACTCAAGTAAGCACTTTAACGAACGGTTCATAAGGAACGGCAAGCTGGTAGTGATAACGCTCACTGTCGTTCATATTTGAACACTTTCCAGATCCCTGAATGTGAAACAATGTCCGAATTTGACAAATTAAAACTTTTTTTTTTTCAACAGTCAGAACTGCTGCTAAGGTCAATTCCGTCGTTTAAATTTTGAAATTCAGCTCAGGTTAAGAGATTCGAGGTTATCGCACGTGAAGAAATGAAATAAAGCCATGAACACCGTCGTCTCCGGGCATTTTAAGCATCACAATGTATCCAGCGATCTGTCGGTATGACGATCAGGCATTCGATGATATGAGTGAGGAAAGTGACAAAAACAAAAAAAACTTTATCGTTAAAGAACCATCGCGGCCTGTCTAAGTTAAGGCATTGTTGAGCAGGCCAAAAAAGTGACGAATTAAGGCCCCAGTGAGGTGCACAAGGATGAGTCTTGATAAAGGATAATAAATAAGGCCGTTAATTATCTTCAAAAGAGTGACTAAGTTAACACAAATATCCAATTTCATTCATGACACAGCCTTGGAATCTCTTAGTATGTTTGCAAAGTTTCAGGCCGTGAGGTGTCATGGTCTGGAGATTATGGAGGAAACACACACATAACACACACACACACACACACACACACACACACACATTGTTATAGATTATATCATCGGTTCAGTTCTTCGGAAGCAATGGTTGAGGTGATGTAAGAGTTGAACATCAGAGGATGAATGGTTTACACATTCCGAAGGCGAAAAGAGATCGCGTGAAGGTCACGCAAATGATAAAAGGTCGGAGAGATGAAAAGGTCACGTAAGCATAGAAAGCATGTCATTGGTGCTTAACTTTTACTTTGTGACAACAGACATGCCTGTGGGATTCTCATTAAAAACAAAACCCAAAACTTTTTCACCTTCACATCCTCATGTTATTGACAACATGGTTAAAAAATAACGAATGAGAGAAAGTACAAAATGACCTCTTACTCTTCCTTTGTGACTCTGATGTACCATACTCAGTACAGAGTTGTTGCTGCTGAAGCAATTTCTTGGCAAGGTTCCACTGGGTGGTTTGCCATGCCTTCCCAGCAGTAATGAGGCGAGAATTTGGATTTGTTCAGGATGCCGGCAATATCATCCACTCTTCGCAAAGAACACCGGGGGATCTTTAACTCAACCAACTAATGCTGGCAGACGGGACGGCCAACTTAACATTCATCCGAGGGACGCACCACATTAATGATTCACCCTTCCAGTGAACACCAGCCAGGTGACATTTATAGTTGGGTCAGGATTCAAACCTAGGCAGAAGAAGCTTAGAGACGAGTGTGCTTACCTCTCGGGGCTCCTGCCAACGCTACTACTCCTCATATACTGTATTAACATGAATACTATGACTAATACTACTTATTTATATACTAATATTACTTTAGACTTTCGACTCATTTTATTAACCTCCGCCATCGAAGATCGAGGGGTACTGTTTTCACCCCTTTCTTGTTGTTTGTTTGTTTGTTGTGAACAGTATTACGGAAAAACTCCTGACGGATTTTGACGAAACTTGGTGGGGGATTAGGGTATGGTCCAAGGATCATGCCATTAATTTTGGACTTGTCCAAAATCCAATATGGCGCTATGGCGGCCAATTTGAAAAAATATTTGAATTTTTTTTTTGCATTCTACATGTTTTAAGTGATTTCCACCCCCCCCCCCCCCCCAAAAAAAAATGAAGAGAAAAAAAATTTGCAACTTTTTTTCAGCAAAATCGATTTTTTTTTTGCATTTCTACATTTATAGTGATTTCCAACAAAACATGCCAAAAATTATAATTGCGGTGATTTTGGAACTTCAGGTGGATAAACCCACGTAAAATCAATTTCTGTCTCAAGGAATCTAGTTATGACGAATGAATTGAGTATGTAAAGTTAAAAGTAAAGGGAAAGTTGCAAACTATAACTCTGTGAGCACTGTTGACATCAAATTGAATGAATAGGATATCAGGTTCACTTGAGTGACCTAGCAGTATTGGCGGCGGAGGTTTTGCACTACCGAGTGCTCCCCTCTAGTTGATCATGTAAAAATAAGAAATTCATCTTGCCAGTCATTTGTGCAATAAATAAATAAATAATGATGTACATAAATCCTTCCATGTGGCAATTGAATACTTCTTAGATTAAAGCACTCATCCACCTGAACCATTTAAAAATCCTTTACAAAAAAACAACTGTCACATAAATTACATAAACTCAACATAAAAGCATGCATCATCGAAACAACTTCACATGGATATCCATTGAAGATACCAATGAATCATTAAACACAGCAGATCTCTAACAGCAACACCTTCATTCAACTCATCCAGAGAATGATTCATTGTGTTGCCTCAAAGCACCAAGCACAAGCAAGAAGGATTTCTAAATCTACTGTTTTACCCCGTGGAAGTGGAATTCTTCCTCGCATATGAAAAAAAACTATACAAATTGAAGGGTGATTTACATCCCCAAAATATCTGATTCCATCTAGCACTGAATAAACTTCTAAATATTATCCTTGCAACCCCTTACTAGCTGTCCACTTCTATCATACCTCCCACGAAGCTGTCTGTTTCGTGTAGATATCTCAAAGGTTGGACGGATCCAGATACATTGTGACAGGTGGTCGTGTGACAAGACGAACTGTATTAGATTTTGGTAATCCTGGATCCGGATACTTCTAAATATTTAATATTCTCAACCACTTTACTACAAGTCACCAGAACATACTCGCCAACGTATAGGCTGTTTCGTAGAGATATCTCAAAAAGTTGTGGACGGATCCAGATGACAATTGTTGGAAGTGGGCGTGTGACAAGGAAACTGTATTAGATTTGTGGTTAAGGTCTGGATCCAGGTACATCCTATCAATGGAATGAATACAAAAACGTAAACCGTTCAGCCTGGTGATGGTATGCCTCGACCAAGTGCTGTTCTAGTTCATTTCTGTGATCGAGACCATCCATTTACCATAGAAATACTATGGCCCCACCATAGTAGGCCTATGACTCCACTATTAACAGCCCCAATATTTCCCACTCTCTTGTGGGGGTATCTGAGAGAACGGTTTTGGCCCAAGCCTTTCACGACTTGTGCCAGGTCTGACATTCGACTGAAAGGTGATTTGGGCAAGAATTATTAATTTGTTCAGTGTTCCCAATGATAACTCAGTTACTCTTGGAGAAAAGACTCCATTGGAACTTAACGTCCACTAATGACCAGTGCTGGCAGATGGGAGACCCCGCTTAACCCCAATGCAAAACACCAGGATGACAGCTTATAGCTTCGGGAAAGACTTCAAACCCAGGCTAGACAGCCCAAAGGTGAGTGAGCACACTTCTAAGCCATCTTTCATCCCCTGTGTCTGTTGAAATGATATTTTTAAAAGGAGACCATTTTTGGACTGGTACTCATAATTGCAAACTCCTCCCATCCGGTCCTCACACTTCTTGCAGTATTTGTGATGCTTTTTATGTCAAAGGAATTGGTGGGAATGCTGAGAGATTGCCTTTGTATCATCACAGTAGTGTCATTTTGGTGCAGGTGCAGCTGAGAAGTGGCAGTTGAAAGCTGCTCGAGGAGAGACAGCTGTCGAAGAGCACACATACGTTGGTGTGGCATCGTTGCTTGCGAGTGATGAGTTGACAGCAGGAGTGGAGGGATCCAGAACTGAAGAGGAATGCCCCCCAAAAAGAGAGTGCTTCGAGCACAATGGCACGCCAGAGACGAGCCTATGAATTGGGCAAGGATTGCAGCACTCCAGCGGAAAAGAGGAGCCCCCACCACGACACCTCAACCACATGCGCAAGCATCACATGTGGAAAACTCTTTCAGTCCTGTCACCTCTTTGTGTCTTTATGTGTGTGAGACATGCGCTAAGTAATGGATAAGGAGCTGGAATTATGTGAGGGATGCGTGGGGTAGTACCAGCTGTTTTGCTTGCAGTGTCTCTTTCTCCTCTGTTCCCCACATTCCTTATTGTATTAATACTAATTTTTCCCTGTTTTTTGAACATTAGTGTTTGGGTGGTACTAGATTGGGGCAATATAACCACGGTGCACGTGAAGCTGTGACCATTGGAAATTGGCACTAAAACCTTGTTACGAGAAAAACAAATGCAGTGGATCGTCAAGAGACTTCGAGAGAAGATCTTCAAGGAGAGAAAGGGAAATGTATAGAGGGGATGGGGCAGTCAGGCTGTCTCATTGACTCCTCCAAGCCTGCTCTGTCCACTGCCAAACTTAGGTCGACTTAGACATGCATATCCTTGATGCAGTCCCTCCCCTGTTCCACAGTCTTCCTCTTCTTTTATCTTCGCTTTAAAATCCACTGTCAACTCTCCAAGTTTCCCCTGTCCATCCTCCGGACCTGCTCAGCACCCTCACCCTTGGCCCTGCACCTTCTTCACTGATGTTTCCCACTTTCACATTCTGCCTGACCTCAGCATTCATTGTGTGTCCTCTCAATGTCAATCCAGTGACTGCTCTCAAGACTTCATCTCACCAACACAACTTATTTAGGTGTTCCCCCATTCATCGCCCAGGTTCAACAAACAGAACCTTTCTTTTTCAGCCAAAAGGAATCTCTGAACGGAATCCTTTATCTCCTCTTCCTGTCAAGCTAGAGTGCCCCCAGACAGTGTTCTGGGCTCATCCTATTCTTCATCAAAGATCTGTCTGACTCTCTGGAATCCCTCTTTATCTTTTTGCTGATGACTCCACCTCCGCCATGACATCCCTCATCCTTCAGAGCAGGCTGCAGGCCACTTCCCTCTCTTCAGACCTTGAAAAAAAATCACAAACTTGTCAAACACTTGGATTTGTCTTTTAACGATGAGAAATCCCACACTACTCTCTCTTTCTCTCTCTGAAAGTATCATTCCGCCAAACCCTCCCATCTACTTTCTCAACAACCCACTCAAAGAAGTTCAGTTCTCAAACTCTTGCGTCTCACTCTCAGTATGATCTCTCTTGGGCAAGCCACATTTAAAAGTTTGGTCTCCAAGGCAGACGTCGTGCAAACTTGTTCCTTGGCAAACATGAACTCCTATCCACAGCTTGATGGAATACTGCTCTCACCTCTTGGCTGGGGCCCCTGCCTCACACCTTGCTAAGCTTGACACCGTGAAACCAAGGGCATTCAAGATCATTGGAATATCTGCCATGAATCTGAGTCGATGGGCCTATCACCTCACCATTGCCGACAACCCCCTTGTGAAACTGCAAAAATCCAGAACCACTGCTCACCACCTCCACTCATTTGTTCCTCTTTTTCCCCACCTGTGAATCAACTTCCACACTCTCTTCAATTCATTCTTCCTCCAGTCTCAAGACAGCTGTTCACCACATCTCAAATCATCCCCCATACAAACCATGATTTTCTACACCCGTTAAACCACCACCCACCCTCCCAAAATTTTTCTGCTGTATCCATATTGTCCACCCCTTGCCTTCTCCCTTACACCTTCATGTTACCTACACCCCTTGGTGTCCATTCTATTTTCTCCTGCTACTGGCGTTCCCCCTTCTCCTCTGAGTTCCTTTGTTATGTTGTGTGCTAATTCGTGCTGTTTTCTCGCTCTCTTTGAGCATTGACTATGTACACAAAAAAACAACCATACTGGCATCTCATGGTCTAAGACGAAGTAAGGAAAAAAATTTTCACTAATCATACACGGAAGTAGAGAGTTCATGGAACACCTTACCTCATGCAGTCTTGAGGATGAGGACTTAGGAAAGGGTCTTTTAACTCTTGGTTTGCGTTTCCAAGACTTTGTATGTAAATTAGCTTTGTTCATCAACTTTTAATAACAGGCGCAATGGTAACCATACAAAGCTGATCGGTCAAATGGAATAGTCAGGAGGTTAAACCTGTCTGCCAACTTTCTCAGAGAAACTGTACGATCTTTGAACATTTACAAAACCGGAAAATAGAAGAAACAGACTTTCAACAACAACAACAAACAGCAACCTCAGGGCCGAACATTTCCGAGCAGGCAAGAAACCCCGCCATCTCGGCTTCGGCAACAGCACGCCCCTAAGCTTATGATGGTCGGTTGACGTCGGAGAAGAGGACAGTGATCGGAGAGCAGATAGTTGGTGTGAAGATGGCAGCAGAGTACATAAGACCTCTCTGCTTCTCCCCAACGCGACGATAAAATATGGCAGCACGATTCTTGTTGTTCATGCTGAGTGCATTTGCCCGCGTGCTGGAGCAAGACGCTAGCCATTGTCTGTTCGGCTGAGTCACGAAGTTGTACGTTTCTGAGGAGGAAGGACAGAACAGCACGCCTCGTGGCCTTATCTCGGGGCTCAGAAATCGTCCCGTCGTATGGTCAAGAGAAAGGTGCGGCCATTTGCGACGAGCAGACCTGGTGTAAGAAAGGAGCGAGGTCGGCACCTCATCGTAAGAAGAAACTGTACGAAGGTTTGTAGACCCTTTACGAAGGAGGATCACCCGCGTGGATACACCACGTACATTTTCCGTGCAGAGAGCGGCCTGGCGCATTTTGGGTGCGGTTTTCCGTGCAGGACGCGGTTCGATCCCAAGCTCCGAAAAATCATCTCTGGACACCCGGATAAATGCCAGAATAATGGAAGGGATTTTATTTTATTTATCTTTCCCCTTGTCTGTTTCTGTATCTGTGTGGAGGCGTCTCAATATTAGCTCTAGTTTACCTCACGCTACATTACCCATGCTTGATTTATTTTCGTCGTTCCGCTTTGACTAAATTTTATTATCCGCTTTATATATTCCATTACAAACATTTGATTATGTTCATTAACCCGTGTGGTTCGAGTATAAACCTGTACTTTCAATCTTGCTGCGCGTCCTTGCCGCCCTCCATCCCACGCGCGGCATGATCTCCAAGGATCAAGTGTTCGCCTCCAAGGTAAAGCCGTTCATATCCTCAGGTCGGTCTTAACCAGTGTGGACACAAGAGTGTTACGAAACTGCAGGTTCGTGTTCCGATTCATGTTCTCCAGTCTACAGAGTTCAAATATACAATTCAATTGAAATTAGCGGTTCTTCGATCATAGCCTGACGTCTGCATACAGACAGAGTGAACCAATTGATTAACCCCGCTTCACACTACGCACGCGGGT
Source organism: Eptatretus atami (assembly GCA_035128595.1). Classification (NCBI taxonomy): domain Eukaryota; kingdom Metazoa; phylum Chordata; class Myxini; order Myxiniformes; family Myxinidae; genus Eptatretus; species Eptatretus atami. Next base: position 85,467,367 of record CM068955.1, on the reverse strand, counting down.
AATGGATTGTAAAAGCCTTTGACGCTTGTAGGACATTTTGCAACGACTACTGCGGTCGCAATTATTCCCACCCTCCCGTGACGCGCCAGAAAAAAGTTTCTGGCCGAAATCTTTCACAAACTGGCTGACTGACGTTCAACGAAAAGTGGTTTGGTCAGGAATTAGTAATTTGTTCAAGATGCCGTTAATAAACTCACTGACTTTTTGTGAAGAAACACGTGGGATCTTTAACATCCACCAACTGTTTGCTAATAGATGGGACACGAGCTTAACATCCATCCAAGGGATGACACATATAATGGAGCCATGCCTGTGAAACACCAGGATTACGGTTTACAGCTGGGTCGGGATTCAAACAGAGGCTAGACGGCTTCGAGGAGAGTGTGCTCAGTGCTTGCTCGACCATGGATTAGACCACCTGCAAAGCACATTGTGGTTCTACTGCAAGGTGTTTCACGAGGTATCATCGTGTCCTTGTCATAAATCCAGAGCCAATTCACAAATCAAATCAAGTCATAACTTGGATCGTATACATCAGAATTTATTCAACATTAACTATTTTAAATAATCTCATTTATACCCTAAAACCTTTCCACCAGCTGTGCTTAGAGTACAAGAAACCTTTTGGCTCCAAATCAAAACGTCAGGTTTTTTTTACGAGTGCGAGTCGAAATCGGTACCAACTTTACAAGGATGTGGCCACTTGAGGAAAAGTCAAATGTTTTCATTGATCTTCCTTGATGGAAGGAATATATTAGCTGTGGTGAGTTAAAATGGAATCTACATGACCTGTGGGTCATGACAACAGCGAAAACAACTACGAAATAATCACTTTCCCATCGCCATTGGCTTGATCGATAAATGCCTCATCAGACGAGGTAATATATCTAATGTGCGAGCGAAGATTTCACCTGAAGTTCCATCAATCTCACTAACCACGCTGGAAAATCAAAACTGACCTGCCGATCACTTTAATGGTGGGTTTTCAGAATTATCCCATAATGCGGTGCGCTGCCTTGTTCGTTGTATTCACTCCCATGGCAACAATTGTATCGGAGCTCACAATCTAGCTTGTTTATCTCGTTATTCTGACTTACTGCAATGGAAGGTTACACGAATTATTTGGCCTTGTTCGGTCTTATTACCTTTTCTCGCTTGTTTAGCTTACCAACCAATATTGGCGCCAAGCACTGCATCATGGGTACTGAAACCCCTCAATAGGAGAAATGAAATACAAATTGGAGAGAAGTCAACTGAACGATAATTATCAACCAACGGGTGTCTTTTTGAACCTCAGACCTACATTTTGATGTGTTATTACTTGCAAAGTCGAAGATTTTTCAAGTGTATCGTCGGTCGATTTTGATCTGTTCTGTCTGTCTTGTCTGTCTGTCAATCGCCGACAGGTCACAATTTCAACCAATCCCTTCACCACATTGTAGAGTTTGTCATAAGGAGAAACCTATTGTTTTTTTTTTAGGTCAAAAGGTCAACAATGTCACAACTTAGGTGATAATTCTGAAATCCTCAATTTTCATTAGATTGACTTGAAATTTGAAGAGAACTTATTTTTCAGGTCAATGAATTCATCAACTTGCCAATTATTTTTGAGGTCATCATGGGCCAAAAGGTGAACAACTAAGGTGAGATTTCCAAAATCTTCAATTTTCATCTGATTCACTTGAAATTTGCAGAGGAGTTGGATATTTTGTCATTGACTTCAACCACCAATTATTGTTGAGATAAAATTTTTTTATGGATTTTGAAAGTAGCGTGCTCTGCACGACGTCTTCTTCTTGTTATTCTGTCCGTCCGTTTATTACCTACAGGTCACAATTCTAAACCGATCTTCATGAAACTTTACCAAGTTGTAGAGTAGTCTCAACTTGAGAAGGCCTATTGATTTTGAGGTCAAAGGTCATCTTGAGGTCAAATTTCTAAAATCGTCCATTTTTCATCCGATTGATTTTGAAATTTGAACAAGATTTGCATAGTCGTGTCAGAATGCATTGGGAAAACTAACTATTTTTGAGGTCAAAAGGTCAAAAGGTCAAACTTCTAAAATCATCAATTTTAATCTGAAAAATAATCAATTTTCATCCGATTGACCTGAGCTTTGATTCAATTAATCATAACAAAATGGACAATTATGTATCCATGGCAACCTTGACAAGGGGACGGGGGTGGTGAATTTTGCAAGTATCTTTTTTTTTTGCAAGGGGTGGAACATCAAAGAAGTTTCATCACTGATGTGAACTTCAGCAGATTGAATAAAATTTAGTGCTTCTGAGTCGGGGTCACAAAAGTCCCCAAGTTGGATGGTTAATTTTAGATTATACATACATATATATAATATATTTATTTTTTCGTGTTTGTTGATTTTATCAATAAAACACCATATTTAGTCATTGATATATTTATTAGGAATGCACACAGGGGGGCATTTACCTTTTGTAAATTCGTCCGAATCCATCCACAACATTTTGAAAATATCGTTTTGGCATTATCTCTCAATAGTGAAGAATCACTTAATAACTAGAAAGTTCATAGAATACATTACTCCACATGGTCTTGAGAAAACGGACTTGGGCTCAGTCTACGAGCCGCAAATTTGTTGGACGTGAGATGAAATAATGCCGTAATATTTTTGAAATAACAGAGACTTATAGGTCGTAGAAGAAAAAAATCAGAAATTTATTTCTGTTGATACAGCTTCTATTATTTAACACGTTATACAAGTCCTTGTGCGTGTTCATTCCTTTGTGACATCCTTAAACACAGTACGTTCCTGTTGGAATGATTTCCAATTTTGTTTGACTGCCAAACAGGTAGATAGAGTGAAATAATTATTGTACTCTGCTTACGAGTGTACGTTGGGACAAATTCAGAGGCAAATATGTTAAACTACAGTTTTGTTTTCCGATCCGTGTTCAAAATGTAACATTCAATTGAAATTAAGTTGTTCCTCGATTATTAAACTGACGTTTGTAGACAGAGAGACAAACTACAGAGACAAGTGATCCAATTGCTTAACCACACTTTCACTTCGCGTGCGCAGAGTAATAAAAAAAGATTATCATATCCGGATCTTCACCAAAATCTAATTCGTCCTTGTCACACACCAAACCTGTCCACCAAATTTCGTCCAAATCCATCCAAACTTTTTGAGATATCCTGCTCACAGACAGAGACAAACAGGGGTGAAAACAAACCTCCGTCCATCTTTCTTTGGCAAGTATCGCAAGGTTTTATGGGTTTTGCAAGTGGTGGAGTAATAAGGAGGTAATGTGTGTCAGTTCAGGCCAGGTTAGATCTGTGACTTGCTACAGGTATCATGTAACCTGTACTAACCTGTTCACGGTCGGTTGTCGCGACTAAACCGCCTCCCCACCAGGTTTTTTGGTGAGGAGGGGTATGGATATGGACACCGCAGCAGGATTAAATCAAAACCTGTCAAAGGGCAGAGAGAGCTCCTTGTGAGCCAACGGCCATCCATATCTACTGCCTAACTGTGTCTGTGGACGTCCTCCTGCAGTTGGGTGATTTTTATTAGGAGGTTGGTGGCAGGATTTGCACTCCGGCCACCATAAAACCCTCATTCCGCAAAACACAAAAACGCAAAGAAATCTGAAAACCCACTCCGTGGGAGTACCTCCTGTGCAGCTTCCCTTCGCAGGGCAGCTCACCGGATGACGGGATTGGGGCAAAGCCTTCGGGACCCCCAATCTTTGATGATAGGAGGGACCACGGGGTAACATCCCTGGGTCAGATTGCGGGAGAGTGTGTCGGGAGTGGTGCTGAGGTGTCGTCCACCAGACGGCGGTCTCCTTGGGTTAACCTGAGGCGGTCCCTTCGGGTGGGGGCTGGATGTCCTATCCCTAAAGAGGATGATCACCTGTCTCTGTAATCATCTGGGCTCAAGCGTTTGACATCGGATTGCAGCACTCTCTGAGGTCGAAGACCGGATTGTGGCGAGATCATGGTGGTGGTTACAAATACTATTGGTCTGGTCACTTTGAAGGTTACCATACCCAAGGAGTTGCTGTAGCTGTGTCCAATAAGCTGACCCCATGATATTGAGTAACACGGTCAACGAGCGTATTATGAGATTAAGGATTCGTCACTCCTTAGTGTCATTTCCCTGGTCTCTGTTTATGCTCCGACTGAGGCGAGTGATCTCACCGTGAAGGATGCATTCTACGCACGCTCGAGTCTGTGGGTTGATCAGTGCCCCACGAGATACACTTCTAGTCTTGGATTTCAATGCATCGACTGGAACTGATAGGGATGGTTACTCCCATGAGTCAGGAACTCTGAACCTGAACAGCACTTAAGTTCCTGACTTTGCAAGAAGTCATGGACTTAGCGTGGCCGGTTCATGGTATTCAGCGCCCACAAGCTCATCGCGGACTGCCGCCCATGGTATCCATTGCGGGTGGC
>CM068955.1:85426771-85444252 GCA_035128595.1 Eptatretus atami | reverse complement strand
GTGATATTCATGTCTCTGCTGGCTGTGAGTCAGAGGTCAATAGACGTCTGGGTCGGGCCTGGGGAGTCAATGTTTCACTGGATCATGGGGTGTGGCACTGCCAGTACCTGTGCGGGAGGACGAATGTCCGAGTCTTCAATTCCCTGGTGCTTCCAGTCTTGCTCTATGGATGTGAGACTTGGACTCTGACCAAGGATCTGAGACGGAGACTTAATTCCTTTGGTACAAGGTCTCTTCGGGAATCCTTGGCTATCGCTGGTCAGACTTTGTGTCCAACGAGCGGTTGCTGAGAGAGACTCAAATGAGATTTGTTTCCTGCATGGTCCGTGAGCATCAGCTGCGGCTGTATGGACATGTGGCTCGTTTTCCTGACGCTGATCCTGCTCACCAGATTCTCTCAGCGAGGGAGTCTCGTGAGTGGAGGAGGCCAATGGGCTGACCACGTGCCTCGTGGTTGCAGCAGGTTGATCGGCATCTCAAGGAGATGGTGTTGGGACAGGCATCTGCCTGGGGGATGGCCAGACAGAGGCCCCTGGAGTACCGGTGGAAAGTGGACGCAGCGACGCGCTGCTCTGGCGCATGCTCCCATACCTGACCTGACCTGACCTGGAGGTAATGAGTGAATAAATGAAATGAAATTAATTGAAAGAAAAAAAGGAGGATGATAGAAGACAGGAGGTTATCAGAGAGTGTAGGAGAAGTTTAGAAAAAAGGAAAATAATTTTGGGAGATGATAGGAGTAAGGATTGCGAAGGTTGTGGAGGAGGTGGGTAGGTTGCTACCAAATAAATAGGTGGATCCTTTTACTCACACCTTGCTATCCCCATGGAATGAGGACTCTAGAGCAGCCGTGAGGAAGTCTTCGGGCAGGTATATCTACCAGACGTGTAGTTTCACTGTCAAAGCAGGGAACTGTTGTTATAAAAAAATTCTTTGGATGAGTTAGAAGGCACAAGGGGAAGATACCAAGTGTTCAACTAGAACAGACAGTTTGCAAAGCAAGAGAGGTTACATTTCAACACACAAGGCCTCATTTAAACCCCCATATCAAGACATGTGTCAGATGCTCTGACAGCTTACAACACCCGTAAAAGAGCATCAATGAATGCACTCCTGTCTGGAGAACCTTGGCTCAAGTGTCCACGATCAATGATCGAGGAATTCCACTTCTTTTTGTCCGATAAGGCAAGGTCAGCTAAAGCGAATGAGCTGGTGTTGTGCGTTTTACAATAATGCACAAATGCCTTTGCTAACATTGCTGAGGAACTCTATATTATTGCCGGTGAAGCAAAACACACTAACTCCCTCGTGTTTAGCAGGCATGATGTTTCATCATCCAGTACAACCATCCTCCTTCCTTCTAAAAAATACACTAAACATGTTGTTCTGTTTGCTTACAATCATTTGTGGAAGCTGTCACTCGGACGGACGTTAAGCCAGGCGTCCTACCGACTAGCATTGATTGCTGGTGGACCATTAACATCCCTTCGTGACTTTTGACGAAGAGTAGGCGAGTTATCAGGGTCAACGTAAACACGTTTCAAATTCATATCCTGACAACATCAGTGGCACAGCCTTGACTCCCACCCTCCAGAAATGATGTTACCTGGAATAGCTACGTGCTTCATCCGCTCAAATGAACTAGATAGTCGAAGTTAAATACACTGGATTTTTGAACCAAGTGTATGTGAATGAGTAAAAAAAAAAAGTACTCAAACCTAACGAGAATTTCCCAATTATTTGAACAATTGCATTGATCATGTAAGCCTCATTACATGGCTGCTCCGTAACTTGGTCACTTACATCATGTGACCATATGCCATTTTATCTGCTGTCAGGGTTAATGTGGCTACTCTTACAAAGGATACAATTGGGATTCGAATGTCCACATAAAAGCAGATTGCACCACCAGTCTTACAACCACTCTCATGATGGGCAGCATAATTCAGGATGCAGCACCTCATTCAGGAAGTGCACCAGATTTCGAGCTTTAACCGATTTTGACTTTTGTGGATTGAACTCAGAACCAGGCAAATTGGAGGGAAGTACACTTCTTCTTTGGCGGTCACAATTATTCTCACGTTCAACCATAAGAAGTATTTAGCTGTTCTTGTGGGGTTGGTCAGGGGAAGCTTGGCCAAAGTCTTTCCCAAACCAGCTGGTGTGGGCTGATGTTCAACTACAGTTTGGGTGGGAATTTGGAATGTAGCCAGGGTGCCAGCAATAGCTCACCGACTCTTTGCAAAGGACACCATGGGATCTTTAACATCTACCGAACTAATAATCAGTAGATGTGGGACACTCGTTTAACATCCATCAGAGGGACAGCACACACATTGATGAAGCACCCTGGCTGTGAAACACCAGGATGACAGTTTATAGCTGGGCTGAGATTCAAACCCAGGCGAGACAACTTCGAGATGAGTGTGCATACCTCTCAGCCATCCTACCAGACCTTTCAACTCAGCTGTCTGAAACCTGTAATACACTGCAGCTCCATAATATGAACGGCAAGGTAAATATGACACCCATTGAAGGACACGTATGTACAGTACATGCTCAAATCAGTGTTAATCAAACACACTGTAGCACTCCATCGTCGGTTAAAACTCGAACATTTTCATAAATCAGTTTTGAGAAAATGAAATGAATGTGCTCGAAAAACAAATTGATTGAATTGATTAAATTTGTTGAAAAGAAAAGCTTCAGAATACTATCAAATATGGATCTTACATGCACTCCATAAAACACAGGATATCAACACATGTACCATTGTGAGACATCTGTGGATATGCTCTCCTGGAAAGCTTCCCGATCGGCTCAGCTTGCTATGGAATTACAATTGCTGGAAAACGAATGCCACAGCACAGGGCTTTCCAAACCAAAGCCAATTACCTGGTGGGCAGCCGTAACTGTCCCAGTGGGCAAAGACCCGATTAGATGGTCCAACGCATGGTTGCCATGGTGCGATTGGATTTGAACTTTCCAGATTCTCCAAAATATTATGTTTGTAGTTTAAGCAGTAACTTCAATGTCCATTTGCTATGACATTCTGTGATTTTATTTCTATTGCCTCGTGGGCTTTATCTAATCGTCTGAAAGAATAAACTAAGTGTGCAGATATGATGAGTAAATCACAAGTTCTAAACTTTGGTCAACTCAAGAGGACTGACCATGATGGTTAATCAGAAATGCCACAAGTCAAGAAGTACAATGGGTCTTTGTAAGTGCACACCAATACACATAAAGGAGTGTCACGGAAGTGCAAAGAAAAAAAATGGGAATCCCCCGCCATTGAATGAAAAAGGTCATACATATTCCAGATAATGAGGAGGTGAATTGGAAACAAGACACCATTTGGGTCATCATCTCGAAAAAGTTCCCCAGGGTGAGGAACGTAGTAACCAAAAATAATTGAAATCAGATAAGCGGTGTTTCCATTTATTACAAAAAACATTTTTTTCAAGATGGCCGCCCCAGTCGGCATCTTGGATCCGGCCATGCCCAAAAATCAATAGGGTTCTTCCTTTTCAGGTGGTACATGTGTGACTCAAATTTCAAATCGAATGGCGAACAGTTTATGAGTTATCGCACTCATAAGCTATAAATGTTGACGCCGGACGGGACGGACGGACAGACGGGCCGGGACAGCGGACGGACCATTGGCGACGGACCTGTTGGGGTGGAGCAACAATATCCCCCTTCCGCCACGCGGCGGGGGATAAAAAGGTTGGTAGACTAGCAATGGGGTTGTGACAAAAAGCTGTAAACGGGCCATGAAGAGACAATGAACCACCATCTTAAAGGACAAACACAGGGAAGATGTCCCAAAAGTTTGAGAGGATGAAATACAAAAAAAGTACATGGAATGTGACTGTCAGGTGTTGAGGAGGTGAGGATGATGGAAGAAGTATGAGGTGTGAGATAAGAGAAGGCCAAGAGGCAGAATAAGAAGAACAAGCCCTCCCAACAAGAGAGGTTCCTATGAGTCCCAAACCACAATGTCTGATACATGCTAAAGTTCGATTTTAGGAAGACAACTAAATGCAAAATTACACCGGATCTTTAGTACAGTCAAAATGTCGGATGACCTCCCACAAATTGCAACAAAAGCAAACTCAACAGATTGTTGATTCCTGGATATGTCCTCAGTGACAGAAAAAAAGTCCTAAGGGATCCTCCGGGGGAAAGTCCTGAAATCATGGAAATCCAATATGGCCGCCACCGGCTTCGGGGAAAATGAGAAAATTGTAAAGATTGATATTTTAATATTGTAATATATGTTTTTTTGCATTCTAATTGTTTCTAGTTATGGTCAGTATATTGATACAAGAATAATTATAGAAAAATGAAATGTATGAGGGTAACATAAAAAATTATAGCTTTTTTTTCCAAAAATGTCAATTTTTTGTCCCGAAAAAATATATATTTACCTGATACTGATTTTGGCTCCTGGACAAAAAAAAAATAAGAAACGTTGAAGACACAAGAATAATCAAGCTATGGCAAACAATATAATTATGTAAATCATTGAAACATGACAAAATTCACACTTCACTCGGGGCAATCACATCTGCCTGACGAAGGTTTCGAAATGAAAATGAAAATTCCCATTAACTCAGAAACTACATCCATTATAAACTTACTATACATGTTGAGAAAAATCAAGCGTATTAAAAGTTAGAACTCGACAATGTCTCATCATCCTCATCATTGTCACATGGAGTGTTTGTGCAGCCAGAGCCCCTGCAAGTTTCCACAAGCTGGAGTGCACTCAATGTTGTGCTTCTTGCATGTGCATCTCATGGTGCACATTCAGCCTGGCAGTTGCACCTAATGACACGTAACATCTTTTCAGGAGCTGGAGCTATTGATGTCTGAAGTGGCACAAAACCCTCTCACACTTCTGCCAACCCCGTCTGTGGAAGAAGTATGCAGTCTGACGTCTTGAAACGAATCAAAGACCACCTTCAAAAGCATGCCGAGTCTGCAAAGATATCTTCTAGAACTTCAGCGCTCTGGGATTCTATTGGACAGATGCGAACATTCTACACAAATACATCCGGGCAGAGCGCACTGGGAACTGGCGCGCTACATCTACAGGCCATCCAGAAATGCTGCCTTACCTGGCAGCCTCGGGCCAAACCTGTATGCCAAATCTGGAGGGTGTATCTGCAGCAGATGTCCAACCTCAAAACTCACACATCCCAATGTCCAACAACGTTTTGATGAGGGGTTCCATGTGGTTCGACGAAGTGATCGCCTGTGGGCAGTCTTTCATCTGACCTGATCATCGAACAAGTTCTGATGAGAAGTTTGAAGACCAGCGGGGGCTCACACGAGGGCGAGGAATGACAGAGCAACAACGGCTGGTATGGCTACTATCAATGCCTGCCTGTGCAGAAATAACCAGGCAATGCAGGAGCTCACAGGTGTGAACTACAACACTGGAGAGCAGAAGAAGGACATGACCAAGGCAAGACAATCTCGTGACTGGAAGGACACACTATCAGCTCTTCAGTATTTACAGGAACGGAATCCGTTCAGTAGTGATCCAGTCTGGGAACATTGCCACTGGAGTTCATGCACACCCCACCATCACGTCGATACAGCACATGCTGTAGGAGCCAAAATATTGAAATCTATGGATGGGAAACACCTGCCGTACACATTAAGAGGAAAGACCAAGTTGTCACCCTCGGCATGAAGTCATCTGTCAAGATTGATGGAGAGCAAGTCCAGGTTGACCCACAACTCCTCTTCCAGAGACTGATCACTGTTGCACAGACAGCAGAAGAACTGGAGTCGGCCTTCAAATATGAACTGTGCAGCTATCCACCAGCCCTCTTTGATTCCTCTCTTCAGCTCCGAGAAGCACACAAGCCAGTCTTTGCTGATGCCATCTGGGATCTTCTTGATCCGATGTCCCAGCCGATCCCCAATGATGGAGCAACAGTATGTTTTGGATGGCGCGCGCACTTGTTCAACCACATTCCATGGTCTCGTGGATCTACATACAGAGACATATGCCACCAGTACACTGATTATGTAACGAAGAAGATACGAGATGCCATAGTCGTGTTTGATGGTTATGAAGTACCAACACGAAGAGGACATGAACACACAGAGACGTCTAAAGGGAATGCTGGCACACTGTGACATTTACAGCTGACATGCGTCTCACAATGAAGAAGGAACAGTTTCTTGCCAATAGGCAGAATAAACAGCGAATTCATTTTATGTTGAGTGAAGAGCTTCAGAAGAAGAACTGTGAGACACACCATGCCTCAGGGGATGCTGATCTCGATTGTACTGAAGGCCGTGCAGTCTGCTACTGTCACCAACACTGTGTTAGTTGGTGATGACACAGACCTCCTCGTCCTCCTATGCTACCATGCAAGCTTAGAATCCCATGACCTCTTCTTTTGTCCCGAGCCAAAGAAGAAACAAGAAGCCTCATCTGGAACATCAAGGCTACAAAGAAAATGATTGGTACAGACATATGCAGCACATACTGTTTCTACATGCAGTTCTTGGGTGCGACATGACATCTCGTCTTCATGGGATTGGAAAGGAGCTTCCCTCAAAAATTCAAAGCAAACAACACATTCCTGGCAGGCCAAGGTTTTTGATACATATCCAGCTTCCGGATGTGATGTGGCAGAGCAGGAGAAAAAACATTGGTGATAATCTACAACGGAAAGTCAACTGACACCCTGGCACCCTCCGGTATCAGCGGTACTGGGACAAGGTGGCTTGGAGCTCCTCTCACGTGCAGCCACAGACGTTACCACCAACATCAGAAGCAGCAAAGTATCACAGCCTGCGCGTGTGCTGCAAGTCCAAGAATGGAAGGGATGTGCAGATGAACTTCTTCCGACAGACTGGGGTTGCAGAAGTGTGACGAGGGTTTTGTGCCACTCTAGACATCAATAGTCTCCAGCTCCTGAAAATATGTTACGTGTCATTAGGTGCAACTGCCAGGCTGAATGTAGCACCTGAGATGCACATGCAAGAAGCACAACATTGAGTCCTCCACTTGTGGAAACTGCAGGGGCTCTGGCTGCACAAACACTCCATGTGACAATGATGAGGATGATGACGACATTGCGAGTTCTAATTAATACGCTTGATTTTTCTCAACATGTTATGTAAGTTTATAATGGATGTAGTTTCTGAGTTTAATGCGAATTCATTTTCATTTCGAAACTTTCGTCAGGCAGATGTGATTGCCCCGAGTGGAAGTGTAATTTTTTATGTTTCAATGATTTACATAATTATATTGTTGCCATAGATTGATTTCATCTTGTGTCTTCACGTTTCTTATTTTTTTTGGTCCAGGAGCCAAAATCAGTATCAGGTTAAAAAAATTTTCGGACAAAAAATTGACATTTTTGGACAAAATAGCTATAATTTTTATTTACCCTCAAACATTTCACTTTTTATAATTATTCTTGTATATCAATATACTGACCATAACTAGAAACAATTAGAATGCAGAAAAACATATATTTACATCTTAAAATATCAATCTTTACAATTTTCTCATTTTCCCCGAAGCCGGTGGCGCCATATTGGATTTCCATGATTTCAGGACTTTCCCCCGGGAGGATCCTTTAGGACTTTTTTCTGTCACTGAGGACATATCAGGAATCACACAATCTGTTGAGTTTGCTTTTGTTGCAATTTGTGGGAGGTTGACCAAATATTTCTGCTAAAATGCCTGTACTACTTGGGGGAAGAGGAGAGATACAGTTTTAGGAGCTGAACAATACTCACCCTACAAATCCCAATAACCACCAACATGTGAAAAATATACCGTAAGCCGATATTCCAAACATGGTAGTTCTCTGGTTTCAAAGGGTGCAGTACAAACCAAAACATCCTGGTACTCATTTGGTTCAACCTCAATGAAGTTAAAGATCATCAGCGTCACATCGTCTTGGCAGGACGGTGCACTCATCTTTCATCTGGCTAGCCTGGGTTTGATTCTCAACCTGACTACAAACTGTCGAATTGACATTTTACAAGCAAAGCATCATAAGGTGCAACACACCCATCAGAAGGACATTGAACACCAGGTGTCCTGCAGGCTAAGAATAGTTGGTGGACGATAAAGGTACCAGGGTTATCGCTGGCACCCTTAAAAAAAATTCCAAGTTGCTGCCCTAATCGACAGGGGGAATTGCATTAGCGGGTATAGTCACTAGTCACCACCCCAAGTAGTGAAGCAACCCTCACGCCAAACTCACAATTGACTTCTGGACCAATATGCAAACAAAGAGGAAGGGATCTAGGTGGTGCAGTGAAGTTATAAGTTAATGTCTTCTCTATTTTTCAAACACTAACAAAGAACCCGTTCGTAAAGACGGGTTAATTCACCCACTTTTATGACGTCAATGGAATATTTTATTACATCTGCCACCAAAGGTGGACGGAGGTTATGTTTTCACCCCTGTCTGTCTACCTGTGTTTGTCTGTCTGTGTGTGAGCAGGAAATCTCAAAAAGTTAGACGGATTTGGATGAAAGTTAGTGAACAGGTTGGGTGTGTGGCAAGGACGAATTTGAATGGATTCGATTTTGGCGGAGATTCAGATCCAGATATGGAATTTTTTTCATTCTTAAGAAATGGGGTCAAAAACATATATAGCACGGTATCTCAAAAAATTATGGACGGATTATGACAAAACTAGGTGGATGAGTTTGGTACGTGACAAGAACAAGCCAATTCGATTTTGTTTAAGGTCCAGATGTGGATCCAGCCTATCAGGAGGATGCAAAACGTAAACTGTTCAGCTTGGCAGAGATATGCGCTCTTCCGACTGACGTTCTAGTTTGACTTGTCATACCCACATACACCAGGGGGCGCTGTATGATAGACATTTACATAAGGAAAATTGGGGTGCTTTCCCCCACCTTGAACTCTCAGGATGATATTTTTTTTTACCCCCTACAACTGACCCAGATACACGAGTACAACCAGCAGTTTTCAACCCATTCTGTCCAATGGTTGAAGAGTGCATACAAGTCAAACAAACAAACACTTCTCAAATTGCATACAGCATGATTCCAATAGCACAGTAAACTAGAGAGCTCATAGAACACCTTACCCCTGCAATCTTAAGAAAAATGACAAAGGACTTTATTGGAAACAGTTCATGACTTTTGAACGATCTTTGAGAAAAAGATGCACTAAACAGAAATCTTTTGGAAAGAGTTAGCTGTGTGGTTGCATTGCTGGACACCACTATTTTGTCTGAATCTCATTGTTACTCTGCCTTCAGAGCACAATGCAAATTTGATTGGTCGAGACGGCGTACAATTTTGCCCAATTACTGCTAAACTGAATGTTTTGAGAACTGCAAACAATGCGATTTATATTCTTGGTGTTCAAATATATAATTCAATTGAAACTAGAAAGGCACTCGGTAGAGCGCATACCTCTGCCACATAATTCCTGATCCACGAGAACATATCGGGCCCAATACATTTTGGAAATATCATGCTACATATCGTTTTTGACCTGATCTCTCAATGGGGAAGGATCACTTTAAAAATTATACAGTTCTCGTATCAAGATCGAGGTTCAGATCTTCACCAAAATGAAATCAATTCATCATGGTCACACACCCAACCTGTCCACCAAGTTTCATCTGAATCCGTCCAGAACCTTTTGAGGTATCGTGCTATATGTTAGCTTCGACCGATCTCTCAATGGTGAAGAATCACTTAAAAATTTATCGGATCCGGATCTTCACCAAAATTGAATTGATTCTTCCTTGTCACACACCCAACCTGTCCGCCAAGTTTAATCTGAATCTAGCCACAACGTTTTGAGATATCTGCTATTTGTCATTTTTGGCCTAATCTCTCAATGGTGAAGAATCACTTAAAATTCCAGTTGTTGGATCCGGATCTTCACCAAAATCTAAGCAGTTCATTCTTGTCACACACCAAACCTGCCCACGAAATTTCATCCGCATCCGTCCGCAACTTTTTGAGATATCCTGCACACAGACAGGCAAACAGCCAAAGAAACAAGAAGACGATGTCGTGCAGAGCATGATACTTGCAAAACCCATAAAACAAATTTGACCTCAAAAATAATTGTTAGTTGAATTCAATGACCAAATATGCAACTCATCTTCAAATTTCAAGTCAATCGGACGAAAATTGAGGATTTTAGAAATCCCACTTTAGTTGACCTTTTGGTCTATGTTGACTTCAAAAATAATTGCTCGTTGAATTCAGTGACCTGAAATATAAATCCCCTTCAAATTTCAAGTCAATCGGATGAAAATTGAGGATTTTAGAAATCCCACCTTAGTTGACCTTTTGGTCTGTGTGACCTAAAAAATGATTGCCTCGTTGAATTCAGTGACCTGAAATATAAATCCCCTTCAAATTTCAGTCAATCGGATGAAAATTGAGGATTTTAGAAATCCCACCTAAGTTTTTGACCTTTGGCCTATGTTGACACGTTTGACCTTTTGACCTTTTCACCTCAAAAACAACAGACTTCTTCCATATGATAAACTCTACCATGTGATGAAGTTTCGTGAAGATCGGTTTAAAATTGTGACCTGTAGGCGATAAACAGACAGACAGAATAACAAAATCGACTGACCTGATACCTGAAAATATACCTGAAAAATCTTCGATTTTGCAACTAACAAACAGAAATAAAGGGGTGAAAACATAACCTCCTTCACCTTCAATGGTGGAAGTAATGAAATAAAAGTTTTAAATGATGTAGAGAAAAGAAAACATTGAATCGGAAGTTGGCCGCCATTGATGCACCGTCTTTTACATCATCAGATTTAACATGTTAAATTAGTTATTGGTGCGTGTTTGTGTCCTTCATGAGATCCCAGTGTAAGACAAATGGGAGTAGGCGGTGGGTACAAGACCAGAAAGGAAATGGGAGAAGTCCAGAGGAGAAATTGACTTGTCTGCAATGTGAGAGTAACACGCCCAGAGACAATCAGCTTCCTCGCTGAAGATTCTAATGCTTTTGAGAGCTTTCATTTACACATCATCAACAAGGGTGAGGCAGGGCCATCAGCCCAAAGGGGAGACGAGTACTCATTCGAGCTGTAGATGAGGCCTTGTAATCTGATAATAAAAAAAATTTGAATTCCTAAGGAAAGACGTTACATGTCAGGAGATGCCCAGCTTGCTTTTGCAGATATGTGGATTGCCCAAGAAAATTAATGGCTGATAGTGAAGCCAAAACGATTGGGTGATTGAACTTCTTCAAGAGGTTTGTTAAGGATGTCGATGGGAGAGTTCACCAGACGGTCCTTTTGGAGAGACAGAGTAAGAGTAGGAGATTTGTCAGGGTTGAAAGGCATATTGCCAGCTCCTCATATGATCAATGTCTGCCAAGAAGGAAGAGGCTGCAACCTGCCTATCTGAAGGATGAGAAATGCTATGATTGAAGTTGTAAATCAGCAAAGAGATAAGCAGGATTTTCCAGAGAATCTGAAAGATCGTTGATACAGATGAAGAACAGGACTGAGTCAAAGATATTGCACTGGGACTCTCCAGCCTTGAGAGGAAGATGAGATGAGAGGGTTCCATTGAGAACCAGGCATTGACTACAAGATTAGAGGAAGTCAGTAAGCCATGAGAGAAGGTGGCCTTGGATTTTGGTAGAGGTAGAGTGTTTGGAGAGTAGGAAGAGAGCTCGCAGGTTAAGGCATGGTACCAGACTTTGTCGCGTGCTCGAGATATGTCGAGATTGACAGCCCTGATATCCTGTCTGAAATTGAAGGACTCTATCAATTGCTGGAATAGCAGAAGAAGTATGTCCAGGGAAAATGGACCTGTTCTAAATCCAAAACTGACAGTCTGAGATCAGGTCATTGTAGAAAAGGACAGGTTTGATGTCGACCGTGATGATTGATTCCATGACTGCTCGTAATTGGAAGGAAGCTAAAAGGCCTATAGTGATGAAGATCTGTTTTTGCATTAGGTTATTGCAAGGCAGTGATGTTGCCTGATTTGCTTGGAGATGGAAGGTAACTTAGAGCAAATTATAGGGTGAATAGAGCAAAAACATCATGTGCAAGAGCAGCGGAGCAGGTTTTTAGGACATTTGTGATAATGTCGTCTGGGCATGTTGCAGAATCTGAGTCAAGGGCTTCCATAAATTTCTCCACCTTCTCAGACAATAAAAACAATGACCAGGAGAAATTCAATGCAAGTGAATAAGGTAGGCACAGGGAGCACGGGGTTGAGGGCACGAGATTTGGAAGAAAGCACAGAATTGAGGCATTCGGCCTTCTCGTGAGTAGAGTCGGCTTTGGTTCCATTTGAAGTGATAGAAGGGATGGAGGGGGAGCATATTCCAGAGACAGACTTAACAAGGCACCACCAGGTTTTTGAGGAAGAAAACAGGTTTTAAAGTTCATTCTTGAGGTTGAACAAAAATGTTGTTTTCTACTGTAGCTCTCCTGAGAGTGGACACACACTGGTTGCAAGTTTTGTGGAATGATCTGAGGTTGCCTTCGGTCAGATTTTCATTTCAGGAAGAGATGGCGAGTTGTTTGAAGTCAACTGCCTCATCACAGGCTTCAGTGTATCAGGGGTGCGAGGATGTATATGATAACTGCAGATGAGATGGCATACATCTGTGCCTTTTGTGGAGAAAGTCTTCCTACATTAATTATAGCTTATCCTCATGGATTGATTTCACTCCGTCTTTACAACTTTGAAATTGCTGTTTTCGACAAGCCACTGAAAAAAAAAACCCATTTTAAAAGTTTATCTTTTTTCAAACTCAAAAACAATCATTCAATAATGTTCTGGAAAAGAACATGGCATTTGAAATTGTCAAACTCTGCAGCGAGATGGATTCATTCTTTAATCTTTATGACTCTTTTTTCTGGGAATGATCAACCTCAGAGGCATGTGGATGTTTGGAACATGGAACATCACAAAGTGCTTGTCGTTTTCCTGCCCGTCCAACTGTCCAACTTTCAGGGTCAGTGGAAAGAATGAATTAATGTGACCCAAGTTGTTCGCCAGAAATAAAGGGCTGTTCAAATGGCGGTGTCAGGAAAGTGTGCTGCAGGCAATGAAAGGCAAGAGGTTTCGTGTAATTGTTCTCAAGTAGTACATTGTAGTCCCAAGAATGTGCTGTATTCTGTGAAACGAATTTCTTGGAGTGCTGGAGTTTTGTGGGGTTTTTTATGTTAGGGTTAAAACTCGAAAACAATGACCCGACACGATCAACCACTATAAGGCTCCCCAAAGCTATCCCAACAGTTACAGAAACTTATGAATCCCAATGAGACAAAAATATAAATCTGGCAAGGGTACTGGCCCAATGCCATATTCCTTGTGAAAGAGAGTAAGGTGGGGTAAGGCCATGGTACACACAAGGATACACAAGGAACTTTGACACATGGAGGAAGCCATTCGGCCCATCAAGCCTGCACTGCAACAACCCCAGTATCCATCACCCATTCACAAAGAAGATACCTCAAAGTCCTGACAATATCTGCATATCCTTCCATCTCCAAAACATCCAGGTACCTATCCAATTCAGATTTAAATCTATCCACCCCCTACACCACCACAACCTTTCTGGAGAGATCATTCCATGCGTTAACCACTCTCCAACTGAGACCCCTGCCTTAATACTGTCCTCACTCTCATCTCAACCCTCCAGCTATGGCCCCTGATCCAAAGACTGTCCATTCTGCTGAAAAACTCAAATGTACATATCTTGTTGGCACCTCCATTATCCTAAACATTTCTATCAGATCCCTTCGTAATCACCTCCTAGAGAGAGTGAGAGAGAGAGAGAGAGAGAGAGAGAGAGAGAGAGAGAGAGAGAGAGAGAGAGAGAGAGAGAGAGAGAGATTTCATTCCTTTTTATTGAAAGAAAAGAACCATTCCCACAAATGTAGACAGGTAAAAAAAAAAAAAATGTACAGACCATCACATCCACAAACACAGATGTGTAAAAGGATGTGTTTGTGGTCAAGAAATCATTTAAACAGGTACAAGTCTGGAGACGACGATGGTTCACGAGCGGTATTTGACGATGTAGATTGTTTCAGAAGTCAAAGGATGAGACAATGTGATAATGTTTGACCAAGTTATAAAAATGATCAACATGATGTGGTACGAGTGACAGGTTATTAGCTGCAAAATGCGAAACCCGTTTCGTTGACAACTTTAAAAATTTGACCTTTGCATAACCTTTAAAGTCACAAAACAATGTTGTGGACATTAAAATAAGGAAACAGGATACGTGCTATAGCTATTGGAGTTAGTTTGTCGAAGAAGGTCGAAAACCGGTTAGATTCCCACAACTTTGAAAATTTGACCTTTGTGAACTTTAAAGGTCAAAGGTCAAGGATTATGACCTTTGGTGCAAAACTTCCTCTGGAAATTCCAGGAACAATATAACGTCATATAGGCTATATGGCATTTCGCACTCCTCGGATATCCATACTTTGATGAAATCAGCGTAAAAACAAACTTGAAAGGGGGCGCCACGGGCAAGGTGTTCGAGATAGAGAAAAATGTTTTCAAGACTTTAGGTGGGGAATGACCTCAAGATTATGCATAAAAAATATTGTCATCCTCGCTCTCAAAGTTTGGGCGTCGTATGATTTTTATGTCAAAATTTGCAATTTTCTAAGTTCGTGACCTTGACCTTGGGACGAAAATGAAAATCGAGCTCCGTGGGGTATGCAGGTGCCATTGGGCTAACCAAATACCGAAACCCTGCCAGATTCGCAAAACCCCTCGGAGAAGATGTAAATTGAAATCGGCTACCCCCTAAAAACACATGTTTTCTGGGCGTGGCTACGCCCATAATGGGCGCACCACGTCCATTCTCAGGAAAACACAACTAGATCATGATATAAACCTCCACCAAATTTTATCAGGATCGGATCAAAACCCACGGAGCTATGCTCGGGACAGACAGACAGACAGACAGACAGACAGACAGATACACACAATAACGAATATAGTGGTCACTTACTGACTCGTGAACCAATAAAATTGATATTTACAAAGTTATAAAAAACAATAACAAAACAGTACGCGGAAATTATCGGTTCATCTTAAGGACCTCATCAGTTAAACTGCACAAGGAGCACCGTACACACCATCGTTTTTGGAGATGCCCACAGTTATCACAAGATAATTCCAGGTACACCCAGGGTGATACCAAGGACCTACAAAAGACTGCAGCATCATCCACTGGAAGCAAACTCTTCCAGATTTTTCTCTTCCTGGATACATACTGTATATAGCCAGTTTTGCCTCAGCGATTAAAAAGTTGGCAAAACAGCATTCATCCTTACACCTAGGTTTAATACTAAAACCAAATGTAAAAGCACAATGTGTGAAAACCAACCCTAACCCTTGAATGACATGTGATAAAACAGTAAAAAAAAAAATGGTGTCAATCTTGGGCATCCAAGAAAAGCATGAAAAAGGATTTCCTGGGCTTCACAAACAGGGCATTTTTCGAGGATATGTGGACACATTCAGTGTATTGAAACATTCGAGGGTAAAATGTGATGTGCCAACCACCACTGCAAGTCTCCGGTACGTTTAACGATGGGTGTCTTGTACATAGTAGACCACTGGATTTCTGTATGAGGTTGAGCTTGGAGAAACCCTCTCCATGAGCTTGTGGCTCTGCAGGTTTAAGAGAAATGAGTGTCTTGATACACCATAAGTACATGATAGGTTTTTCGATTTTTATCAAAGAAGTAAAGCCACTAAAACAAACAAGGAAGTTGGGAAAAAGAGGAGAGGGCTGAGATGAAGGTAAAGCAGCCTCTGTCTGTGGATCCCATTTTAAGCCAGATTTTCTAAAGACACTAAGAATGGCAGAGAATATCTATATATTGTATAGACCAAACACCGGTAGTTACGGCAACGTTGGTAGCTAGTTTCCATTCATGCGAAGAATCATCTCTAAAGTGTTCAACTTTCGTGAGACCGGCATCAATAAACTGCTGCATAAAGGAACGGTCGCTACAAACCCATTAAAATATGGGATTTATGAAGATTGGTTCTTTTAAAAACAAGGGGATGGAACAAACACTGGCACCACGATAAACGGTGACCGCCTGCCAAGCTTCGAGCATACTTCTGTAGAAAATGGGGACCGACGTTACATCCACTCTCTCCAGGTTCAGGAGAAACAGTTCTTGGCCACAACCAAGTTTTCCAGCCGGCTTGAGCAGAGCATTGGCAAATACCTTCCATGAGGTATTGGTGTATAATAGTTTCCGAAACGAAAGGAGACGAAACGCCATCACTTTACAGGTGACGTCAACCAGTCCCTGTCTGCCTTCAGCAGTTGACAAGCTGAGAACACCAGGCCGGAGCCAGTGCTTTCCTTCCCTGAAAAAATTTACAAAAATGCTTTGAATCTTTTTTAAAACACTGGAAAGGGGTTGTAGCGCCATGAACCTTTGCCATATCATCGATGCAGCCAAATTGTTAATCACAATCCTTTCACCGCAATGTGAAAGTTGCCTGAACAGACCGTTCCATTTAGAGAGTCGCTGCTCAATTTTGAAGACCAATGAATCCCACTTTTGGCACGTATAATTCTGAGAACCAAGAAAAACACCTCAATAGAAAATATCGTCAAAAGCCCATTCAAGGTCTCTTGGCAGGGTTGTAGCCGAAACATTTTGTGGACCCAAGTGAAGGGCCTTGCTTTTTTTCCAATTTATTTTGGTTGACTTTCCAGAAATTTTTTTTTTAGTTAACTGCACTAAGGCAGAGACATCGTTGTCTGAACAAACAACTGCACACAGATCATCTGCATAAGCAATAGCTTTTACAGGATCGGCCATTGGATGAGAAGAAGAACCACGAAGCTGCGCTCGCAAAGAAATGCGCAAAGGTTCAATGGAAAGGGAGTACAAGGAAGCGGATATGGGACACCCTTGCCGAATGCCTCTACTCACTGCGAAAGGATGGCACAGTATATTATTAACTTTAAGAAGACTATAAGTGTTTGTATACAAAAAATGAACATAAGAAATAAACAGGTCTCCAAACCCAAAACTCCATAACACAGACAAAAGGAACTGGTGTTTGATGGTGTTGAAAGCTTTTTGTTGATCTAAAAAAAACAATCCAGCATTCCTCTGTTCAATGTCGTAAATGGCTGTTATGTCACGCACGATGAAAATATTGTCATGTATCATTCTCCCGGGGATGCATTAGGATTGATGCGGATGTATGACTTCTCCGATAACGTATCCAAGGCGATTGGCAAGAGCCTCAGAAAATATTTTATAGTGCGTGCACAGCAAGGAGATCGGATGCCAGTTTTCCATCCGCTGTAGGTCTCCCTTCTTTGATATTAGGGCAAGTACTGCCCTAAGGCAGCTGAGTGGCAGTTGGCTGGATCGTAAACTGTCAGAAAATATTTCAAAAAGTTCCGTTCCGAAGAGGTCCCAGAAAGCTTTGTAGAACTCTAC
>CM068955.1:85407245-85426759 GCA_035128595.1 Eptatretus atami | reverse complement strand
GCCAGAGGCTCTGCCGTTTGGCAAGGCTTGCATTGCAGCAAAGAGTTCATCTGCAGTTATTTCTATGTCTTGCTGTTGAGGTGTAGAATCTGACAAGATGGACAAAGATGCAGTCAAAGAATGTATCATTTTGTCATCAATGTCTTTCATGCGACTCAGATCAGAAAAGTAATCTTTCACCAAGGTTCTAATATCTTTCTGATCCTTTATCATGAGCTACCTTGCGCCGTCCGTAGCAAATTTAGCCGTTGGCTACTCTTAGAAGAGTGTTCCAATCTAAAGAAAAAGCTGGAGGGCACGTCGAGATGATGCAAGTTCTCTATACGGAGACGAATCATGGCACCTCTAGCTGGCTTCACGCGTAGCCTATTGAGGAGCGCTTTCTTCTTGGCCAATGAAAGATTTGTTTCCATTATATTGGAAGGTGACAGACTACTTTTCAAAGCTAAAATTTCTTTTTCAATGATGCTTTTAAAGAGAGATTCATCTTTTGTACAGAAACATCTATACTGTTGACAAAAAGTTTTGATTTGTGCCTTAGCCTTGTCCCACCGTTGGTTAAGGGTGGAGAAAGAAGGCTTCCGCAAAAGCAGTGTGTCCCGGAAGGCCCGAAAAGTTTCAAGGAAAGCTTGATCCTCTCGAAGGCCCACATTAAAAATCCAATGTGCAGCCCCAAAATTCCATATCCCAAAAGAGAAAGGAGAAAGAGGAGAAAGAGGAGAAAGATGAAGCAGGCTGCGAAGTCGGCGAAACGTTGCCTGAGACCGGGTCTGCTCTCGCTTTTTTGCTCAAATTAGTGGAGTCGATCTAGTTTTTTTACTTTTGGTTGGAAGCGCCTCCTCCTTCTTCTTTAAACAATATATGTATATATATATATATATATATATATATATATATATATATATATATATATATATATGGTATATATGATAGTATATATGTGTGTGTTTGTCTGTGTACATGCAAGCTGCTGCCATTGACCACCATCTCCACAGGTGGATGTGTTTCAGGAGGTGGAACGCAGATCCACCTCCATTTAAAATATCCGTGTGTGTGTGTGTGTGTGTGTGCGTGCGTACGTGCGTGGCATTGTCACCCTCCTTTCCCAACAGGAATCTTGCACCAGTTGAGTCTCCAGTGGGAATTTAAACATCCTGGAAATACCATCGACAATAAATGGCTGCGTTGAATCATCTCTCGACACAAGGAACTGCATGTAAATCAACTTTGAAAGAAAGTTTGCATGAATTTCCACAAAATAGTGCAAGTGTATGAAACAAATCTTGATCTCACAACGACAGAACAACTGCAGCGGAAGATCAAACCCTGCAGCACGGAGTCGGTGTATAAATTTATTTGCTTTCAAGGATTGTGAACATGGCCGCGGATTGGGGTGAGATAACAAAACAGGAGCAGTTGAGTGTGGCGATAAACAGTGACGAAGGATTTTCACAAACGTGAAGCCCGACGGGATGGTGCAGCAGCAGAGAGAGCACTTATACCCTTTCACTTCTCTATAGTCTGGGTTCGATTCCCGACCTAATCATAAACTGTCAGATTGATGCTTCGTAAGCAAGGTGTTCCGTCACAAGTGTGCCGTTGGTAGGATGAACGCGAAGCCAGGTGTCCCATCCATTAGCATTAGCCAGCCACCTTGCGCAAGTGGTTAACAAAACACTTAGGGCAAAAAGTTTATCTGGCCAATAATGTGGGAATAATTGGGGCCATTAAAATATTAGTAGTAGTCGTCATAGTATGTGAAAACATACTTGTATAGTTGCAAAAATTTTATCATCCAAATTCACTACACACTGCTCCTAGCCCATCACAACAGTGTGAGGGACGACAGACAGTTATGTGGCTGAACCACATGGTGGATTGTCGATGAAAGGCTTTATTTACACTACACGTTGTTTGATCAGCACATACTGAATCCGTGCATCATGGTCAACTTTGCACCTCCACTCCTTGCTTCTCCAGGGTTATGTGGACAAAATAGATTCAGACAACTTCAGAAAATGGAGCTCGTTTTCTTGATGAAGAAAGGTTTTTGTTGTGCACGGTGTGCATTCTGGAAGAGGTGAAAGAGGACGTTAAATCCTTATCAAGAGAGGCAGAGACAAACAGAGAGGTATAACAATGCAGGTTATTCATCTTTTTCTCATTTATAAAGGTGACATTTTATCATCAGTACAAATGATTGGAAGGATATGAAAGTGGGGTGGTGGTGGGGGGCGGGTGAGGGGGCTCCACTTTGCTTCGTGCCATGGTCCAGTGAAAGACTCATTTGTGAGACGGTTGATCATTTTATGAGATGTCACTGCCCCCTTCTTTCCTTCTTGTTCTTTTATCGGACAAGTTGCATGGATGATAAGCCGTGTCGATGGACTGAGGAATTATGGAGCTATGTTTCAGAAATTTTGAACCAATTATGATATATTTTTTTCCTCCCCATCAAAACAAAAGGTGTTCAAATCGTTTTCGGAAAGAGATATTCACAATAGTGAAAGAAACGGAAAAGTATTCTTTTCTCAATTTGTTTTTGGTATGTGTACAACGTCGAGGCTCGTGGAGGACCAGGAACTTATCCATCCGTCCGAGATTGGGATTTGAAGTTGGCAGTTATCAACCCATAGCATGATTCTGGTGTGAGCCTATGCAGGCCTGTTCAGTGTTCACCTACCAGGGCAGCTGTGTGTGCGTCACATTCCTCAACTAAATGGTCTGCAGTTTGGTTGAGGCTACAGCCGCACACTGGGCTGTCGCAGAGACCCCACGAGTGCAGCATCCATCTTGTCCAATGACCTGTCGAGTTCAACAATTCTTCTTTTTCTTCTTCGTTTAGATGCAGCACAAGGCTGCGGGGTTGCCTCATTGGCTGAGGGCATGGCTGTGCCGCTGATTCAATGCCCTCTGCTGGTTATAGCAGGGATTTGGAATTTCTATAAGGAGCCAGCGATGGCTCACCTCCTCTTTGCAAAGGATACCATGGAATCTTTAACGTCCAACAAATAATGCCGGCAGATAGGATGCCCAGTTTAACATCCATCTGTGGGATGGCACGCACATTGATGAATCACCCTACCTGTGTAATACCGGGATGCCAGTTTGTAAGTGGGTTGTCAGGATTCAAACCCAGGCCAGATAGCACAGAGGTGATTGTGCGTCGGGTCCAACATTGAAATTTGTACTTAAAGGTAAACAATCCACTTGTCTTCAGGATGTGGACAGAATTTGGTAATTTGTTCTCGTTGCAGGCAATAATTCACCGAGTCTGTTAAAAACACAGCCAGAACTTTAAAATCCAGAAATGACCAGTGCTGCCAGATGGACAATCCAGGTTAACATCCATCAATTGCCCTGCATGCGAAACACCAGGATAGCAGTTGATAGCTGGGCTGAGATACCCAGGCTAGATAGGTCAAAGGAGAGTACGCAACCGCTAAGGAGTCAAAGTAACCCTGCTATCTTATTTTCAGCATACAAGTGAATATAATATGTTAGGAAATATTCTTCTTGCCAACACTCGTATATTCTTGTACTGATAATGCTGAAAACATTTTTTTTTAACATACTTGGACGTTTCTTGGTTCATTGCATCTCATACCGAGAACTTTTTGAACACCCAACGTGCAGTTCTAATATGGAGATGGTCACACAGACCCGGATTTGATTATACAAAGAAAAAATATGTCTTTGCGTGTATCCAGACTTAACAAATTACCATATAGTAGAGTTCCTGGACTAAAACGCCCTCTGCAGACAAAATATAAGATGTCAAGCAAGTCGATATCCACAATCTCTTCAGAACAGACCTCTCCCAAGAGAGGATGTGCGTGTAATTAAAGTGATGATTGTGTTGTGTAAAGTTGTTGAGATAAGGGTTCAGTAGTGTCTCGATTGCAGTCTATAAGACTTAAAGCACAATTAAGTGCGGGAGAATAAGATAAACTCTGCATTGTGGATTGGGACCGGCACAAAATCAAATCAAATTCGAGCAAAGAAGCAAAATCAAACGTTTGATCCTGCTGTGCCTTGCGAAAGCTTTTCATCTCTAGGGATAAAAAAAAGAAAAGAAAATCTGATCAGTCAATACGTTGGTTTGCAATTACCCGAGCAGACAGTGTGAAATGAGTTTGAAAATGTAGGTGATTCCTTCAACATCGAGTCCAAAATAATACAACCTGAGAGTATCATAAGGTAAGTAAAGTGGGGATTAAACACCATGAATCATTGGCAACCACAATAAAAAAGAGCCTGAGCTGTGAAGATATAGTGAAGAATAATTGGAGACATTGCACGTTTTTCCAGTAATCCCCTCCTGGTCATACTCCTAAAATCCAAGCTTAATGCGCACCTTAACTTTCCCCCTATATGTGGAACCATCTTCCGAAGACTGTTCAATCCCATTCTTTCCTACAGGGATTCACCATTTCATGTCATCCCCCATCCTTAGCTCCAATCTTTTTTTTTTTACCCCTATTGACAGCTGTGCTTCATTTGCTCCTCTCTCTCCTATTTTCTTGTTTGTTCATTCCCTTGTTTGCCTGGTCCAACTGTTACCCCACTACCCCCATTGCCAATGCATAGCCTCAAATCACTTCGCTCTTCCATGCCCCTCCAGCTTGGAAATAAAAATAAAAAAATAAGTAAAAGAACCCGAAACAAACTCAAAAAGGCAAATTCTAATAAGCCATACATTGATCTTTGAAACAAGACCAAAGGGTGGAGAAGATGTTTTAAATAGTGCACCGAGTCAGCCTCAATTCACCTTCCCAACGCCACACTTGTTAGGATAAACCCAAGATGATAAATAATATAATGCAATTCGATAATAATAATAAAAATTTGAGAAAAGACCAGAAAGGATCAGAAAGGACCACAGCTATTGTTAAAATGCAAATCATTGCACGAGTGCACATTGATGAGAATGGTTTTCTTTGTATTCCAGGATATATGCTCATGGAAGAGCGAGGTGACGGAAGGTAGAAGGCAATGTGCTGACGGTGGAGTAGTGGGGCAAAGCACGGACACAACAAGCAAAGGAATGAATGCACAGGAAAGGAGAGAGAGAGGGCACGAGAGAAAACATAGCAACCTGCAAGATGGGAAGAGGTAGGAGAAGATTAATGAGGAGAGAAAAGATTAAAGGTCGTGATGGAGCATGACCTGAGGTCATGATGGTCAAACTTTTAATAGTTTAAATATTGTGAATGTGGAAAAATAAGGCTAGCTTTAATAGTTACCTGGAAGGCCCGCCAAACTGTTCTGGTTTCACCGCCACTCTTCATGATGAAACACTGCGATATAAACCTGAAGGCAGGTCCATTAAATTGCGAGCACTGGATACCATCAATAACGGCTGAAGATTGAGTAACGAAATCTAACTTTTTCACCGCACTGATGCTGATATACCTGTTAATTTATAGCCAAATAGTTGGAGGTATCCAAACTATTTCTATGTGCTCTATTTTCTACACCCTTTCCCATTTGTACAAATAATAAACACCATTATCTGTACAGGTAAGTTCATCATGAGAATCCAGATGACCCAAGTGGATGGTTCATAATTTAAGAGCTGCAGGTCAGGGGAATTCTTTGGAAATATGTGGGAATTTAAAATTTTATCAGGATGTTCGTACTTGATCGTTTGTGCTCCACGAATGCAAATGGAGAAGAAATGTCAAAATACACTTTTTAAAAATGCTTTTTCTGCCCTGAAATCACACGAGCTTTTTGGCCTCAATGCAATAATGGCTCATTCAAACCGCGTTTAGAAGCATTCTTTCTCAATCACCACCTTTGCAGCTAACCCTGCCTCCTTCCCCTAAAACCTGTCCCCTTCCCATAATCCGTGCCTTCAACATGGATGGAGAAACATTAAACCCGGATAGCAAGACACACAAAATTAGATTGTCCGCCCATGTGTCATAGCACCGTACATCATCATGTATCCAGGTATGTCGGCCAACCTCATGACGTTATCCTCATCGATTATTTTGGGTTCTCCATTGTTACATTTTACTTTTTCACATATTTACAGCTCTCATCCAGTCTCAAACATTCGATAATCCCAAAAACATTAGGATATCAATTTCATGGTGAATCATTGTCGGTATGCCAGCAAAACAATGCATCGTCCCAAGTCGGAAAGACATTCGTCTCCCGATGGAGGGAGGTCGTAGTCGGGGTGCATTAGGTGATAAAGTTGATTTTTCAGTTTAATTTGATGTAAAATTATCACGAGCAAGGTACCCACCCTCCGGGTGATCTTGTTCCAAGTATGCAACACGTTATCCTGACACATCCCTTTATTTGGGTGATGCATAAGTGACAGACTACTGCCTTGATCACTCCTGAAAATTAAAAATAACCCAGGTCATGTACTGATGTACATGAAGCAAAAACGTGCCAACTGCTTATGTGCAGAAATAATACATCATGATTATGCTGCATTGCTTGGATAATTCAAATTGCACTGGCCCAAAGGTTGACACCAGAGGCCTGAGGACTGAAGCTTATACATACTGTCACCTTCACAAGGCCCATGACACCTATTGGCTCCATCCTTTCGATATTTCATGATACTTTTAACAGTCGCTTCGGATGTTTTACACTGAATGGAAAATTTATAGGGAGGGCATGGAGATTGTGACTATGACACTTAAGAACATGTCTTAGGCTTACCAAAATGGCAGACGTATGACATTTTTTCAGGTTACAATTGTGGGTGACGTCTGGTCAGCTGACCAACCAATGGGTGTAGAGCAGCATACATACACAGTTATATAGCCTAGTATTTCAAAAAGTTGAGGACGAGTTATGACAAAACTAGGTGGATGAGTTGGTTAGGTGACAAGAACAAGCTGATTAGATTTTGGTAAAGGTCCGGATGCAGATCCGGTCTATCAGTGGGATCCAAAACGTAAACTGTTCAGCCTGGTGGAGATATGCTCTCGACTGAGTGCCGTTCTAGTTCTCCTCCTGTTTTCCCTTCATGTACCCAAATATATCTGTTGATCCACTTCCCCCTGTGGTTTGTTCTTCCATGAACCTCAATCCCTGCAGATATATATATATATATATATATATATATACATATATATCAAAATGCACGACAAAAGACAAGGCAGTGCAATGGTGAACCCAAGATGACCAATCCAGTGACATGTTACATTGGAAATATGTTCCTGTTATGAAGGCGTTACGCATCAAACTCTGAAAGACTGAAAGAAAAAAAAAATCAAAGCACTTTCAAAAATCGTTACATTGATTGCTATTTCCTTAACGGAGAGGCAACATGAGGAAGTTGAATTGATTGTAAAGTTCTAATCCTGCTAACTGCAATGTATCTTGTCTGCATTGGGAGGTAAATTGCATGAAACAAATGCCTCATTTTGTCTAATTGACAGCATTTTCATTAAAGGTCTTAAAGAGGCCAATTAGGATTGCCAAATCATTATATATATATACATAAACTAAAGGTTATTTTCTCAAAAGGAAAGGTAATCCTTTACCCAAAACATTCAATCTGTTCAGAAATGTATCAAATAAAAGAGGAAAACAATAAATGGTAAACCCTAAGCACGCACACGCACACACACACCAATTACACACCAGGAAAAAAAACTTAAGGTATATTGAAATATGCAATGATCCTCAAACTAAGGATGTCCTCAAGGGGAAACTTGAGGAAAACTTTAATAAATCCTCAAATCTTTCCTTTAGAATGCTTTATGCAACCAGGTCTATATCCTCAATGTGAGTTATGTACAGTCCAAGCTCCTCCATGAGCCTTCATCATCACCATCAATGTACCATACTCTTGACAATGTGTTCATGCTGCCAAAGCAGACTCTTTGCAAGGATTAAGCTGGGTGCTTTGCCATCACCTTCCCAGCAGTGAGTCGGGGTGGGAATTTGTCATCTTTTTTGGATGAAGCTTGCCTGCTCCTTGCAAAGGACACTGTGGGATCTTTAAATTCCACCAAGTAATGCGGGCAGATGGGACATCGAGAATAACGTCGATCAGATGGATGACACACACACACACACACACACATTAATGAATTGCTCTGCATGCAATACACCAGGATGGAAGTTTATAGCTGGGTCAGAATTGGAACCCAGGCCATTGGGTTTCCAGTTTCTGGTTTCCGATGATGGCAGCTTTCCTTCTCCTCTCTGAGAGACCGGCTTCCAAAATTAAGTACTGTAAACCGTTGTGGATACATTTCTGTTGTCGTCGATTGTTGTGTAGTTTTGTTTGTGTTGATTGCCGTTCGTTCCGTGTGCTCATTCCTTTGTGTTTTGTATGCCTATTTTGTGAACTTGATGTTGTGCATCCATCTCAGCGAGTCTGCACCTACCTATGAGGCTTGTTGGGCCTTCCCATCTGATCATCTTATACATTCGATTTCCCAACCTCATTCTAATTCCTTCCTTATACCTATATGTCATATTCCTAAACCTAACTTGTTGCTGGCAGGATGGCCTGGAAGTAAGCTCACTCGCCTCCAAGTTGTCTAGCCTGTGTTTGAATCTTGGCACAGCTTTAAACAGTCATCCCAGTGTTTCACATTCAGGGTGATTCATCCATGTGTGTGCTGTCCCTCAGATAGATGTTAAACAGGACATCCCATCCGCTGACATTAGTTGGAGGATGTAAAAGATCCCATGGTGTCCTTTATGAAGAATAGGTGAGCTATCGCCAGCATCATCAACAAATTCCAAATTTGTGCCCTGGCTACTCCAGCGGAGGCAATGGCAAACCACTCAGTACAACCTTGATTTTTTTTGTTTTGTCTACACTGTCGAGACTCGTATGAGAGCTAACACACAGAAAACGCACAAAAAAGGAGCGAGGAGACAAGGGCGAAGAGGAAGGAAAAAAAACAGTGGGAACAGAGACATGACGAGATCTGTGAAAGGAGAGGGATGCAACAGGATACACAGGGTAAACAAGAATGACACTACAGGGACTTTCAGGTCCTGACATGACAGGGACTTTCAGGAAGGAAAGCAGAGAATTTGAAGGAGGTGGGTTTGGGGGGGATGAGCAGGGGAAAAAAAATTGTGGTTTTGGATAGGGGAAGATAAGAGATGGTGGTGAACAGCTTTTGAAAGACCTGGAGGTAAGAGTAGGATTGAAGAAAGTGTGGAAGTTTGTTCCAAAGACGGTAAGCATTAATTCTTGATTGTTTTGTATAGTTTTACCAGAAGGGGGGGGGGGGCTGGCGGACATCGAGCAACTGCGGAAATATGGGTGGAGGGGCATATTTCAAACAGAGTGGGGGGCGAGGCCGGAGAGGAGACGGTAGAAGACACAAAGACCACCAACCTGCCTGCGGGAGAGAGTGAGAGACCCAAAGACTCAGCCATATCACGGGAGATTCCAATGATCCTAAATGCTTTGGTTTCCACAGCGTGAAGCTGAGAAAGGCGAGAGGCAGGAGCACCAGCCCAGAGGGGAGAGCAGTCCTACATCAGGCTGTGGATTAAAGCTTCATATGTGTCAGGAGCTCAGGTGTGCCAAGGATGTACTTTGCACGACGGAAGATGCACAGTCGGCGAATGGCTTTGGACGCAAGATTGGAAATGTGACTTTCCCAGGAAAGATCGTGGCAGACAGTGAGACCCAGAAGCTTGAATGAAAGGGCTTCTTCAAGATTGTTGAGAAAGTAGATGGGGGGAGGGAGAGGGGTTGCAGATGGTCCTTTCGGAGAGACATCGTGAGAGTGTGAGATTTGTCATGGTTGAAAACATGTTCCATGTGTTTGACCAGCTTGTTGATTTTATCCATATCTGCAGAGAGTGAAGAAGCTGCTACTTGCCGATCTGAGGGATGACAGATGGTACGGCAGAGGGTGAAGTCATCAGCAAAGAGATAAAGAGGATTTTCCAGAGAGTTTGAGAGATCATTGATGAAAACAAAAAGAACAGGGCCAGAACACTGCCTTGAGGAACTCCAGCCTGACAGGAAGAGGGGAGGAAGAGAACTCCATTTAGTGCCACATTTGGCTGTGACAGGAGAGGAAGTCTGTGAGCCATGAGTGGAGATGTCCTTGGATACCATAGGAAGAGAGTATTTGGTGAGCATGGCAGGGTACCAGACTGTAGCGAAGGCACGCGATATGTCGAGGGAGATGGCTCTAATTTCATGTCTGGCATTGAGGATCTCCATCCATTGTTGGGAGAGAGAAGCAGCATATCCAGGGTAGAGTGACCTGGTCTGAAACCAAATTGATGATCGGAATCAAGCCATTGGAGAAGAGGAAGGATGTAATGTCTGAAGCATGATGGATTCCATAACTTGCTGATGATTGGGAGAAGGCTGATTGGTCTGTAGTTGCAGGGATCTGTTTTTGCACCTTTTTTATGCAGAGTGCTAATGTTTGCTGATTTCCAAGCAGATGGCAGATGACCTTGAGCAAATGAGAGAGGAATAGAACAGAGAGTGGTGAGCAAGAGCCACAGAAGGTTTTAGGATACGTGGGCTGATGCCATCTGGACCAGTTACAGAATCTGAGTTGAGGTTTGACAGCAAACTCTTCACCTTGTCAGGAGAAAAGGGCACAGAGTCCAGGAACAGGTGGGTGCGACTGGGTTAGGTGGGTACAGAAAGCGATGGGTTTGGGACACAATATTTAGAAGCAATCACGGAGTTTAGGCATTCAGCCTTTTCATGTGCAGTGTCAGCAGTGTGGCAATTTGAGGTAAGGGAAGGATGAGGGGAACATACACCAGAACATAATTAACTAGAGGCTACCAGGATTTGGAGGAGGGATACAGTTTGAGAGTTCAACTTGAAATTAAAAAGATGTTGTTTCCTGGCTCTCCTGAGGGTGGACACACACTTGTTACAAGCTTTGTGGAAGGAACTGAGATTGCCTTCAGTTGGATTAGCCTTCCATGAGGTGAAGGCAAGTTCTTTTAGGACAACTGCCTCGCCACAAGCTTCAGTGTACCATGGGTGGGATGAGGGGTAGGACAACTGAAGACAAGATTAGATAAATCTCTCCATGAGAGAGAGCAAGTTTCTGTGAAATAATTCCCAGGATGGGTCGATGTCGGAGGAAGTAGAGATGGGAGACCAGTCTAGAAGTTTGATGACTGCTTGAAGTCCTGCCAGTTGGCCTGAGTGAAATGCCATATCTCGACAGCACTGAAGTGGTTCTGTAATAACAGCCAGAGAGATGTTCACTTGACAACATGCGGTTAAGATGAACAGATTGGAGCGGAGGAAGAACAGCAATATTTTCAGGGAAATTGGTCAAAATCAGATCCCAGAAGAGATAGAGTACCTTGGTTGAGATCCAGGTCGGGAAGTTGACAGATTGTGTCAGTCCCAATGAGTTACAGAAGTTTTTTTGTTGAAGTGTCTGACAGGTGAGAGAGGTACCCACCCTAGCCACTGGAATGATGGCAGTTGAAGTCACCCATATGAGGTTGGGATGAGAGGATAGAAGTTGTTTCCATATTTTCGAGAGCGAGATGTAAATGAGTCATCACTGTTAGGGTGGACGGTAACAGTACACCACATAAACATGAGGTGGGAGTAGAGGGGGAAGCCGTAGCCAGAGGTATTTCCTGTGGGTGTGGGGGGAAGAGAGGGCAGTGCATGGTGAGTGAGGAATAGAGTCTTTAGTGAAGAAAGCAACTCCGCCGCCAGGACGAGGCTCAGGTCTGTCATACCAGAGGATGGAGTAATCAGGGAGAGATACTTGGGAGTCAGAGACGTTTGAAGGAGGAAAGTTTCTGTTAAGCAGATTATGTTTGGTTTGTCAGGGGCAACCTGTATGGAAGATTGTCAGGTTTGAGCGAAGGTCCGCGGATGTTTTGAGGTCCATACTGTTAAGGAAGACGAAGACAGAGGGGAAGAGGTTTTGTGTGCAGGGTAAGGAGGGGAGGGGTAGGACGAGAGTGGAGGGGGGGATGTCAGGAGAGTTGTTGAAAGAGAAGAGCTTGGGGAGAGATTGCAGAAGAGTTTGGGGAGAGGGCTGGATGAGGAGGAGAAAAGGCTCAGTGGTGAATGGGCTGAGGTACAGTGGGGAGTAAAGGAGAGGGGGCAGAGGGCAGTTGAAAATTGGAGGAGGTGGAGTGATGAGGTGGAAGAGAGAGCGAGGAGAAGGAGGAACGTTTGTGAATGTGAGGAAGGTAACTTTGGGAAGGGGAGTGAGGGGGAAGATTGGAGGAGAAGAGTGAGAGGGGAGAGTTGAGGGAGAAGGTGAGGGGGAGAGTTGAGAAGGAGGGGAGATGATGAGAGCAGGCATGGCCAAGGTGCAGGAGGGCGATGGGAGAGGTGGGAGAGGGGAAGAATGAAACTTGGTAGAGGTATGGGAAGAAGAAGGGAGGGGCAGGGGAAGGTACAAGATTTGCGGGATTGGGAAAAAGGGGAGGTGTGCCGAGAGTAAGGAAGGAGCATGTTTGTGGTGATGATGAGTGTACTGATTGAGAGACTGAGATATCTGTTCGGTTAGAATGGAGCCACCAGATGTTAGTACACCCCACACTTTGGGACAACAGAGGAGGAGCTGATACTGAAGCAGAAGACAGTGAAGAGGTGCCAAGAGTGGAGGTAGGATGAGGGGCAAGATAGGAGGGGTAAGGAGAGTGGATAACAGGTGAGGGTTTCGGAGGAGGTAGATTTAAGGAGGTGGGGTGAATTGGCACTGAAGTTGGGAATAAAAGGATGATTGATGGAACACGAACATACATTGCAAACTGGGATTTTTTTAATATTTAAGTTAGAGATGCGATTAAAGACATTATGTGAGGGATGCAATGAAGGAGAATTAAGAGAATGGAGAAAAGAAACATTGTAACAGTCGGACATTTTAGACACGGGATGAAGGAAAGGTCGAATTGAAACGTCTTTTGAAGAAGGAAAAGAGTCGTGAATTATGACACAATACCAAGAACCACACGTGTGAAAGAGGAAGTTGGAACATTATAAGAGGCCATTTTTTAAATTTTTTGAGAAAGATTACGTAAGATTAGGAAAAGGAAAGGTTGAAGAAAAATCATGAAGGTGTATGCTGAATGTGGGTTGGCAAAAGTAGTAGATGGTAGATCGGCAGAAGAAGGAGGAAGAAGAGTCGGTACAGGACGTCACGTGGTCACGTGGGGTACAACCTGAGGTTAAAGGTATTTTTTTTTAATTTTGAGACAATAAATGGAGGGTATAGTTGAGAGGGATAGTAGAGTGGATGGAAAAGCGAAGAAAATAAACAAACTGATGGTAATATGGAGAAAATACAATAAACACGATCGTGCACACAAACGGGAAGAAGGGTAGGCCTCGAGGAAACCCGATATGAAAATACGACGAAAAATCCACAATGAGCACAAGTTTTAATACAAGACCGAACTAGAAACACACAGTAAACACAGAGATAACAACATGACAGTAAATATATACCATCAGAGATGGGGAATCCCCCGCCATTGAATGAAAAAGGTCATACATATTCCAGATAATGAGGGAGGTGAATTGGAAACAAGACACCATTTGGTCATCATCTCGAAAAAGTTCCCCAGGGGTGAGGAACGTAGTAACCAAAAATAATTGAAATCAGATAAGCGGTTTTCCATTTATTACAAAAAACATTTTTTTCAAGATGGCCGCCCCAGTCGGCCATCTTGGATCCGGCCACGCTCAAAATCAATAGGGTTCTTCCTTTTCAGGTGGTACATGTGTGACCCAAATTTCAAATCGATATGGCGAACAGTTTATGAGTTATCGCACTCACAGCTATAAATGTTGACGCCCGGACGGACAGCCGGACGGACAGCCGGACGACCTGGGTGACAACAATATCCCCCTTCCGCCACGCGGCGGGGGATAAAAACGTGACAAATAGGACGGGAAGCGACGTAAACCCTTGCCAAGAAACTGCTTCTGCAGCACCAATGCTCTGTAACAGAATATAGTACATCAGCATCAGAATCAGAAGACCTAACATGAATCCAGCTTGTTCACCCCATGTCCTGCTCCCCTTCCTTTTTATCTCATTCTTCCCTATGCCCACTCTTCCTCAAAATGCCCCTCTAACTTGCTGTTGGTATGTTTCCCCAGTTCCATAATATGCCGGTCCATTCTGAGTTTTAGCTGTTCTACGAGCCTCAACTTTTTAGACAAGGAAAAAGGCGAGTCTGCGTACCTCTGGGATATACTGCCAACCCTCCGTAAGCATTCTCAATGTAAAAATGTAAAACACAAAAACACTTATGAAAGTCGATTTCCATTACATCCCCACTGGTTCAGGTGCAGATTTTATGAATAAACACATTGTGATCAAGCGATGATCCTTCAAAACGTGCCGGATGCGCTCGCTTCGACATAAATGCTGTCAAGCTCATGACGCAGGCAACTCGAAGCAAGAGAATGACGAGTCTATAGACTGAATAAATAAATCTCATCAAACATGTTCTCAACCTAAAGGCTATAAAGTGAAGGGATTGAATGTTTGAAGATTGAAACAACACACCCGAGACGTGCTTGCACAATGCAACGCCAATCAGTTCATGAGCACCTGTGGCATTGCATCGGCTTTCAAGCTAAACTTGATCCCATTTGATGGAACAAGTGGATTGGGAATTAATGTGAATTTAGAAATCACTTTGTGCACACGGATATGACTGATATAACCATAAACGGGAGTATATAATTACCGAGGACTTTGTATATGTCTCGCTGGTTGGTATTCCGCCTGCGGTGCAATTGAAGGTGCCAGGAGTTCCGTTAGACTGGAATGTCGGGCAAAGCACAGGGGAAGCCTGAGCAAGGACTTCCAGCCGGACAGTGACTCCTGACAGCAGGGTGCCTTTACAACCAGGTACTCAAGCCGTGGCCGTTATTGGAAAGGACGGCTCAAGTCAATTCAAATCACCGGCTCCACATTCGACAAAAGGATCTGCCGTTTCGCTATCCATAGCTAACAGAGAGGGGGGAATGGGAACTTTCGAATGCAGCTTGGCGAATCGTACGACTCAAGCAAAGGTCACCATGACCATCGGCTCTTTTGCTCTGATGAAGGGGTTCAATGACGTCACAGCACCTCTTTTCCCAAGGCAGTTGACAAACTCTTACCAACTTGAGATTAATAAATCCTGCTGTTCACAAGGACCGTTATCACAAACACTTGTATCAGGAATCAGGCAAAGCTTAGGCCAAAAAGAGTGGATCATTCAAGAGGACTAATGCTGCTATCAGCATCGTCGATCTAAAAGTCACAGAAATTTTTTTATACATATATATATATATATATACAATTCCAACTTTGTCTCTCCACAAGGAAATGCCCTCCATATGAAATGTTCCTCAGCAAACAATCCATAGAATAACTAGAAGGGCACTCGATAGAGCGCATACCTCTGCCGCACAATGCCTGATCCAAGAGAACATATCGGGCCCATTATATTTTTGAAATATCTTGCAATAAAGTACAATATCGTTTTTGGCCCCATCTCTCAATGGTGAAGAATCACATTAAAAAATTCTAGTTGTCGGATCCGGAATGAGATATTCACCAAAATCGAATCAGTTCGTCCTTGTCACACACACCCAACCCGTCCATCAAATATAATCTGGATTCGTCCACAACTTTTTGAGATATCCTACACACAAACAAACAAACAAACAGACAGACAGAAAGAAAGAAGTGAAAACATAACCTCCTTCACCTTCGGTGGCGGAGGTAATAATTACAAAGAACGGCAAACTTTGAGTGAACTATGTACTTTGATCATTTCCAGAACAGCTCTGCTTGAGCAGGTCATAACATCATGGGGGGTTGAAACAAAACATTTCAGAAAATAGAAATTCATTGTGTGGCGGCAGTTGTGGATACAAGCCAACTCACAATCCCCTAAATGTCACCTTCCAGAGCATGTATGGAATTTTGAATCCCATCTCAATCGTTAGGGATAAGCAAAGCGTCAGATCACACGCCATCGGTGCCAACATCAGAAATGACAAACCTTGACGCCTTCTTGTTGGTCCATCTGTGTTATCTGCAGCCCCTGGTGCACGATCAGCATGGCACTGCATGCGGAGAACCCAGACCATGTACACCGTACCTTGCACTTCGGTGGCACACCAGCGTACGGCTTCTTCCTGAGCCGCCCAAGCACTCAGGATAGAGTGGAAGGGGGGTGGTGGGCAGGAGGTGAAGGGGACAGAGTAGGGGGTCTGGCACACCCACCAGGTTCCACCCCTCCCACAACGACAGCACGGAGCGGTCTCTGAGCCTTCATCCATCAATGCAGTTGGACTCGCACTCTCGTAATTTAATTGCTGCAATGAATAGAACCGTGTAACATGAGAGAAACAAAACAAAACAAAACTACAGTTCTGCCATCCATCTCTTCGAAAATACACTCAATTAGCTTTCATGCTCAACCTGCGATTACAGGTGCACAATCTTCGTAACCAGGTGTGCACGTGAATTGAAAGGTACACGATGAAATTAATAATATATTGGGTAAATAACAGGCTTTACTCGAGTAACGTTTATCGTATTGCTCGATTTGGTGTCAAAGCTTGGTGTTGGCTTAATGGTTAGAGGGGGGGGGGGCTGGCTTAAGATCTTAAGGTCTTGAGTTTGAGCCCCAGTTGTGCCGCTGAAATTAGACCAGGTGGGGTTGCCTCGGCCTGTCATCCTTCTTCCGAGGTCGGAAAAATGAGTATCAGTCACCCATATGTACATGAGACTAATCAGTAACCTCAGGTTATGTTGAAATTGTTCACACGTAGAACCAAAGCATTCAATGTGGAAGGGATTGTTAGGATATGCAGTGCATGGCTGCCAGTCACATCATTTCTAGCGGTGTGTGGTTATGACACTGATGCAGTGCCTCATGTATGTTTGGAAAGGAATTTGTAATTTCATCATGGTGGTGGTGACGACTTGCCGACTCTACGTCAAAAGATGTAGGAGGATCTTTAATGGCCAACAACTAATGCTAAGCAGATGGGACACCCAGCTTAATAGGCATCCAAAGGCCCTGCCTGGGAATCATCAATCCCACAACCAAACCCAGGCTCAACATCTCAAATGCAAGTAAGCTACCTCTGCACCTGTCAGGGCGCAATAATCTCGTTTGGTAGTTTCATCAAAGGAAAAATGTGGGGGGTGGGGCAAGGGGGGAGGGGGGGCTGCATCTTGGAGTACACCCTCCTTCAGTGGGGAAATTGAGGCCGATGTCCTGTCTGCAAATTCGATGTCAAACATCACAAGGTGATTTTTCCAGGTGTATACCTTTTGATCGTTGCAACAAAGTTCTCAGATGTTACATGTACGATTTTATCAATTGTAAGTCTCGCTGGGAAACCTGCATGTGTGAAACGGTCAAGTTAAGCTGGTTTCTACCCTTCTGGGCATTGCTTCACGATTATGGACAGAAAAAAAAAACATTTCTCGACGACAAAGCAGCTCTGGTTTCTAAATTATTAAGAGCCTCAAGAACTGATGTGACACGGCTTCAATTTCCAACACAATGGGACAGCAAATGCAGCGAGTTGATGGACAATCCTGGGAACATTGCTGACTCTCGCGATTAGATCATTTTGAAATATCGATGGAAAGATGCCTCGATTAACCAGAGGATCCAAGACCTGCATGTAACTTGGAAAGAAACTGCAGACATTCTGACCACCGCACACACCACCGCAATCTGACCCAGGAAGTTTACCCCGTGCTTTTCCTCCGATCATCAAGGAATGGGGGTTCCGAAGGCTTTGCTCCAATCCCGTCATCCGGTGAGCTTCCCTGCAAAGGGCAGCAACACAGGAGGTACTCCCACGAGTGGGTTTTCAGTGTTCTTTGAATCCGTGGGTTTTGCGGAATGAAGTGTTTTACGGTGGCCGGAGTGCAAATCCTGCCACCAACCTCCTAAGAAGAAGTAACCCAACTGCAGGAGGACGTCCGCAGACACAGTTGGGCACACAAACAAGCAAGTGAATGAACAGACAGGAAAGGAGGAGAAAAAAATGAAAGGTGCACATATAATCAGGTTGGATGTGGGAAGGGTTAATGATGATAGAAAAGATAATGGGTAGGGAGGGTGAATAACATTAGGTAATGGTGTGTTGTCATTTTGAAGCCCTGGAGGAAAGAGTGGGATTGTGTTGCCTCAGGAGCACCTTCACAAAGTATTTTGAAGATCAATTGGACAACAACAAAACCTCTCCATCTGTGGCCGGTAACTGGCACAGCTTTCAATGGTACCACAACACAACCACAACACAAAGGCATTTCACGCATCCCCAAAAGGTCGATATGGTCGCTGAACGAATGACCTTCCACGTGGATGAACGGACTTCGGCGTATCGGTCGATGATAACTCTTCTTCTGGACAAGCTATGAATGTCTAAGCTGATAGATATGGGGAAGATGCTGTTGCAGATGAAATTGCCACCTCCATCCCTCCATTGATAGCTGATGGAATAAGGTGAGGCAAATGATAGCCGAGTGGACTTTTGAGTCCTCGGGTCTTCAGGGCCGTCTTTAGAGGTCCTAAGGGTCTTGGGGGTCTTCAAGGGTCTCCAAAGTTCGAAGGGTCTCATTGACTTCAGACGTACACCACTGTGTTCCTCCAGGTGTTGCACAACAACCGGTCTGGATATACTCCAGTCCATGACGCTTCCTTGATGGTCTGTAAAAGCTTTAATTGTATTTCACTTTTCAAGGTTAAAATGAAATCACTCGGTTTTATATTAAACTAGATGACCCGTGAACCCGTGGGTTCCCGTTGTGACAGTGGTTGATAAAAAAACCATTTCCAAAAAAAACCTAAAACAAACAAACAAAAAAAAGGCTCCAGCGAACTGTACCGCTGAGGTTTTTGCATTGATCAAATAATCCCGAAGAGTACTTGACTGAATCGGGAATTGATTTTTAATAATTTTTTTCGTTGCCTGATTTGAACGAAACTTGATATTGCGCTTCATTAAAAAAAAAAACGGAGAAAAGAAAGTCGAATAAATTATTGTGCGTAATCTTCTAACCACAATTTTTAGGTCATCTCAATCGAGATGACCTAATAAAGCCGGACCAAATGTCCGTCCGTACGTCCGTCCGCAATTTTTCTTTCCGATCTTGATGAAACTTAGTATGTGGGTAGAGTCGATGAGTGTTGCACAACAATATAACTTTTGTCCGGCTTCAAGGTCAGGGTCAAGGTCATGAGTTCACGTAAGTTATAAAAATCGCCATTTTCAAAACCTTTCTAGTCTGCCATTCTACAAGATATTCGGCAACTGTTTATTGATTATGATAGTAAAAAATATTATCTTGTATCTAACCGGACAGATTTTTGAATTTCCTTCCCGTTTGATCGTCACGTGATCTGGAAGATGGCCAAAAACGCCGATGCGATTCGCAAAGAAGGAAGGAAGGAGAAATGAAAATAAATATAAAACACATTTTTAGCCTTTTATATTTCTACATTTTCCGCCGAAGGTGCAAAGTTTCAAAACCCGAAATGTAACGTCGGCATTTATTTTCAAAATA
>CM068955.1:85361526-85404964 GCA_035128595.1 Eptatretus atami | reverse complement strand
TAATTTATATATATATAATATATATATATATATATATATATATATAATATATATATATATATATATATATGCCAAAAAGTTTCAGGAAGTTTCGATGAAAACTGTAGGCTGTGAAACAAAAAAGTCCACAAGAAAAGATGAAGAACAACAACGTGAGTAAGACTTAAAGATCCTCCACGAGGATCTAAAAATGCGAAATGTCCTCTTAGGTGGCTGTTGCTTACAAAGCTGAGGAAATGAGGTGGTTTGAGAAAGAAGGAATGAAACATAATGAGCAAAGGATATCTGTTGTTGTGCAAGTGACATGCTCTTTACTTTGTGGAGAAACATCAGGTACAGTACTCAGATGCTCTCATTACAAAAACAAGAGTGAGAATTGCTTTGCAATACATGTTCCGACCAGTCCAAGGAAGTATGTTCGGGAGATACATTTTTTTTTGCTTTTAACGCACGCTCAGGCTGATACTGGAACCAAAATGAAGAAGAAGAAACTCTAACAACTGTGTTTGGTTTGTTTCAAGGCTTTGTCGATTTCATATTAAAAACTACCGGTGGCCATAAAGTCTGGAAACATAAGAGTGGTGAGGAATGGTTGGATGATAATTCCCTCACTGGATTGGATGACGTGGCCCTGTGGAGTGGGCTGCACGCTTGCCAGATCTGAACCCCCTTGATTCCTTCTTCTGGGGTACACTGAAGGCGCAGGTTTATTCAGTGAAAATCAGACACAAATCATCTGAGGCAACGCATTGGATGCATGTGCAGGGATTGATGGAAATGCTGCATTAATGCACAATGCACATTGCAATTTTGCACAGCGCATTGAACTGTGCATTTCTCATGAGGACAACACATTGAACATAACATGTAATGTCATTGAACATATCATGTATTGTAATGTAATGCCAATAAACCATTTATAATGTATATTCGCCTATGTTTCCAGACTTTATGGCCACCCTGCAGAATGGCATACTTCGTCGTTATGATGTCAGATATGCCTCTGCCCACATTATTACAGATTATACATACTTGTATCAAGTTTGATTTAAATCCCTGAACCCAGATTCAAAACATAAATAATTCTGGCTGCCAGACCATGTGTCCGATCAGGTTGAAATTTAAAACTTATATTCCCCAATACTACGAGATCATAACTTTGAAGTTTCAAAATTTTTTTTTTTAAAGATTACCGCTCAATCCAATATATGGCTACCAAACCATGTGACCTATGAATTATTTGTGAACAACCTGGTATCCTCAAGGCTTGGGAACATGTGGATGAAGTTTCCCCTTGATCTGTCAAACTGTTCTGGGGAAAAAGATTTTAAAAGGTTTATTCTTCAAAATATCACAGCTGCCAAACCATGTGACCTATGACATCATAGGTGGAGAACTTTTTATCTCATGGACAGGCAATCATACCTGTAAAGATTCACCTCAATCTGTTCAGCTGTTTCGGAGAAGAGGTTTTTTGATGGTTTTATGTAAAAAAAAAAAAAAAGCTGCCAAATCACGTGACTATGACGTCATAAAACCCCCTCCCCCCATACAATTCAGCTCTAGATGATCCTCAAAAATGTTCATACTGATCAGATAAAGCATTTGACGTGTGCAATTATGACATCATAACGAAGCCACCGATAACATCATCAAAAAAATGACACTAATTTCACATGGGGAGTACTTGACATGTGCCAAGTTTCAATTTTTGCTACGGAGTGGTTTCAGAGATACAGAGGTCCAACGTTTTTCCTTTTTTCCAACAAGGCTGTCACACCACATGACTGAAACGTCATAGTTATCATTAAAATATTCCACATGAGTAGTCGTACCCATGGTAAAAAATTTGGATCAATCGGATAAGCGGTTGCAGAGAAAAAGGAAAATTCCACGCACGGATGGACAACCCGAAAACATGTAATGCCTTTGGCGACATCGTCAGGAGAGGCATAATAACCCGATTTACATACATGAAGCAAAAACATGCATACGGCTTATGTTGCATATATCATACGACGTGATTATGTGCCTGAGATCATTCCAATTGCACTGGGCCATGGACTAACACCCAGGCCTAAGGCCTGAGGCCTGTCAATCTGTGCTACATCAAACCAATGTCATACTTTTGCGTCTTCGGGAACTTTTTGGGACTTTGGTTCTCGGGACTTTTGGATCCTCAGGTACTTTTGGGATTTTGGATCCTCGGGGACTTTTGGGTCCTCGGGGAATTTTGGGACTTCTGGGTCCTCGTGGACTTTTGAGTCCTCGGGTCTTCAGGGCCGTCTTTAGAGGTCCTAAGGGTCTTGGGGGTCTTCAAGGGTCTCCAAAGTTCGAAGGGGTCTCATTGACTTCAGACGTACACCACTGTGTTCCTCCCAGGTGTTGCACAACAACCGGTCTGGATATACTCCAGTCCATGACGCTTCCTTGATGGTCTGTAAAAGCTTTAATTGT
Organism: Eptatretus atami; assembly: GCA_035128595.1. Taxonomy (NCBI): domain Eukaryota; kingdom Metazoa; phylum Chordata; class Myxini; order Myxiniformes; family Myxinidae; genus Eptatretus; species Eptatretus atami. Next base: position 85,402,507 of record CM068955.1, on the reverse strand, counting down.
ATTTCACTTTTCAAGGTTAAAATGAAATCACTCGGTTTTATATTAAACTAGATGACCCGTGAACCCGTTGGGTCCCGTTGTGACAGTGGTTGATAAAAAAACCATTTCCAAAAAAAAACCTAAAAACAAACAAACAAAAAAAAGGCTCCAGCGAACTGTACCGCTAGGTTTTTGCATTGATCAAATAATCCCGAAGAGTACTTGACTGAATCGGGAATTGATTTTTAATAATTTTTTTCGTTGCCTGATTTGAACGAAACTTGATATTGCGCTTCATTTAAAAAAAAAAAACAGAGAGAAAAGAAAGTCGAATAAATTATGTGCGTAATCTTCTAACCACAATTTTTAGGTCATCTCAATCGAGATGACCTAATAAAGCCGGACCAAATGTCCGTCCGTACGTCCGTCCGTCAATTTTTCTTTCCGATCTTGATGAAACTTAGTATGTGGGTAGAGGTCGATGAGTGTTGCACAACAATATAACTTTTGTCCGGCTTCAAGGTCAGGGTCAAGGTCATGAGTTCACGTAAGTTATAAAAATCGCCATTTTCAAAACCTTTCTAGTCTGCCATTCTACAAGATATTCGGCAACTGTTTATTGATTATGATAGTAAAAAATATTATCTTGTATCTAACCGGACAGATTTTTGAATTTCCTTCCCGTTTGATCGTCACGTGATCTGGAAGATGGCCAAAAACGCCGATGCGATTCGCAAAGAAGGAAGGAAGGAGAAATGAAAATAAATATAAAACACATTTTTAGCCTTTTATATTCTACATTTTCCGCCGAAGGTGCAAAAGTTTCAAAACCCGAAATGTAAACGTCGGCATTTATTTTCAAAATATAATTTCGTGCCGGCGCGCCCAAATGCCGAGTCATCTTTAACCAAACTGCGCAGTTCGAGCTGCGCAGTAGAACCGCGCAGTAGTCTTCGGTCATAACTGAACATTGAGAACTGTGGCATTATAGAGATGACCGTCACCCCACACGGGGGGGGAATTTTATTTATTAATGAACACGGAAGTATTAGATCAAAATGGCGATGTTTATTTTATGGTTAAAAATAAATCCTTCTTTTTTCTATACTAAATGTTTGAAATTTTTATTAAATAATTTCAAGAAAAAAAAAATGATAGCTCCAGCGAACTATACCGCTGAGGTTGTTTGCATTCATCAAATACTCCCGAAGAGTACTGACTGAATCGGGAATTGATTTTTTAATAATTTTTTTCGTGCCCGATTTGAACGAAACTGATACTGCACACCGCAGGAGAATGGTGAGTAAGGTGGGCCGAAAATTTTTGTGCTATCGTGTACCGTTGCCTTATTTCGGGAACATACATACATACGTACATACATACAAGAAGAGAGTTTTAGTAATATATAGATGAATGTAATGTGATGAATACTTATTTTACAAAATCCAAATCACTACCCAGCACGAGAGTTCACCTAAATTTTCATTCCTCTCCAGCAGCACCGCTCCAGGTCTTCCATTTAACCTGATTGTGTTGTACACAGCAGATATTTACACATACAGTACAGTGTAGTGCAGTACATCCTGCTCTAAACCCTGTAAAAGAAGGTGCCTTTGGGTCGTTTATTTATTTTAACAAATAAATATTCAAGTCAACGTAACAGTGATGAGGAGTGTAATAAACAGAAGTAATGAAAGTGATGGTGAAGGTGTTGTGATGACCTGCTTTGCAAACTGAGCATGCGCAAACATTTTTTGGTCCTACATCACGTTACTGTATCATAGCCAGTTCTGATTGGTTCCACATAGACTGGTGGGCGATTGCAAAGAGCTCTTGGAGAGAGCGAATTTTTAAGGCTTTTTTGGTCGTGATTGAGTTAGTGGGTTTTTTTTTTCCTTTTAACTATTCAACGGGATTCTCTTTGCAAATCCACGTATCGTTGAATTGTTTTCATAAAGGAAATAATGCGAGAACTTCATGCTCTTGTTTTAACATTCGGTTTTGATTTAACCAAACTAACATTCCACCTCGTCTGATTCTTGTTAACTCGGCCTAGTTGACAAGCTTTTTCCCGCCTTATTCGTTGATAATATTTGGCAAGAACATGATTCTAATTTTGAAAAAATCGACTACTTCTGATCACCTGACGTCGCATTTGTATAACGAGTTTGTCATTGGGCATCGGCACGATGCAGTGACTCGACACATAGAAGGACCACTTTGGATACAAACGGATCGGCTCCCATCTACCATATTTGTGGTGATCATCAGCTATCGGCTGTCTTCATTTCTGTTGGGTTCCAAAGATAGCCCACATGAAGGATCTTCAGCTCAACCGTTTTTAATGGCATCTCCTGCTCCACTCACTCAACAGCCCGCTGACGTCGCTCTCGGTTCCGCCCATCATGCAATCATTAATATTCATGCAACTCCCAATACCACATATTCCTTTTTTTGTGAAAATAACAACTGGTATGAACCCCCCCCCCCCCAACAACAAAAAAAGTCAGCATTAATGCAAGACAACATGTCACCTGACACAGTCCTTGGTCCATTCAGGTGCTCGACGATATCTCGTCCCATGACAAACACCTGGGGTAAAAACTCGTGGAGGCTTTTGTTGGACAGAGCTATGTGCCCTATAGTCCTTAGAAACCTGTCGTACTTCCAGTAGAAAGTCGAATTGAGGTCTCAATTGCAGGTGCGACATGGATTTCATCCATACTTTCCCATCAGAGAGTCTGGAGGTAGCAGGACCTCTCTGTTCACTGATCTTGAGGGGTTGGGTTAACTTATTTTGTCCTTTCTGGTGAAGTCCAGGTTTCCAAAATCGTATGAAAGAAACGCATTGGAAGGTGGAAGGTTTCGCTCGTTTAGATTTCTCTTGTTTCTGTTGAACACTGCATCTCACATCCTCGAGTCTTGCCGCAGGTACGCTGATTTGACGATCCCCAATGTGCAACTTGGTGTGCAATGTATGTCCATGTAGAAGTTCAGCAGGGGTCTGATGAGTTGTTGCATGTCTTGTAGCTCGATACATTTGCAAGAAGTCGGGTACGAATGATTTCCAGGGCTTCCCTTTGAGATCTGCAGGATGTAAACAGTCCTTAAACACTCTGTTGAAGCATTCTATCTCTCCGTTGGCTTGTGGGTATATATAGAACAACGGCAGTGTTTGATGTTTCTTTCCTGCAGGAATGTTTCAAACTCAGTTGAAACAAACTGAGATCCATTGTCAGAGATAAGTTCCTGCGGATTTCGTTCACAACTGAATACTGGAGTTAGGAACTTGATAACTGTAGCAGATGTTACTTGGGTCGTAAAGACTACTTCTGGCCATTTGCTGAAGTAATCAATTAAGGTAATGCATAGCGCAATAGCGACAGGTCCACCTGGCCGTTGACAAGCAGCATTAGAAGCGGAACTGGTTGCAAAGGTGGAACCCGAGTGACAGCGTTTTATCATGCATTTGGCAAGTAATGCACATCTTGATGGCAACTTCCACTTGGAAGTCCATCCCTGGCCACCCGTAGAGGTCACACAGCCTTTTTTAGTCATTACAATACCTTGATGCATATCATGGGTAAGCTGGATTAACTTGGTTGAAGTTCTGTTGGCACTATCACACGGTGAGTGCCCGGACCAAGTAATCCTCCTGTACAGCCAGTTCATTCCAAATGCAAAGTAGGAAAGTACATTTGGGTCAATGCCCTTCGCATTGCAAGGAAACATATCCTTGCACCTTCTGCAGAATAGGGCATCCATTGCAAGTTTCCTTGAATTGTTCCACAGGAACAATGGAGGGATGGAGGTGACAATGGAGGGATGAGGTGACACTTTGGTGTAGGACTATGTCCAATGGGGATCGGGGGAGTGCTTGTCACACTCCACGTTTCGATGTGGTTGTGTGTGGTATGTAATATATGTATATATATATATATATAATATATATATATATATATATAATATATATATTATATATATTATATATATATGTATATTGTAATGGCTTCAGAATCAGATCCGACTAATGCATACAAACACTAGGTCCTCAGACAGTTTTTTTTTGTATACCCTGTCAGGCTCATATGAGAGCTAAACACACACCACAAGCAAGAGGGGCGGGAGTGGGAAGGACAAAACAGTGGGGAACGGAGACATTAGGAGATCTCTGGAAGGGAGAGTGATGGGGCGGGAACATGGAGAATACAAGATGGACATTACAGGGACTTTCAAGGAGGAAAGCAGGAATTTGAAGGAGGTGGGCTTGGGGTGGATTAACGGGGTAGAAAAGATCGAGGATTTGGATGGGGATGATAAGAGGTGGTGGTGCACAGCTGTTTTGAAGGCCTGGAGGGAAGGATAGGATTGATATGATAGAGTGAGGGAGTTTATTCCAAATGCGGGGAAAAAGAGGAATGAAAGAGTGAAGGTGAGCAGTGATTAGTGATTTTTGTAGTTTTACCAGAAGGGGGTTGTTGGCGGACCTTGAGCGCCCTGCAGAAATATGGTGGGGACAAATCGCAGACAGAGCAAGGCTGGTGCAAGACTGGAGAGGACACGGTAGAAGACAGAAAGACCACCGACCTGCTGCGGTGAGAGAGTGAGAGCCCAATGACTCAGCCTCATCGCTGGAGATGCCAATGATCCAAAATGCCTTGGTTTCCACAGCGTGAAGCCGAGAAAGGTTGGAGGCAGGAGCACCAGCCCAGAAGGAGAAGAGTACTCCATCAGGCTGCGGACGAAAGCTTTGTATGTGGTTAGGAGCTCAGGTGGGCCGAGGAAGGACTTTGCACGACGAAGGATTCCCAGTCGGCGACTGGCTTTGGAGGCCAGGTTGGAAATGTGGCTTTTCCAGGAAAGATCATGGCAGATCGTGAGACCGAGAAGCTTGAAAGAAAGACTCTTCCAGAGGATTGCTGAGAAAGTGGATGGGGGGGGGGGGGTTCCATACGTCCTTTCGGAGAGAATGGTGAGGGTGTGAGATTTGTCCGGATTGAAAGACATGTTCCACGTGTTGAACCAGTTTGTGATTTTATCCAGATCTGCAGTGAGCGAAGAAGCTGCTGCTTGCCAGTCTGAGGGATGACAGATGGTACGGCAGAGGGTGGAGTCATCAGCAAAGAGATAAAGAGGATTTTCCAGAGAGTTGGAGAGATCATTGATGAAAACCAGAAAAAGAACAGGGCCAGAAGTTTGCCTTGAGAAACTCCAGCGCTGGACAGGAAGAGGGGATGAAAGAACTGCCATTTGGGCCACACGGTTGACAGGAGAAGAAGTCTGCGAGCCATGAGTGGAGATGGCCTTGGATACCATAGGAAAGAGTTTGGTGAGCAGGGGCAGGGTGCCAGACCATGTCGAAAGCACGCGATATGTCTGGATATGGCTCTGATTTCATGTCCGGCATTGAGTACCTCCATCCATTGTTGGATAGCAGAAGCAGCATATCCAGGGTGGAGTGACCTGGTCTGAAACCAAATTGATGATCGGAAATCAAGCCATTGGAGAAGAGGAAGGATTTAATGTCTGAAGCGATGATGGATTCCATAACCTTGCTGATGATTGGGAGAAGGCTTATTGGTCTGTATCTTCAATTGTCATCATGCCAGTTGGCTCGGTTTGGGTGCCTCTCTCACCTGTCATGGCACTTTATTTCCCTAAATGCATGTCCAGGATAGACCCATCCCCATGTCTGGTGGGATTCTAACTTTGATGCGTTTAGAAGGGTATAGAATAGATTCCCTTTCTTATGATGGCCTTTTTCTCTTTACAACAGACACATTCATGCACATGAGATAGCCGTTAGCCCAACGGAGGCTCGTCTACCCCCTTTCCATCAGGACACATTGGCTTGGAGGTGGACCATTTATTTACACCTTCGACTTACAGGACATTTGATTAGCACACCGCGGGCTTTTCCTGAGCAGTTATTCTGATGGTCAAACACGGTTGTGGATCATTTACCTCATCCACTATTTTCCATCGACGTTCGACACCCACCTCTTTCACTGACGTTGACGCCCACCTTTATTTCCGTCGATGTTTGGCAGCTCTGTGGATGGTTGTTGACGCTTTATGAGCGCTTCACGTTTCGCTCGGTAATTCTGGCAAATGGCTGCTTTTTGCCGTTCGTCCAGCACCACAAACATGGCATCGTAAGCCAAGCCTGTGCTGATTTGGGGTTGCATCTCGCTCTGGTAAGGAAGGAATGATCACGAGATTGGCGGTTTGTCACGTGCAACGATGCGCCAACAGGCAAGGTGGATTTGGCTGAAGTCTGCTTGAGGCTTCGCCCAGACTGGCTGCCTATAAAAAGGACTTGCGGACAGTTTTGTGACAGTTGGTGACAGCTGGTTGCGGCTTCTTACAGTTCTGAGAGTTTTGTGATAGTTTGTGACAGCTGGGTGACGGCTATTTCAGCTCCAGTCATTCCAGTCCGACGGTTGGTGAGCTGGCGACAGTTGAGTTTGTGACAGTTGATGATGGCCTTGCAGCCTTGCAGCTCTGATCACTGGTGACAACTTCTCACAGTGCATCAGCGCCTTACAGCTTCTCACAGCTTCTCACAGCGTCTCACAGTTCCTCACAGTTCCTCACAGTGCCTCACAGCACCTCACAGTTCCTTACAGCTTCGCGTTGGTTGTGGCTCCTGGTGGCTCCTGACTGTGGGTGATGCTTGGACAGTTAATGCTGGTTCTGCTCGACACCTGCTCTTGGTGGGCCTGATTCTTGCGTCCCTGGTTCCTGGGGGGGTGACGATGTGATGTCGATTGGTGTTCAAGCCTGTTTGCGCGTGGGTGCACGGTTAGGCAGGGCACTGGCAATGGACCAAGGCACGCTGACATATTTCGGGACATTTTATTTGACGCACGATGACTTATGCTTGGGAAGCCGAAACCGGATTTCTCTTTCCCCTGACTGATCTGCTGGGTACCCTTGTCTCATGTTTAATTGTTAAGTAAGTCATAGTGATAAGCATCTGCTCTTTGTCTGTTTTCTATCAATGACTAATTCATTCTTTATTTGCTTGAGATATTTTGCTTGGTTTGAATTTACTTATTTTCACCACAAGGAAATAAAAAGTTTTTTCTGTTTTTTTTTTTTCTTATTAATAAATTCCTTTTTGATGTATCAACCTGTCCGTGCTTGTCCTTTCCTTCCATTGATCCAGCATTGTCCGAACCTAGATAGACTGGAGGGTAATTACCAAACTTATTGACCTGTCATCGTTGGCACACACCGACGGTAAATGCTCGGCCGCCCAAATTAAGATCTAATCAAGATAAGATTGGTGCTTTCGAGGGCGCGCTCCCCGCTCAGGTATCCACGTGACCTCTAGTTAAACGGCATAATTAGATGGTGGACACTGAAACTCGTGGTTAACTGGTGGCGTTCGTGGTTTTAAAACAAACCACCATACCACAATGTTAATTGTGAGCGGTGGCCCCAGGTCCGGCTCTACCGAGGACAACCAGGGATTAATCCCCCTGAGTGACAAGCTGGTGTCTCGGTACCCGAAGCCGCAACATTATATGTGTATATATATATATATATATATATATATATATATATATATATATACACACACTACCGGTGAAAAGTTTTAGAACACCCCAATTTTTCCAGTTTTTACTGAAATTTAAGCAGTTTAATGTTTCAATGTACTCTGAAGTTAAAGCATAGAACAAATAAACAATTGCAGATAAAAAAGAAATAATGGAATCGTTTTGTTGAACAAAATTTAATCTAAATTTTTGACTCATCAAAGTAGCCACCTTTTGTAGATATAACAGCCGAACATACTCGTGGCATTCTTTCTACATGGAAATCAAATATTGTTCGGAAAGTTCTTCCCAACACTGTTGCAGAAGTTCCCACAAATGTGTTGCACTTGCAGGTTGCTTTGCTTTCACCCTTCTGTCTAGTTCATCCCAAACCAGCTCGATGGTTTTAAGTCTGGAGACTGTGCTGGCCATTCCATGTATTTGAAGCCTACCGTCTTGTTCTTTTCTTCTTAGGTAGTTCTGACATCGCCTGGAGGTATGTTTTGGGTCGTTATCTTGCTGTAGGATGAACCCATGACCAACTAGGCATAGACCAGAGGGTATTGCATGGCACTGCAAAATGCTGTGGTAGCCCTTTTGGTTCAGGGTTCCAGTCACTCTGTGCAAGTCGCCGACTCGTCCAGCAAAAGAGCCCCAGATCATCACGCTTCCTCCTCCATGTTTGACAGCTGGTGTCACACACCGAGTAACCATCCTGTCGCCTCCTCGACGGCGTACAAAAAACCCTGCGTGATGAACCGAAGATTTCAATTTTGATTCATTGGTCCATAAAACCTTCTTCCAGTTTTCAGTATTCCACTGGCAGTGCTTCATGGCCCAGGCAAGCCTCTTTTTCTTATTTTGCCATCTTAGCAATGGCTTTCTTACTGCCACTCAACCTGTCAAACCTGCAGCTCGAAGTCTTCTCTTCACAGTTGAAACTGAGTCTTCCTTACTTCGACGAGTGTTAAGCTGGGCTTGAAGCTGCTGTCCTGTGAGCCGCCTATCACGCAAGCTGTTGACTCTCAGAAACTTGTCTTCTGATATGTTGTGGCTTTGGGTCTGCGAGACCTCTTCCTGTCAGAGTTTCCTCCAGTTTCCAAGTGCCTTTTGATGGTGGAGGAAATTGCACTCACTGACACCTTGGCTTACTTTGCTATTTCTCCAAAGGAAAGACCGATACATTTATGAGTTATAATGGTCTGTCTGTCTTTCTTTGTTAATTGTCTTTTTCTCACCATTATCACAGCAATATACTCCTTCCTGCAGTGCAATATTGTCCAAATAATGCTGCAGGGTGCAGCAAACCAGTCTGTTCCAACACTGCTTTTATACAGACAGAGGGTTTGTAATGAATCAACAATAGTTGGGACACCTGTAGGAATTGTTTGCATTAACTTTCAAGGCTTAATTTACTTCCATTGCTGCGAAACAGCTGCAGTTGCTAACCCATTACTTGTTCCCTGAAAAGGGCCTTGTTCCCTATCTGGTTAGATTTGAATTAGGGCGGCCGAGCGTTTTAACCGCTGGTGCGTGCCGACTATTTTTGGTCAAATCTGTGGTACTTACCTCCCAGTCTATCTCGGTTCGGACAATGCTAGACCAATGGAAGGAAAGAACAAACACGGAAAATTTGAAATTGACGACTGATTTATTAATAATAAATTAAATAAATAAAAGAACTTTTTATTTTGCTGAGGTAAATAAACAATGAAGTTCAAAGCAAAATCAATCAAAATGCCAGGAAAGAGACGAAGAGCAGATGCTTATCGGGGGGGGGGGGGGGGGGAGGTCGACTTACTTACAGCTAAACACAGACAAGGAAACCCAACGGATCATTCGGGGGAGGGGAGGAGGAATCGTCTCGCTCACCAGAAAGTCGTCCGTGAAGTGAAAACGTCCTGAAATGCGTTCGTGTGTATCACGTCCGTCGCCAACACCCAGCTTTGCCGTGCACCCTCTCGCGGGCAGCCTTGAATGCCATTCGAAGTCTGGAGGGCACTGAGACGTCGTTCGCGGGTTTAGACCCTGGTGTTGTTGGTGACCGACCCGTGCCTCCCTCCTTGTCGGCGCTGCTCACACCACACCGCGCACCACATGCTCGCTTGCTGAAGCACTGGGAAGGCCGAATTGTCTCATTGTTGGCGCTAGTCAGACACCCGCTTCTTGCTCGCTTCTCAAGCTTACTTCTCGTTCTCTTCTCCCTCCCTGGCTTTATTTCGCCTTCGCTTTCCTCTCTCCCGCTTTTCTCCTCACAGAGTGTACCTCCCGTTCGTTTTTATCTCCGGGCCGTCTCCGCGGGTGCAGTCCGCCCCAAGCTCACCCCGCCCCACTGGTGCACGGTTACCATGATGACCCGTGCACTCTCAAAAAAGGTGGGCGTCAGAGCTCACGAAAGATGTTGCTGAGGAAGAATGGGGGTGGCCTCAGAGCTCGTGAAAGAAATGTGTGTGAACGTGTCTGTCGTAAAGAAAAAAGCTTCCCATAAGAGAGGGGATCTATCCTTTACCCTTCTCAACGCATCACATATAAGATCCTATTAGACATGGGATGGGGCTAATCTGAACATGAATTTAAGGAAATAACTGTCTGAGGACCTGGATGTGTGGATGCATTCATCAGACCGGATTCTGAAATCCGTAACAATATATATATATATACACATATAAAAATATACACACACATATACTCGAGAGGACCCAGAAGTCCCAAAAATTCCCCGAGGACCCAAAAGTCCCCGAGGATCCAAAAATCCCAAAAGTACCTGAGGATCCAAAAGTCCCCGAGAACCCAAAAGTCCCAAAAAGTTCCCGAAGACGCAAAAGTATGGACATTGGGTTGTGATGTAGCACAGATTGACAGGCCTCAGGCCTTAGGCCTGGGTGTTAGTCCATGGCCCAGTGCAATTGGAATGATCTCAGGCACATAATCACGTCGTATGATATATGCACATAAGCCGTATGCATGTTTTTGCTTCATGTATGTAAATCGGGTTATTATGCCTCTCCTGACGATGTCGCCAAAGGCATTATCATGTTTTCGGGTTGTCCATCCGTGCGTGGTAATTTTCCTTTTTCTCTGCAACCGCTTATCCGATTGATCCAAATTTTTTACCATGGGTACGACTACTCATGTGGAATATTTTAATGATAACTATGACGTTTCAGTCATGTGGTGTGACAGCCTTGTTGGAAAAAAGGAAAAACGTTGGACCTCTGTATCTCTGAAACCACTCCGTAGCAAAAATTGAAACTTGGCACATGTCAAGTACTCCCCATGTGAAATTAGTGTCATTTTTTTGATGATGTTATCGGTGGCTTCGTTATGATGTCATAATTGCACACGTCAAATGCTTTATCTGATCAGTATGAACATTTTTGAGGATCATCTAGAGCTGAATTGTATGGGGGGAGGGGGGTTTTATGACGTCATAGGTCACGTGATTTGGCAGCTTTTTTTTTTTTTTTTACATAAAAACCATCAAAAACCTCTTCTCCGAAACAGCTGAACAGATTGAGGTGAATCTTTACAGGTATGATTGCCTGTCCATGAGGAATAAAAAGTTCTCCACCTATGATGTCATAGGTCACATGGTTTGGCAGCTGTGATATTTTGAAGAATAAACCTTTTAAAATCTTTTTCCCAGAACAGTTTGACAGATCAAGGGGAAACTTCATCCACATGTTCCCAAGCCTTGAGGATACCAGGTGTTCACAAATAATTCATAGGTCACATGGTTTGGTAGCCATATATTGGATTGAGCGGTAATCTTTAAAAAAAAAATTTTGGAAACTTCAAAGTTATGATCTCGTAGTATTGGGGAATATAAGTTTTAAATTTCAACCTGATCGGACACATGGTCTGGCAGCCAGAATTATTTATGTTTTGAATCTGGGTTCAGGGATTTAAATCAAACTTGATACAAGTATGTATAATCATGTAATAATGTGGGCAGAGGCATATCTGACATCATAACGACGAAGTATGCCATTCTGCAGGGTGGCCATAAAGTCTGGAAACATAGGCGAATATACATTATAAATGGTTTATTGGCATTACATTACAATACATGATATGTTCAATGACATTACATGTTATGTTCAATGTGTTGTCCCTCATGAGAAATGCACAGTTCAATGCGCTGTGCAAAATTGCAATGTGCATTGTGCATTAATGCAGCATTTCCATCAATCCCTGCACATGCATCCATGATGCGTTGCCTCAGATGATTTGTGTCTGATTTTCACTGAATAAACCTGCGCCTTCAGTGTACCCCAGAAGAAGGAATCAAGGGGGTTCAGATCTGGCAAGCGTGCAGCCCACTCCACAGGGCCACGTCATCCAATCCAGTGAGGGAAATTATCATCCAACCATTCCCTCACCATTCCTATGTTTCCAGACTTTATGGCCACCCGGTAGTTTTTAATATGAAATCGACAAAGCCTTGAAACAAACCAAACACAGTTGGTTAGAGTTTCTTCTTCTTCATTTTGGTTCCAGTATCAGCCTGAGCGTGCGTTAAAAGCAAAAAAAAATGTATCTCCCGAACATTCACTTGGACTGGTCGGGAACATGTATTGCAAAGCAATTCTCACTCTTGTTTTTGTAATGAGAGCATCTGAGTACTGTACCTGATGTTTCTCCACAAAGTAAAGAGCATGTCACTTGCACAACAACAGATATCCCTTTGCTCATTATGTTTCATTCCTTCTTTCTCAAACCACCTCATTTCCTCAGCTTTGTAAGCAACAGCCACCTAAGAGGACATTTCGCATTTTTAGATCCTCGTGGAGGATCTTTAAGTCTTACTCACGTTGTTGTTCTTCATCTTCTTCTGTGTGACTTTTTTGTTCAACAGCCTACAGTTTTCATCGAAATTCCTGGAACCACTCGGCATAGTAAATTATATATAATATATATAGTATATATTATATATAGTATATTAAGTTATATATATATATACCTATTAATATAATATATAATATATATATATGCTATATGTAATAATAATACCCTGCCGCAGACAGTAACCTATTCGTCGATTTTAGAAAATTCCGCTCCTAGAAAACAAAAGTATATGACTGTCAAAAAAAATAAAAGAATAAAATAAAGTATAAATGATAAAAACTAGTCTTAAAAATTCAGTTTAAAAAAAATTAAAAAATAAAAAAAATAATTTAAATAAAGAATAAAGAAAAAATAAATAACATAATAAAAAAGTAAAAAAATTAAAAATTTAATAAGTGTAAAAAAAAAAAAAAAAAAAAAAAAAAAAAAAAAATAAAAAAATAAAAATTAAAGAAATTTAAAAAAGAGATATAAAAAAAAAAAAAAAAAAAAATAAAAAATAAAAAAAAAAAATAAATTGAAAAAAAAAAAAATAAAAAAATATAAAAAAAAAAAAAAAAAAATAAAAAAAACAAAATTCAAAAAAAAAATGTAAAACAAACAAATAGTAAAATAAAAAAATAAAATACATTATAAAAATATTAATGCTATGGGGGTCAGCGCGTTATCTCCGCTAATGGAAATCGCCGAAAAAATTATATCCGAAACTAGGCAAGCTTTTTGATTCTGTTTGCAGAATCGAACAGGGCATTAGCAGAGATGAATTACCGCACATATGATACATCACATAACGTCATATCTATTTTTATGACGTCATTCCTATTTTTTGACTTTTTTGTTTCACAAGCCAGAGTTTTCATCGGATCTTCGTGAAACTTGCCATGTATATGCAGAAAGCCCACGGCAGCAGTAACCATCTCCGATTTTGGAAATTCTTCCGAGAGAAAAAAGTTGACGTCATAATATCGCCGCTAATGGAAATCGCCTTTACCATTATCTCCGAACTAGGCAAGCTGCTTGAATTTTGTTTGCGGGAATCAAGCCGGGCATTAGCACGGATAATTTATCGCAAACCTGATACAGCACAATGACGTCATATTCGTTTTTTATGACGTCATCATTAAGAGGACGAGGATCTTAGCTCATTTGAGCTTGTTTGTTTCACAACCCAGAGTTTTCATCGGATCTTCGTGAAACTTGCCATGTATATGCAGAAATCCCATGCGCAGGCAGTAACTCCATCCGATTTTGAAATTCTTCCAGTAGAAAAAAGTTGACGTCATAATATCGCCGCTAATGGAATCGCCTATACCATTATCTCCGAAACTAGGCAAGCTGTTGAATTTTGTTTGCGGGAATCAATCGAGGCATTAGCACAGATCATTTATCGCAAACCTGATAACATCACAATGACGTCATATTCGTTTTATGACGTCTATCATTAAGAGGAGAACGTAAAGCTCTTTAGCTTCATTTGAAGTCTTGGTTGAACACACAGTCTCTGCTCAAATAATGGGTGGGTGGGGATTTTTCTCATTATTGTAGGTTATGGTGGAAAGCGGAATAAAAAAGTTCTACAAAATACATTTCCTGGTACAGCGCAAGGCATGGTGAACAATTTAAAAATGCAACGCAAGAAGTGGTTGCGACCAACGGAATCCATTTTGTGAAGCATTTGGATTCGAGAAAATTGTTTACAGAGCGAGGAGGAACAAAGAATAAATGCTCACGTACATCTCATCTGCCAAAATACTCTTTTGTGAAGAGTGAAGCTGTCAAGACAGAGGTCAAGAAATGCATCCCAACCCAGCACTGCAGTGTACGTGACTCCTCCAAGATGGTATAATGGGAAGAAAAGATCCCATAACATCATATACAAGGTCAAAAATCCCTTTGACAGGAGTATTACACTCATTCACGTCAATAATTGGGACAAAGTGATGGAGAAGTTTTTATGGGGGCTTGGGGTTTAGAAGGCGGTGGGTTTGTGGCCTGCATAAGATTAGGAGGGCTTCCAATAAATCAGATGCCCAATAATTTTCTTGTATGCATCACATTGCCCAAAAAATTATGGCTCTTTAATTAATATGCATTAATCCACCACATGCAAAATCTCTATAAATCAATATCCTGGAGAGTGCAATGTGAAACATTGTCAAATCAACGCACTAACTCTGCAAGACCAATCGCCAGGAGAGCAATTTCAGACTCGAGCATGAGGCCAAGTAACCTCAACCAAACTCAAACACGGAGAGCTCATCACTGTGCACCGCCTTCAATGTGTGCATATTGCGATCTAGAGCGGTTTCTCGTGTGAGGCTCAGGCTGTGTGAACACCTGGTGATGGATTGCATGCAGCACAAAGGAAGTGCACGTAAGAAATAGCAATGGCAGAGCAGGAGAGATGAATCATAAAGTCACGGCTGAGGAGTCTGCGATAAGCCGGAGTTATCAAATTGCATCCATGAAGAATCACCGAGGTGAATAATTGTGTCATTGCTATGGGGAGAGCTTTCATCATCAGGAGCAACCAAATGCCAAACTCAGGAGCCCGTTCATCATTTATTGATTTTTCTTTTCCTGCACAAATGTAAAAATGCCTCTTGGTTCAAAATAGCAATTAATGTTTATTTATATACGAGTATACAAAGACTAGGCTCATGGGGAAGAGTGAGGCGTCTCAGAGGTAGTGAGCAATGCCCTGACAGTGGGACAACAGCCGGATCAGTCAAGGGGTGGACAATCAGGAGGAAAAGGGAGGAGAGGGAATGAAACAATGGTGATCAACGGTGATACAAAAATATGTATATCAGAGAGTCAGCTGGTATTTTCTACATAATTCGTAATTCATATAAATGTGACATTATTGGTCAGGAGTAAATAATTTCTATCGGCACTGTAAGTGCATGAAGTACCATTGTAAGTACCACTGAAAACGTGAAGTGCATGTAATCCTTCGTTCCTTTACATATTCATTCAATCTTTCATCTTCCGTGTCATGGACCATGACATCCTGTGAACCAATGTTAACTACAACAGTTAGATTGATTAAAATGAATAAATAAACAAACTTGCGTTACAGACACACAGGTGACGTATTAACTTATAAGCAACTTTGCCAAGATGTGCTTGATATGTCATAAATGATCTATACAGGCCTTGATGATTGATGCCTGTTTATGAGTTATACCCAACTGCCAACTACAATATGATTTAGATTACAGCAGCACACATACATGTACACACACGGGACTACAACTTTATACCTGGCATAGAAATGACCCCGAAGTCCATTTCCATCTCAGGCAGCGAACTTTATTTTCCCAATTTTTTTCCTTCTGGCATTTACAAGGAATCTATACATTTTGAAACCCTTCTCTGATCGAATGGTGCATTCAATGGCACAGCATCCTGTCATTTTAAAAAGAACAATGAGCTATCAATGGATACAAAATGGTACCAATGACCCACATGACCAGAAATTTGTGGGACATACAATAACGCTACTCCTCGTAAATAGGGACACAAATTCCACCTATTAGGCCTGAGCTTACCAGAGCTCCAGACCCCTACATCTCCCAATACCAAGAGAATCACATTCTCATTTTTATCGGCCTGTCTTCCCTGAAGAGGATACATATAAATATATATATATACAAACAAATATAAATATATATACAAACAAATATATATATATAATATATATACGTACATACATATGCGTATCAAATATATATGTGGAAAAATTATATACCCAGACCAGCAATCAAACTCAGGTCCTCTGGCAAACCATACCATAGTGAGTGCTCTGCCATCTGACCTATCTAAGCAAACCACCAACTGAGCAACGCAATTCTTTCACATATACAAGTGCCACTCTCTTTCCCCCACTGCTTCCGGGGCACTCACTGCCAACCATAGGAGCAGCTCGGGCCTGTTCTCGAGAGGGTCTTCCCCACATCCATGTCCGCTATTAACACCACAGAGGGTGCAGTAATATAATTAGAAAATGAACAGGATAGAACATCATAAATATATGTGGAAAAATTACTTGCCCAGACCGATTCCCGTCTGGCGCTAACCCTAACCCGAACAGCTGGTGGGTTGCCCAGACAGCTCAGATGGCAGTGCACTAGTACGGTTTGCCAGAGGACCTGGGTTCCATTCCTGGTCTGGGCACATAATTTTTCCACATATATTATGATGTTCTATCCTGTTCATTTTCATATATATATTATATATATATATATATATATATATATATATATATATTATATATATACAGTATGTCATCGACTTACGACCTATGCAACTTTACGACCACTTACGACCACTTACGACCACGACCACTTTACAACTTTATGACAGACTGCTCCGCACTCATCCCCGCCCACTCAGACTGCTCAGTTTCCGCCCCACGCGCCGCCATTGCTCACGTGTTAGCGTGGTCTCGGTAAAATTTTTACTTCAACCCCCAAGATGTCTACCTTGAGGAAATTTTCGACTCTCAACCTGCCAAGAAGAAAAGAAAGGCCATTGATCTCGCCACGAAAATGCAGGTGATCAAACAGTACGAAGGAGGAAAGAAAGTGAATGCGATCGGCACGTGATCTTAAGTTATCACACTCTACTGTGTCGACGATTTTGAAAACAAAGAAAGGATTCCTGAAGCTGTGAAAGTTTCTGCACCCATGCGATCGCACAATTACAACAACGCAACGGACGCGGCCCATCCACGAAATGGAGAATTGCAAATATTAAACCAATTGTACTGTAGTAGTGCAGTGTTTGACTTGTACAAAGAAAATGTTAATAAAATATGACTTACAGATGATTATTATATCATTATATAGTATAATATACATACGGTAATTTTTGCATAGGCCTATACACTATAATAAAGGTAAAAATAAAGGTTGGCCGACTTACGACCAAATTGACTTACGACTGGTCGGTCGGAACTGATCGTGGTCGTAAGTCAACGACTTACTGTATATATTAACAGCTTGCGACTGTAAGGACATATGGCTTCTTTTCCTGATGCTGATCATGCTCACCAGATTCTCTCAGCGAGGAGGCCAATGGACCGACCACATGCCTTATGGTTTCAGCAGGTTGATCAGCATCACCAGGAGATGGGGATAGGCCATCCATCTGCCTGGGTGATGGCCAGACCGTAGCCCCTGGAGTACCAGCGGAAAGTGGACGCAGTGATGCGCTGCTCCGGTGTATGCTCCCATACCTGACCTGACCTATAGAAAGTTCACACCCCCTTTCAAAATTTTCATCTTTTCTTGCCTTATAGCCTGCAATTAAAGTGCATCAAATCAAACTTTTTCCACCTTTATTTACACGTCGTTACCCACATGTTCCAAATGAAAAACAAATTCTACAATTTCATAAAATTAAATTTAAAAAATACAAAACTAGAATATCTTGGTTGGATAAGTGTCCACCCCTGAGTTAATACTTGGTGGAAGCACATTTGACAGCAATTACAGCTGAGAGTCTGTTGTGATAGGTCTCTACCAACTTTGCACACCTTGATTGGGCAATATTTGCCTATTCTTCTGTGCAAAACTGTTCAAGCTCAATCAAGTTGTGTGGAGAGTGTTGATGGACAGCAACCTTCAAGTCATGCCACAGATTTTCGATGGGATTTAGGTCGGGGCTCTGACTGGGCCACTCAAGAACATTTATCTTTTTGTTCCTTAGCCTCTCAAGTGCAGCTTTGGCTGTGTGCTTCTAGTCATTATCACACTGAAAGGTGAACTTCCATCCTACTTTCAGATTTCTTGCAGAGGGCAGCAGGTTTTCCCCTAGGATTTTTCTGTATTTTACTCCATCCATTTTCCCTTTTATCCTGACAAGTGCCCCAATCCCTGCTGATGAGAAACATCTCCATAACATGATACTGCCACCACCATGTTTCACAAAAGGGATGGTGTTCTTTGGGTGATGTGCTGTGTTGAGTTTGTGCCAAACATAACGTTTTGCATTTCGGCCAAAAAGTTCCATCTCGGTTTCGTCAGACGACAACATTTTTTGCCACATGGCTTCAGAATCTCCGGAGTGGTTTTTTGCATACCTCAAACGGGACTCATGGTGAGCTTTTTTCTTGTCACCCTACCATACAGGCCAGACTTGTGGAGTGCTTGGGATATCGTTGTCACATGCAGACAGTGACTAGTCTTTGCCATAAAGGCCTGTCACTCTTTCAATGTTGCCACTGGACTCTTGATGGCCTCTCTGATCAGTCCCCTCCTTACTTGGTCATCCAGTTTGGAGGGATGGCCTGATCCAGGCAGGGTCTTGGTGGTACCAAACGCCTTCCACTTCTTCATGATTGTCTTTGACTGTGCTCCAAGGGATATTCAAGGCCTTTGAAATATTTTTATACCCATCCTCTGATCTGTGCCTTTCAACAACTTTATCCCAGATGTGTTTTGAAAGCTCCTTGGTTCTCATGGTTGAGTCTTTGCTGTAAAATGCATTACCCAGGAGGGGAAACCTACAGGAACAGCTGATTTTATTCTGAAATAATCAGAATAACTGCAATTTAACACAGGTGGAAGCCAATCAACTTGGTGTGTGATTTTGAAGGTGATCAGTTACACCTGAGCTAATTTGCAATTGCTATAATCAGGGGGTGGACACTTATCAAACCAAGATATTCTTGTTTTATATTTTTAATTAATTTTCTGAACTTTGTAGAATTTGTTTTTCATTTGAAAGTTATGGGTTACAATGTGTAAATGAAGTTGGAAAAAGTCTGATTCAATGCAATTTAATTCCAAGCTATAAAGCAACAAAAGGTGAAAAATTTGAAAGGGGGTGTACACTTTCTTTTGGCACTGTATGTTGAAAGAAATGAACAGTTGAAAAAAAAAACCCTTCACTTGTGGCTGAACTCCATTTTAATGCAGCCCTCTTTTATTCCTTCTTGTTCTTTCGAAGTATCTTCTTTCCTGTTCCGTTCAATTGCAAAGAAAAACTTTCCCTGTCCATGTCTTCTCAAGGGGCTCGCATGATGGCCTGGAGTTGCACACACTCGTCTCTTAGCTGTCCAGCCTGGGTCGATTGCCAACCATGCTATGAAGTGTCATCCCGTTGTTTCACACGTAGGGCGATTCATCAATGTTTGTGCCATCCCTCGAATGGAAGTTAAGCTGGGAGCCGCATCTGCTATCATTCGTTGGTGGATGTTGAAGATCCCATGGGTCTTCGAGAAGAGAGGCGTGTTTTCACTGTCATCGGGGCCAAATTACAAATTCCTACCCTGACGAAATGCTGGGAATCAGGCACTGTCAAAACACCCAGTATCATCCTTGCCAAGCAGCTAAGGACCTACCTACCTTCAGGCAGAGCACACAATCAATCAATCGATCCAAACAATCAATTTTCTCAAACTTCCCTTTTTTTCACTCACAATTGTTATATTTTCTAATTGTCTACTCTCTCGATGGTGTGCGTAACTGGTGTGAATGGTGTGCATCAATTTCTCTTTTACTTTCCCACTTCCACCCTTTTCAAATTTCTCCATTTTGTCACTATCTGTGTGTTTCTTCCACTCACGCTCTGTCCACCCCAAATCAGGCACTCATCAGTGTGAATCTTTACTCACACATTACACTTCATTTTGCTGCAAGTTCTGCGATATGTTTAAGGTTAAATAAATCCTGTCTGATTGTATGCTTATTCTGACACTATGGAAGAACGAATAAAAGGCATTCAATAATATAATCTCCCGCTTAGGTGCAGAGAAAGACAGCTTGATTAGAAGACGGACACATTATGCTTCATGCACAATGGGCGTAGATTTGGTGTATCATAAACCAAATGGCTAGTTGTTGCAACTCCAAATATATAGGGACTCCAGACGGGATATATGCAACTGTTTCGCCATCAGAGCTTATATATACATATATATATATATATATATACATGTATATATATATATATATATATATATATATATTTACATATACTGAATATGATAAAGAAAGACCCACCCACATCCTTCACCTGCGATTGAAGGGAATAACCAATCAGCTCTCACCTAATCAATTAAACCCAGGTGGTTAGGATTATATAAATAAATCGACTCCTCCTATGCTCTTCTTGCTGATGAAGTTGCATAAAGCAACCAAGAAAGGCTACCAAGGTAAGCCCTTTGCTGTTGCAAACCCTTCCCAGAGTTCCTCCACAGCTGTAAAGACATTCACAAATAGTACACACATGAGAATTCCAATGCTGCATACCACCTCAGCTGCCGGACTGGTTTCATCGCTTCGTGGTGAATCATCAGCGACAGCACAGACAGCAATGCATAACCACGAGGCTCCCAATCATGTACCATGTGCAAATGTCGATTTTGATTTACTGCTTTCGACATTCTATAATAGTATATATAGTAATATATATAATATATATAATATATATATATATATATATATATATATATATACAGGTGTCCCAAAAAAATGTACTCACATTTTGGCTCCTCATAACTCATTTAATTTTCATTTATTTTCAGATCAAATTGACCCTAATAATCGCAGAAGTACGACTAGGGTTGAAGAAAGAAATTTATCATAAAGCGCTACTGGAAGCACGAAAACATCATGGAAGTGCAAAGACAATTTAGAAGACATTTTCACAAAAATCCACCAACGCGATGCACCATTGCTCGCATCCGAGATAAGTTTGAAACAGATGGAACTGTGCATGACGTCCATAAGGAGCGTTCAGGAAGACCACGGTCATCAACCCCCCGCAAAGGAAAATCAATTGCTGGAAACCCTCCACCGATCCCCACGAAATCTGTACGACAAATGGCTCATGAGACAGGAATCCCAAAATCAAGTGCCCATCGCATTTTGAACGAATAATTGGAAGATTACATTCCAAAATTAATCCACACTCTAAATGAAACGATCCTGACCGGAGAGCTGAATTTTGTGAGTGTACCTGGGCAAATGCGAAGAAAATGCAGCATTTCCATCCAAAATTGTTTGGAGCGATGAGGCCAGCTTCAAGTTAAATGGCTCAATTAACCGAGACAATTGCACCTACTGGCTCCTGAAAATCCGCATGTTACTATGGAACACCATTTAAACTTACAGGGGTTACTGTTGGTGTGGGATATCAGCATTGGGCATCCTAGGCCATTTCTTTTTTTACCAAACTGTCACTGGGATGTTTACTTAAACTTGCTGCAGGAATCCATCGGTCCACGTGTCAAGAGATATTTGGTGACGGAAGATTTACTTTCAGCAAGATGGAGCACCTCCCCACTACCACCGTGATGTAATGGCCTATCTCGAAGCAACTTTTCCAACAGATGGATTGGGCGAAGAGGTATTGTGATATTCCTTGCGCGTTCCCAGACCTCACTCCAATGGACTTCTTTTTATGGATATCTCAAATAAGGTTTACGGCTCAAAACCAGCAACAGTCGATGAGCTGAAAGAGGAAATTGAAAGACAATGTCTTGCAGTTCCAAATGAAATGATTCGTAACGCTGTTGAATCCATTGGTCCGCGTTATCGGCTGTGTTTGGAACGTGATGGTCGTCAGTTTGAACATTTGTAAACATGCATTTATCCATTTATACATTTAACCATTAACTTGTTTCTAAGTCAATAAACAACGCATTTTATTATCATATTTAAAGAGTGAGTACATTTTTTGTGACACCTCACTATTACTAACATAATACCTACTATTATTATATACTATTACTATATCGATATTATATCATCTAACGTAATATACTAATTGATATATTATATTCATATCAATACCACCTACTATATGTACTGAACCGTATTACATATCTACGTACTCATATATACTTCCCATACCATACACGCTAATCATATCATATATTACTGCACTTATATTAATACAGACTGTCCAAAATCACCTAGGGATTAAGGAATTAAATAACATTTGTTTTTTAGGAATTTGTGATTATTTTTATACCAAAAGATAATTTACAAAATGGAGATAAATTTGCTTTAGTTATGAAAAATGATGCAGCTTAGATGTCCTCCATTTTTAGCTTCGCAGAGACGGGCTCTTTCGACAGCATTTTCCATAACAGCGGACAATAACTCTGGCTGCAGCCCTTAATTCTAGCCGCTCAGGACAACATCTTGCAGAAATTCGAGGGCTGCAGCAGAGTTTGTCCGCGTGTTATGGAAAATGCTGTCGAAAGAGCCCGTCTCTGCGAAGCTAAAATGGAGGCATCTAAGCTGCATCATTTTTCATAACTAAAGCAAATTTATCTCCATTTTGTAAATTATCTTTTGGTATAAAAATAATCACAAATTCCTAAAAAACAAATGTTATTTAATCCTTAATCCTAGATTTTGGGACATCTGTATACTATACAGTATATATATATGTAGTATGAATTATATATATAATTATATTATCATATATATGTTATATAATATATATAATATATATATTATATATTATATATATGCAGGGTGTCCAAAAAAATGTATCACTCTTTAAATGATAATATGCGTTGTTATTGACTTAGAAACAAGATTAATGGTAAATGTTAAAATGGATAAATGATGTTACAAATGTTCAAACTGACGACCATCACGTTCAAACACAGCCGAAAGCGGACCAATGGATTCAACGCGTTACGAATCATTTCATTTGGAACTGACAGACATTGTCTTTCATTTCTCTTTCAGCTCATCGACTGTTGCTGGTTTTGAGCCGTAACTTATTTGAGATATCCCCATAAAAAGAAGTCCATTGGAGTGAGGTTGGGAACGCGCAAGGAATTCAACACTACCTCTTCGCCATCCATCTGTTCGCGAAAAGTTGCTTGCGAGATAGGCCATTACATCACGGTGGTAGTGGAGGTGCTCCATCTTGCTGAAAGTAAATCTCTTCGTCCCAAATATCTCTTCGACACGTGGCCGATGGATTCCTGCAGCAAGTTTAAGTAACATCCTCCAGTGACAGTTGGTAAAAAAAGAATGGCCTAGGATGCCCAATGCTGATATCCACACCACAGTACCCGGTAAGTTTAAATGGTGTTCCATAGTAACATGCGGATTTTCAGGAGCCCAGTAGGTGCAATTGTCTCGGTTAATTGAGCCATTTAACTTGAAGCTGGCCTCATCGCTCCAAACAATTTTGGATGGAAATGCTGCATCTTCTTCGCATTTGCCCAGGTACACTCACAAATTCAGCTCTCCGGTCAGGATCGTCTTCATTTAGAGTGTGGATTAATTTGGAATGTACTCTTTCCAATTATCGCTTCAAAATGCGATGGGCACTTGATTTTGGGATTCCTGTCTCATGAGCCATTTGTCGTACAGATTTCCGTGGGGATCGGGGAGGGTTTCCAGCAATTGATTTTCCTTTGCGGGGGTGGTTGATGACCGTGGTCTTCCTGAACGCTCCTTATGGACGTCATGCACAGTTCCATCTGTTTCAAACTTATCTCGGATGCGAGCAATGGTGCATCGCGTTGGTGGATCTTTGTGAAAATGTCTTCTAAATTGTCTTTGCATCCATGATGTTTTCGTGCTTCCAGTAGCGCTTTATGAAAATTTCTTTCTTCAAAACCTAGTCGTACTTCTGCGATTATTAGGGTCAATTTGATCTGAAAAAGAAAAATTAAATGAGTTATGAGGAGCCAAAATGTGAGTACATTTTTTTGGGACACCCTGTATATATATATATATATATATATATATATATATATATATATATATATATATATAGAATGTCGAAAGCAGTAAATCAAAATCGACTTTGCACATGGTAATGATTGGGAGCCTCGTGGTTATGCATTGCTGTCTGTGCTGTCGCTGATGATTCACCACGAAGCGATGAAACCATCCGGCAGCTGAGGTGGTATGCAGCATTGGATTCTCATGTGTGTACTATTTGTGAATGTCTTTACAGCTGTGGAGGAACTCTGGGAAGGGTTTGCAACAGCAAAGGGCTTACCTTGGTAGCCTTTCTTGGTTGCTTTATGCAACTTCATCAGCAGAAGAGCATAGGAGAGTCGATTTATTATATAATCCTAACACCTGGGTTTAATTGATTAGGTGAGAGCTGATTGGTTATTCCCTTCAATCGCAGGTGAAGGATTGGGTGGGTCTTTCTTTATCATATTCAGTATATGTAATATATAATATTATATATTATATATATATAATATATATATATATATATATATAAGGCTCTGATGGCGAAACAGTTGCATATATCCGTCTGGAGTCCCTATAATTTGGAGTTGCAACAACTAGCCATTTGGTTTATGACACACAAATCTACGCCATTGTGCATGAAAGCATATGTGTCGTCTTCTATCAAGCTGTCTTTCTCTGCACCAAGCGGGAGATTATATTATTGAATGCTTTTTTCGTTCTTCCATAGTGTCAGAAAAGCATAATCAGACAGGATTTATTTAACCTTAAACATATCGCAGAACTTGCAGCAAAATGAAGTGTAATGTGTGAGTAAAGATTCACACTGATGAGTGCCTGATTTGGGGTGGACAGAGCGTGAGTGGAAGAAACCAACAGATAGTGACAAAATGGAGAAATTTGAAAAGGGTGGAAGTGGGAAAGTAAAGAGAAAATTGATGCACACATTCACACCAGTTACGCACACCATCGAGAGAGTAGACAATTAGAAAATAATACAATTGTGAATGAAAAAAAGGGAAGTTTGAGAAAATTGATTGTTTGGATCGATGATTGATTGTGTGCTCTGCCTGAGGTGGTAGGTCCTTAGCGCTTTGGAAGGATGATACTGGGTGTTTTGACAGTGCCTGATTCCAGCATTTCGTCAGGGTAGGAATTTGTAATTTGGCCCCGATGACAGTGAAACACGCCTCTCTTCTCGAGACCCATGGGATCTTCAACATCACCAACGAATGATAGCAGATGCGGCTCCCAGTTAACTTCCATTCGAGGGATGGCACAAACATTGATGAATCGCCTACGTGTGAACAACGGGATGAACTTCATAGCAGGTTGGCAATCGACCAGCTGGACAGCTAAGAGACGAGTGTGTGCACTCAGGCCATCATGCGAGCCCTTAGAAGACATGGACAGGGAAAGTTTTTCTTTGCAATTGACGGAAGAGGAAAGAAGATACTTCGAAAGAACAAGAAGGAATAAAAGAGGCTGCATTAAAATGGAGTTCAGCCACAAGTGAAGGTTTTTTTTCAACTGTTCATTTCTTTCAACATACAGTGCAAAAGAAAGTGTACACCCTTTCAAATTTTTCACCTTTTGTTGCTTTATAGCTTGGAATTAAATTGCATGAATCAGACTTTTTCCAACTTCATTTACACATTGTAACCCATAATTTTCAAAAAATAAAACAAATTCTACAAAGTTCAGAAAATTATTAAAAATATAAACAAGAATATCTTGTTTGATAGTGTCCCCCCCTGATTATAGCAATTGCAATTAGCTCAGGTGTAACTGATCAACTTCAAAATCAACCACAAGTTGATTGGCTTCACCTGTGTTAAAATTGCAGTTATTCTGATATTCAGAATAAAATCAGCTGTTCTGTAGGTCCCCTCCTGGGTAATGCATTTTACAGCAAAGACTCAACATGAGAACCAAGGAGCTTTCAAAACACATCTGGGATAAAGTTGTTGAAGGCAAGATCAGGAGGATGGGTATAAAATATTTCAAAGGGCTTGAATATCCCTTGGAGCACAGTCAAAGACAATCATGAAGAAGTGGAAGGCGTTTGGTACCACAAGACCCTGCCTGGATCAGCCATCCTCACGGATGACCAAGTAAGGAGGGGACTGATCAGAGGGCATCAAGAGTCCAGTTGCAACATTGAAAGAGTGACAGGCCTTTATGGCAAAGACTAGTCACTGTCTGCATGTGACAACGATATCCAAGCACTCACAAGTCTGGCCGTTGGTAGGGTGACAAAAAAGCTCACATGAGTCCGTTTGAGGTATGCAAAAAACACTCCGGAGATTCGAGCATGTCAAAAAATGTTGTCGTCTGACGAAACGAGATGGAACTTTTTCGGCCGAAATGCAAAACGTTATGTTTGGCAACAAACTCAAACAGCGACATCACCAAAGAAACCATCCCTTTGTGAACATGGTGGTGGAGTTCATTTATGGAGATGTTTCTCATCAGCAGGGATTGGGCACTTGTCAGGATAAAAGGGAAAATGGATGGAGTAAATACAGAAAATAGGGGAAACCTGCTGCCTCTGCAAGAAATCTGAAAGTAGGATGGAATGTTCACCTTTCAGTGTGATAATGACTAGAAGCACACAGCAAAGCTGCACTTGAAGAGGCTAAGGAAAAAAGATAAATGTTTTGAGTGGCCCAGTCAGGAGCCCGCTAAATCCATCGAAAATCTGTGCATGACTTGAAGGTTTGCTGTCCATAACACCTCCAACACAACTTGATTGAGCTTGAACAGTTTTTGCACAGAAGAATTGGCAAATATTGCCCAATCAGGTGTGCAAGTTGGTAGAGACCTACACAAAAACTCTCAGCTGTAATTGCTGTCAAATGTGCTTCCACGCAGTATTAACTCAGGGGTGGACACTTATCCAACCAGATATTCTAGTTTTGTATTTTTTAAATTTAATTTTATGAAATTGTAGAATTTGTTTTCATTTGAACATGTGGGTAACGACGTGTAAATAAAGGTGGAAAAAGTTTTGATTTGATGCACTTTTAATTGGCAGCTATAAGGCAGAAAAGATGAAATTTGAAAGGGGGTGTGAACTTTCTATAGGTCAGTCAGGTATGGGAGCATACACGCGGAGCAGCGCATCACTGCGTCCACTTTTCCGTGGTACTCCAGGGGCTACGGTCCTGCCTCACCGAGGCAGATGGATGGCCTATCCCCATCTCCTGGTGATGCTGATCAACCTGCTGAAACATAAGGCTGTGGTCGGTCCATTGGCCCCTCGCTGAGAGAATTGGTGAGCATGATCAGCATCAGGAAAAGAAGCCATATGTCTTACAGTCGCAGTGTTATATATATACAGTAAGTCGTTGACTTACGCGCAGATCAGTTTCCGACGCGCAGTCGTAGTTCAATTTGGTCGTAAGTCGGCAAGCTTTATTTTTACCTCCATTTATAGTGTATAGGGCTATGCAAAATTAACTAGTATATATATACTATATAAGATATAATAATCATCTGTAAGTCATATTTATTACATTTTCTTTGTACAAGTCAAACACTGCACTACTACAGTACAATTGGTTTAAGTATTTGCAATTTCTCCATTTCGTGGATGGGCCGCGGTCCGTGCGTTGTTGTAATTGTCGATCGCATGGTAGAAACTTCACAGCTTCAGGAATCCTTTCTTTGTCTTTCAAATCGTCGACACAGTAGAGTGTGATAACTAAGATCACGTGGCGATCGCATTCACTTTCTTGCCTCGTACTGTTGATCACCTCATTTTCGTGGCGAGATCAATGGCTTTCTTCTTCTTGGAGTTGAGGAGTCGAAGATAATTTCCTCAAGGTAGACATCTTGGGGTTTGAAGTAAAAATTTTACCGACGACCCAACTACTGAGCATGGGGGCGCTGGGGCGGAATGAGCATCTGAGTGGGCGGAAGATGCGGAGCAGTCTGGCATAAAGTTGTAAAGTGGTCGTGGTCGTAAAGTGGTCGTAAAGTGGTCGAAAGTTGCATAGGTCGTAAGTCGATGACATACTGTATATATATATATATATATATAATATATATAATATATATATATAAATATGAAAAATGCAGGATAGAACATCATAAATTATGTGGAAAAATTATGTGCCAGACAGGAATGGAACCCAGGTCCTTCAAACCGTACTAGTGACTGCATATGAGGCTGTCTGGGCAACCCAGCTGTTCGGGTTAGGGTTTAGCGCAGACGGAATCGGTCTGGCAAGTAATTTTTCCACATATATTTATGATGTTCTATCTGTTCATTTTCTAATTATTTTCTGCACCTCTGTGGTGTTTAATAGCGGACATGGATGTGGGAAGACCTCTCGAGAACAGGCCCGAGCTGCTCTATGGTTGGCGTGAGTGCCCGGAAGCAGGGGGGAAAGAAGTGGCACTTGTATATGTGAAAGAATTGGTTGCTCAGTTGGGGTTTGCTAGATAGGTCAGCATGGCAGAGCACTCACTATGGGTATGGTTTTGCCCAGAGGACCTGAGTTTGATTGCTGGTCTGGGTATATAATTTTTCCACATATGTAAGATACGCATATGTATGTACGTATTATATATATATATATTATATATATATAATATTGTTTGTAATATATATTTGGTTGTATATATATATATTTATATGTATCTCTTCAGGGAAGACAGGCGATAAAAATGAAGATGTGATTCTCTTGGTATTGGGAGATGTAGGGGTCTGGAGCTCTGGTAAGCTCAGGCTAATAGGTGGAATTTGTGTCCTATTTACGAGGAGTAGCGTATTGTATGTCCACAAATTTCTGGTCATGTGGGTCATTGTACCATTTTGTATCCATTGATAGCTATTGTTCTTTTTTAAAATGACAGGATCTGTGCATATGCCCATTCCGATTCAGAGAAGGGTTTTCAAAATGTATGATCTTGTAAATGCAGAAGAAAATAATTGGGAAAAATAAAGTCGCTGCCTGAGATGGAAATGGACTTCAGGGGTCATCCTATGCAGGGTATAGAAGTGTGGTAGTCGTGTGTGAAGTATGTGTGCTCTGTAATTCTATAAATTTTGTAGTTGGAGTGGTATGAACTCATAACAGGCAATTCAATATCAAGGCCTGTATAGATCTTTATGACATATAAGCACATTGGCAAGTTGTTATAAGTATACGTCACCTGTGTGTCTGTAACGCAGTTTGTTTATTTATTTTTTAATCATCTAACTGTTTGTAAGTTAACATTGGTTCACGAGGATGTAATTGTCATGACCGAAGATGAGAGATGTGAATGATGATGTAAAGGAACGAAGATTACATGCACTTACGTTTTCATGGTACTTACATGGTACTTCTGACTTCAGTGCGATAAATTTATTTACTCCTGACAATAATGTACATTATATAATTAGAATTATGTAGAAATACACTGACTCTCGATATCAATATTTTGTAATACGTGATCACCATTGTTTCATTCCTCTCCCCTTTCCTCTATTTGTCCACCCTTGACTGATCCGCTGTTGTCCCGTAGGATTGCTCACACCTCGTGAGCGCCTACCTTCCATGAGCCTAGCTTGTATAGCTCGTATATAAAACATTAATTGCTATTTGACCAAGGAGGCATTTTTACATTTGTGAGGAAAAAATCAATAATGATGAAGCGGCTCCTGATTTGGCCTTTTGGTTGCTCCGATGATGAAGTCTCCCCATATTGAATGACACAATTATTCACCTCGGTGATTCTTCATGGATGCAATTGATAACTCGGCTTATCGCAGAATCCTCATTAGCCGTGATTTAGATTCATCTTCTGCTCTGCATTGCTATTTCTACTGTCACTTCTTTGTGCTGCATGCAATCATCACCAGGTGTTCACCAGCCTGAGCTTCACACGAGAACCGCTCTACGGATCGCAATAGCCGACATTGAAGGCGGTGCACAGTGATGAGCTCTCGTGTTTGAGTTGGTTTAGTTACTTTGGCTCATGCTCGAGTCTGAAATTGCCTTCTCGGCGATTGGTCTTGCAGAGTTAGTGCGTTTGATTTGACAATTGTTTCACATTGACTCTTCCAGATATTGATTATAGGAGTTTTTGCATGTGTGGATAATGCATTTAATAAGAGCCTAATTTTTTGGCAATGTGATGCATACAAAAAATATGGGCATCTGAATTATGAAGCGCTCCTATCTTAGAGCCAACACCGCGTCTAACCCCAAGCCCATAAAACTCTCCTTCACTTGGTCCCAATTATTGACGTGAATGAGTTGTAAACTCTGCAAGGGATTTTGACTTGTATATATGTTATGGATCTTTCTTCCATTAATAATCCATCTTGAGGAGGTCACGTCACGGCAGTGCTGGGTTGGATGCATTCTTGACCTCTGTCTTGACAGTCTTATCTTCAAAAAGAGTATTTTGGCAGATGAGATGTACGTGAGCATTTATTCTTTGTTCTCTGCGCTCTGTAAACATTTTCGAATCCAATGCTTCACAAATGGATTCGTTGGTGCAACCACTCTTCGCGTTGCAGTTTTAATTGTTCACCATTGCTGCGCTGTCAGGAATGTATTTGTAGACTTTTATTCCGCTTTCACCTATAATCTACATAAGAAAAAATCCCACCCCACCATTATTTGAGCAGAATGCTGTGTTAAAAGCTTAAATGAGTAAGATTCGTTCCTCTTAATAGAAGTCATAAAATGGGAATTGACGTATTGTGAGTATCAGGTTTGCGATAAATGAATCTGTGCTTGCCCGCTTGAATTCGCAAACAAATTCAAACAGCTTGCTATTTCGGAGAAAGGTAAGCGAGTTCCTTAGCGGCGATATTATGACGTCACTTTTTTCTCGGAAGATTTCAAAATCGGAGGATGGTTCTGCTGCGCATGGGATTTTCTGCTATATACAGGCAAGTTTCACGAAGATCGATGAAAACTCTGGTTGTGAACAAATAAGCTCAAATGACTAAATCCTCGTCCTCTAAATGAGTCATAAACACGAATATGACGTCATTGAGTGCTGGTATCAGTTTGCGATAAATTATCTGTGTAATGCTTCCTTGATTCCCGGCAAACAAATTCAAGCAGCTTGCTAGTTTCGGAGATAATGGGTATAGGCGATTTCATTAGCGCGATATTATGAGTAATTTTCTCTCGGAAGAATTTCAAAATAGGAGATGGTACTGCCTGCCACGGGGCTTTCTGCATATACTGGCAAGTTTCACGAAGACGATGAAAACTCTGGTTGTAAAAACAAACGTCAAAAAATAGGAATGACGTCATAAAAAGATATGACGTTATAGTGATGTATAATGTGCGTAATTTCACTCTGCTAATGGTCCCTGTTCGATTCTGAACAGAATTCAAAAAGCTTGCCTAGTTGGATATAATTTTTCCGGCGATTCCCATTGCGAGATATTTTGACGTCATAACTTTTTTTCTAGGAGATTTTTCAAATCGGGATGGTTACGCTGGCAGTATTTTACAAATATAATTATATATAAAATTTTATTATAATATATATATATAATAATAAATATATATAATATATATATATATGCCCAATTTCAGGAAGTTTCGATGAAAACTGTAGGCTGTGAACAAAAAGTCCAAAGAGAAAGAATGAAAGACACACGTGAGTAAGACTTACGATCTCCACGAGGATCTTAAATGCGAAATTTCTTAGGTGGCTGTTGCTTACAAAGCTGAGGAAATGAGGTGGTTTGAGAAGAAGGATGAACATAATGCAAAGGAATCTGTTTGTTGTGCAAGTACATGCCTTATTTTGGAGAAACATAGTAAGTACTCAGATGCCTCTCATTAAAAAACAAGAGTGGAATGCTTTGCACTACATGTTCCCGAGCAGTGAGTTCGGGAGATACATTTTTTTTTCTTTAACGGCCGCTCAGGCTGAACTGACAAAATGAAGAGAAGAACTCTAACCAACTGTGTTTGTTGTTCAAGGTTTGTGATTTCATATTAAAAACTACGGGTGGCCATAGTCTGAACATGGAATGGTGAGGGGAAGTTGGTGATATTTCCTCACTGGATTGGATGACGTGGCCCTGTGGAGTGGCTGCACGCTTGCAGATCGGAACCCCTTTGATTCTCTCTGGGTACACTGAGGCGCAGCGTTTTTCAGTGAAAATCAGACAATCATTGAGGCACGCTATGGATGCATGCAGGATTTGAATGGAAATGCGCATTAATGCACAAATGCACTTGCATGTCACAGCGATTGACAGCGTGCATTTTCATGAGGAAACACATTGAGCTAACATTATGTATTGAGCATATCATGTATTGTATAGTTTCAATAAACCTTTATAATGTATTCGCTATGTTTCCGACTTATGGAACTGCAAGAATGGATACGTGTCGTTATGAGTAGATATGCCTCTGCCAATTATACAGATTATACATACTTGTTCAAGTGATTTAAATCCTGAACCCAGTCAAAAACATAATAATTCCTGGCGCGAAGACCATGTGTCGATCAGGTTGCCAGATTAAACTATATTCCCACATACTACGAGAATAACTTTGAAGTTTCAAAATGTTTTTTTTTAAGATACCGCTCACCAATCATATATGGCTACCAAACCAGTGACCTATTATTTTGAAAACTGTACCTCAAGGCTTGGGAACATGTGGATAAGTTCCCTGATCTGTCAAACTGTTGGGAAAAGATTTTAAAGGGTTTATTCTTCAAATATCACAGCTGCCAAAGCATGTGACTATGACATATAGGTGAGAATTTTATCTTCAGACAGGCAATGCATACCTGTAAAATTATGTCAATCTGTTCAGTCTGTTTCGGAGAAGAGTTTTTTTGATGGTTATTAACAAAAAAAAAAAGCTGCCAATCACTGACCTATTGACGTCATAACCCTCCCCCCATAAATCAGCTCAGAGACCTCAAAATTTATACGACAGTAAGCTTTGACGTGTGCAATTATAATCATAACGAAGCACCGTACATCCATCAAAAAATGACACTAATTCACTGGGGAGTATTGACATGTGCCAATTTCAATTTTGCTACGGAAGTGGTTTCAGGTACAGAGGTCCACGTTTTTTTTTTTTCACAAGCTTGTCACACACATGACTGAAAGTCATAGTATCATTAATAATATCCCACATGAGTATCGTTACCCAGGTAAAAATTTTAAGATAGTCCCTCGCTGCTTCAAAATGTTAGTTCATAGGTCGCCAATAGCCACTCACAAAGTTGTTCTCACATTTGTCGCACCTTCTGATCACGGAAACTAAATTGAGAAGGATTCGAGCCCGAGTTCGAGACAACCGCGACACGATGTGACTGTTTGGAGAGAAACATTTGTCGGGCAGCGAATTTTTTTAACATGTTGCAAAATTCAAGTGCCACCAGAGCGACGTCTGCGACTCACGCGAAAAATTGAGAACCACCGCTAAACGTTTCCAACATTTTGGAGAAGCCGTCGTTTCGCAATTTTTTCCGGTGACTGTCGGCAGCCCATGTGAGAACAGGCTTATAACCACTCGTGACAATAAAAAACGGAGGAAGAGACACTTCCACAAGACGTTTTAAAAAACACTTCTGGTGAAGAACACATGAAAAGAACGGCACTACTGACACCAAAAATCGAGGAAGAGAACACTTCCACCATCCGTTTCATCAAAGAACACTTTCTGGTGAGCAGACAATGAAGAGTAACCACTCCGGACACCAAGAAAGAGAGAAACACATCACTTCCACAAAACGGTTTTGAAACACTTCTGGTGATAGCAATGAAGATAACCACTCCAGACACCAAAAAGATAGCGAACACATGCACTTCCACAAGACGCTTGAGAACACTTCTGGTGAATAGGCAATGAAGAGTAACCACTCAGACACCACAAAGAGAGGAACAGCATCACTTCCACAAGACGTTTTGAGAACACTTCGGTGAAAGGCACTGGAAGAGTACCATCCGGACACCAAAAAGAGAGAAGACACATCACTGCTCCCAACAAAACGTTTTGAAACACTTCTGGTGAAAGGCATTGAAGAGTAAGCCACTCGCATGACACCAAAAAGATACGAACACATCACTCTCCACATACGCTTTGAGAACACTTGGTGAAAGGCAACTGAAGAGTTAACCACTCCAGAACACCCAATCTCAAAAGAGAGAAACACATCACTTCACATTAAACGTTTTGGAAAAGCACTTCTGGTGAAAAGGCAATGAAGATAACACTCCGGACACCAAAATGAGATGGAAAACGCACCTCACTTCCACAAAACGTTTTGAGAACACTTCTGGTGAACTATGGGTGGGGGGCAATGAAGAGTAACCACTCCAGACCACCCAAAAGAGAGGAACACATCACTTCACAAGAGTTTTGAAAACACTTCTGGTGCAAGGCAATGAAGAGTAACCACTCCAGAACCAAAAGAGAAAACACGTGACTTCCCCAAGTACTTTAGTATGAACTACTTCTGGTGACAAGGCAATGAAGAGTAACCACTTCCGGCCCAAAAAGAGAGAACACATCACTTCCACAAAACGTTTGAATAACACTTCTTGGTGAAAGGCAATGAGAGTAACGCAACCACTACCGACTCCAGACCCGAAAAGAAGAAGGAACACATCACTTCGCACAAAGTTACGTTTGAGAAACAACTTCTGGCTGAACAGGTCAATGAAGAGTAACCACTCCAGAGCATGCAAAAAGAGAGGAAAACACACACTTCCACAAGACGTTTTGAGAACACTTCGGTGAAAGGCAATGAAAGAGTAACGCACTCCAAAACATCAAAAAGAGAGAAACACGTGACTTCCCCCAAAGACGTTTAGAGAACACTTCTGGTGGAAAGCAAATGAGGAGTAACCACTCCAGACACGCACACAAGAGAGGAACACGTGACTTCGCACAAGAACGTTAGAGTATATCTACTTCTGGTGAAAGGCAATGAGAGTAACCACTCGCAGACACACACCACAAAGAGAGGAACAGATCACTTCCAGCAAGACGCGTTTGGAACACTTCTGGTGAAAGGCCAATGAAGAGTAACGCAAGCTCCAGACACCGACCAGCAAAAAGAGGAACACAGTCAACTTCCAGAAGACGCTTTGAGACACTCTTGGTGAAAAGAATGAAGAGTAAATCACTTTCCAGACACCTGACAAGAGAGGAACACATCAACTCGTCCACAAGACGTTTTGAAAACACTTCTGGTGAAAAGGCATGATGAGTAACCACTCAGCCCACAAAGAGAGGGAAAAGCATTCAATTCCCACAAGACGCTTGAGAAAGCACTTCTGGTGAAAGGCAATGAAGAGTAACCACTCGCGGACACTCAAAAAGAGAGGAAAACAGCGTGAACTTCCAACAAGACGGTTTTAGAGAACACTTCTGGTGAAAGTGCAATGAAGAAGTAATCACTCGCAGACACCGACAAGAGTAGGAACACATCACTTCCACAAGACGCTGAGTACACTTCTGTGAAAGGATGAAGAGGTAACCACTCCATAGACACAATCAATAAAGAGGAACAGCATCACTTCCAGAAGCATCGCTTTGAGAACACTTTCTGGTGAATAGGCCATTGAACGAGTAACCACTCCAGACACCAAAAAAAAGAAGAGAAACACATCACTTCCACAAATGCTTTGAGAACACTCTGGTGAAAGGCAATGAAGAGTAAACCACTGCCAGAGCACCAACAAAGAGAGAAACACACAATCACTGTCCACAAGGCGTTTTGAGAAGCACTTCTGGTGACCAGCGAATGAAGAGTAACCGACTCCAGAACATACCAAAAAGAGAGGGAACACATCACTACTTCCACAAGACCGTTTTGAGAACACTTCTGGTGAAAGGAGTGAAGAGTAACCAAATCCTGAACACCTCAAAAAGAGAGGAACACATCAACTTCCACAAGACTTTTGAAAACACTTCTGGTGAGTAGACAAATGAAGAGTAACCACTTCCCAGATCAGCACAAAGAGAGGAAACACATAAACTTCCACAAGTACGCTTTTCAGAACACTTCTGGTGAAATAGGCAATGGAAGAGTAACCACTCCAGAATCACCACAAAGAGAGGAAGCACATCACTTCCACAAAGATGCTTTGAGAACAGCTTCTGGTGAAAAGGTAATGAAGAGTAACCACTCCAGACACCAAAACAGAGGAACACATCAAATTCCACAAGACGTTTTGAGATCACATTCTGGTGAAAGGCAATGAAAGAGTAACCACTCGCAGACACCAAAAATGAGAGTGAACACATCACTTCATGCAAGACCTTTGAGGAACAACTTTCTGGTGAAAAGGCAATGAAAAGTAACCACGTCCAGACACACAAAAGAGAGGTAACACCATCACTTCCTAACAGGCGTTTTGAGAACACTGACGGCTTCTGGGTGAATAGTGCAATGAAGAGTAACTCACTCCAGCACCAAAAAGAGAGGAACACGTGACTTCGCTACAAGACGTTTTGAGAAACACTTCTCTCGGGTGAAAGCAAATGAAGAGTAACCACTCTAGACACCAAAAAAGAAGAAACACATCACTTCCACAAGATGCTTTGAGAAGCACTACTCTGGTGAAAGGAGGCAATGAAGAGTAACCACTCGCGGACACCAAAAAGAGAGGAAACACAATCACTTCACAAGAATTGCTTTGAGAAAC
Organism: Eptatretus atami; assembly: GCA_035128595.1. Lineage (NCBI taxonomy): Eukaryota > Metazoa > Chordata > Myxini > Myxiniformes > Myxinidae > Eptatretus > Eptatretus atami. The sequence continues at coordinate 85,365,794 of CM068955.1, read as the reverse complement.
ACTTCTGGTGAATAGGGGCATATGAAGAGTAACCACTACAGACACCGAAAAAGAGAGGAATCACATCCACTTCCAGCGAAGACGCTTTGAAACACTTCTGGTGAAAGGCATGAAGAGCTAACCACTTCCAGACACCAAAAAAAGAGACGACACATCCACTTCCTCATCACTTCCACAGACGCTTTGAGAACACTTCTGGTGAAAGGCAAATGAAGAGTAACCGCTCCAGACACCAACAAAGAGAGGAAACACATTCACTTCCACAAGACGCTTTGAGAACACTTCTGGTGATAAGAGGCAATGAAGAGTAATCCACTCAGACATCAAAAAAAGGTAGGAACACTCCTTCCACGAGACGCTTTGACACCGTTCTGTGAAAGGCAATGAAGAGTAACAACTCCAGACACCAAAAAGAGAGGAATCACGTGACTTCCACAAGACGTTTTGAGGAACACTTCTGTGAAAGGCAATGCAGAGTAACCACTCCAGACACCAAAAAGAGAGGAAGCACATCGACTTCCACAAGACGTTTAGAGAACACTTCTGGTGAATAGGAATGAAGAGTAACTCACTCTCAGACACCAAAAAGAGAGGAACAACATCACTTGCCAGCAGACGCTTTGAGAAACACTTCTGGTGAGGCAATGAAGAGTAACCACTCCAGTAACCAAAAGGAGGAACACATCAACTTTCAAAGAACCGCTTTCATAAGAACACTTCTGGTGAAGGGGCAATGAAGAGTAATCGACTGCAGACACCAAAAAGAGAGAAACACATCACTTCCACAAGAGCTTTGAGGAAGACTTCTGGTGAAAGGCAACTTGAGAGTAACACCCAGAACCAAAAGAAGGAGAAACACATTCACTTCGACAAGAGACGCTTTGAGACACGTCTGGTGAAAGGCAATGAAGAGTAACCACTCCAGACAGCAACAAGAGAGGAACACACACTGTCCACAAGACGCTTTTGAGAACACTTCTGGTGAAAGGGCAATGAAAGAGTAACCACTCCAGTAACCAAAAAGAGAGAACACATCACTTCCACAAGACGCTTTCAGGAACACTTCTGGTGAAAGGCAATGAAAGAGTAACCACTCCATGGATCACCAAAAAGAGAGAAACACATCACTTCCCACATAGATGCTTTGAGAACACTTCTGGTGAAAGGCAATGAAGAGTAAAACCCTCCGACACCAAAAAGAGAGAAACCACATCACTTCCCACAAGACGCTTGAGAACACTTCCCGTGGTGGAAAAAAGGGCCAATGAACAGAGAAACCATCCAGAAAGTACCAAAGAGAGGAACACATCCCTTCCACAAGTACGTTAGCAGAAACACTCGTCTGGTGAAAGGCGCAATGAAGAGTAACCAACTCCAGACACCAAAAAGAGAGGAAAGCACATCAACTTCCACATTAGTACGTCTTTGAGAACACTCTGGTGAAACGGCAAGAAGAAGTTAAAAAACCAAACCCTTTCCAAGAAACCTAAAAAGAGAGAACACATCAACTATCCACAAGATGGCTTTGAGAAGCACTTCTTGAAAGGCAATGAGAGTAACCACTCAGAAAAACCAAAACGAGAGGAACACATCACTTCAGCAAGAAGATGCTTTGAGAAGCACTTCTGGTGAAAGGCAATGAGAGAGTAACTGCACTCCAGAAACCAAAAAGGAGAAACACATCATTCGACAAGACGCTTTGAGAACAGCTTCTGGTGAAAGGCAATGAAGAGTAACCGATCCACTCCAGACAGCACAAAGAGAGGAACACATCCTTCACAAGTACGCTTTCAAGAACACTTCTGGTGGAAAGGGCATGAAAGAGTAAACCACTCAGACACCAAAAAGGAGAGGAAGAGCTCACTTCCACAAGAATGCTTTGAATGAACCTTCTGGTGAAAGGAATGAAGAGTAACCACTCCAGACACCAAAAACAGAGGAACTACATCACTTCCACAAGAACGTATTGAGATCACTTCTGGTGAAAGGCAATGATAGAGTAACCAACTCCAGACACAAAAAAGAGAGGAAGCCATCACTTCCACAAGACGCTTGAGAACACTTCTGGTGAAAGGGCATGAAGAGTGTAACCACTCCAGACACCGAAAAAAGAGAGGAACACATCACTTCCACAAGGGCGTTTGAGACACTTCTGGTGAAAGGCAATGAAGGTAATCCACTCCAATGACACCAACAGAGAGGAAACACATCACTTCCAGCAAGACGTTTGAGAAGCACTTCTGATGAATAGGTTAGTGAAGAGTAACCACTCCTGACACTAAAAAGAGCGGAACACATCACTTCCACAAGAATGTTTTGAGAAACAGCTTCTGTGAGTAGACAATGAAGAGTAACCACTCCTGACACCAAATAGAGAGGGAAACAATCACTTCCAGGAAAAAAAAAAAAATAAAAAAAAAAAAAAAAAAAAACAAGATGTTTTGAGAAAACACTTCTGGTTGAAGGCAAAGAAGGAGTACCACTCGCGGACATCAACACATGAGAAACACATCACGTTCCACAAGACGGCTTTGAGAAGCACTTCTGGTGAAAGGCGAATGAAGATAAGCAACTCCAGACACAACAAAGAGAGGAACCGAGGTGACTTCCACAAAGACGTGTTCGAGAGACACTTCTGGTGAAAGGCCAATGAAGAGTAACACTCGCAGGCACCCAAAAAGAGAGGAAGCCATCCCCACCTTCCAAAGACGTTTTTGAAAACAACTTCTGTGAAAGGCAATGAAGAGTTAAACCACTCCGGAGCACAAAAAGAGAGAAACACATCTAATTCCACAAGAGCTTTGAGACACCGTCTGGGTGAAAGGCAATGAAAGAGTAACCTACTCCGGAGCACCAAAAACAGAGAAACACATCAACTTCCACAAGACGCTTTGAGAACGACTTCTGGTGAAGGGCAATGAAGAGTAACCACTCCAGACACCAAAAAGCTAGAGGAACAACGTGACTTCCACAAGACGTTCTAGAGAACAACTTCTGGTGAAAGGCAGATGAAGAGTAACGCACTCGCAGACACCAAAAAGAGAGGAACGACATCACTTCACAAGACGTTTTGAAAAAACTTCTGGTGAAAGGCAATGTAAGAAGTAACCCTCCAGAACCATACCAAAAAGTATTAGCGTAACACATCACTTCCACAATTCGCTTTGAGAACACTTCTGGTGAATTAGTCAATGAAGGAGTAACCCTCCAGACAACCAAATAAGAGAGGAACACATCACTTCCACAGACCTTGAGAACATTCTGGGAAAGTCAATGAAGAGTAACCACTCCAAGACCCCCCAAAAAGAGAGGAATACAATACTTCCCCAAGACGGCTTGAGACACATTCTGGTGAATGAGGCAATGAAGAGTACCGACTCCAGACACTACAAAGAGAGGAACAACATCACTGTCCACAAGACGTGTTGACAAAACACTTCTTCTGGTGACAAGGGAATGGAATGAGTAAAGCACTCCAAACTCCGACAAAAGAGAGGACACACAATCACTTCTGCAAAAGACCTTTCAGAACACTTCTGGTGAAAGGCTAATGAAGAGTAACCCCTCAGACACCACAAAGAGAGGAACACATCACTTCCAACAAGAACGCTTTGAGAAAACACTTCTGGTGAAAGGCAATGAAGAAGTACCACTCCAGACACCAAAAGAGAGGAAGTCACATCACTTCACAAGACGTTTTGAAAAACACTTCTGGTGAAAGGCAATGAAGACGTAAACCGCCTCCAGACACCACTAAACGAGAGGAACATACAATCACTTCCACAAGAACGCTGTGGAGAACGCACTTCTGGTGAAGACGCAGAAGAGTAACCACTCCAGCACCAAAAGATACGACCGACGTCACTTCCACAATACGCTTTGAGAACACCTGGTGAAAGGCAATGAAGAGTAGACCACTCCAGACCCACAAAGAGAGGAACACATCACTTCCACAAGACGCTTTGAAAACACTTCTGGTCGAAAGGCAATGGAAGAGTAACCACTCCAACCCAAACAGAGAGGAACACATCACTTCCACGAGACGCTTTGAGAACACTTCTGGTGAAGGCAATGAAGAGTAACACTCCAGACACGCAAAAAGAGAGAACAGCATCACTTCGCACAAGAGTTTAGAGAACACGTTCTGGTAAAGGCAATGAAGAGTAACCACTCAGACAGCACAAAGAGAGGAACACATCACTTCCACAAGACGCTTTCAGAAACTTCGTGGTGAAATGGCATGAAGAGTAACGCACTCCAGACACCAA
>CM068955.1:85342883-85361501 GCA_035128595.1 Eptatretus atami | reverse complement strand
CTCATTTGAGAGATCGGGTGTAAAACTACGTACTATAGATGATATCTTGATAATTGTGGGCGGGATTCGGATAAAAAAGTTTGTGGACATGTTGGGTAATGTGGTAGCGATGAATTTGTTCGATTTGTGAAGATCCAAATCCGGATCTGGATACGAGAATTATTGAATTTTAATGTGATTTCTCTCACCACTGAGAGATAGGGCCAAGCGAATAAAGCAGTTGATATCTCAACATATTATTGATGATTCAACCGACAAACTCTGGTTGGACAGAGTTGTTGTGTTTGACAAGGCCAAATGATTAGTCTTGGTGAAGATCCGAAAATTGGATCCGGGAAACGAGCAATTTTAAAATGTGATTCTTCACCATTGAGAGATGTCGCCAAAATGATATACAGCACGTATTTCAAAAGTTGTGGACATGCTGGGCCAAAACTATGGTAAATGAGTTGGTTAGGTGACAAAGAAATAAGTCGATTAGATGTTATTAAGGTTGGGTCCAGTCCGGCCTATATTGGGATACAAATGTAAACCGTTCAGCCTGGTGAGGATGTGCTCTACTGTGCTTGGCCGGAAATTTTTTTTCGTGATTCTACCACCATTACGAATTGACCAAAAACGATTTACGTCAATATCTCAAAAGTTACTTGTCTGGATTCAGACGAAAACTTGGTGGATGGGTGTGGGGTCTGCCAAGGACGAATTGATTCGAATTTTGTGAAGATCTGGATCCCGATGCATAATTTTTTTTGTCGATTGTGTGTGTATTTGCTCTCCGTGAGCAGGATATCTCAAAATCTGAACGAATTTAGTTTCCAAAAACTCGGTGAGGTGGGGGGGGGGGTGGTGAGGGTGACATGCGAACAAATTGATTGGATTTTGTGAAGAGCCGGATATTAGATTTTTCAGTATTCATTCATCATGAGAGGTAAGGCTAAAACGATACATAGCACGATTCTAAAAAAGTTATGGAGGATATTACAAACTTGGTGCATTGATTCTGCGGAATTGATAAAACAGCTGATTAGATTTTGGCGTTCAAGGTCTATGCAGCCGGCTATCCATGGGATATAAAACGTAACTGTTCAGCCTGTCGGGCTTACCGATCGAGTGCTGTTTCTCGTTGTTAATGTAATTGCGCTCTGAACGTTATAGCAGCTTCATGGCTCTGGCTTGCCATAATTTATTGGGGTGCGACTAGATCGCGATGTAGTGCACTCCTGGGAGTTAAGGCCAGGAGTTCGGAATTATGGCCAGATGCGCGCCAACTCACCTACTCTTCATCAAAAAGACATGGTGGGGTATTGATGTCCACAACTAATGCTCGCAAATACAGGACACCCAGCTGAACATTCACTGAGTACCCCAGTGCAACTTCCCTTACAGCAATGTATTGGTCGACAAAAGTTTTATGTCCTAATTCTGGAATCTGTACTTTGACTGGGATTGACTCAAAGTGAGTTCATATTCAATTAATGTATTGGCAATTTTGAAGACCTATCTATCTCGCCCTTGGCTTTTGGATGAAAAAAAAAATGGAAGAATAGAACTCCTCCTCATCCCAAAGCCCATGAAACAAATATAATATAGGGAATGGGAGATTGAAGACGGTTCTCTGTGTCCATTTCAAAATGTCATCCATACATAAGAATGTAAATGAAGATTGAATTTTTTTTTTTTTAAACAATTGTCACCTTCCAGGGAATGTCACCTTCCAGGGACATAATGAAGAACAGACATTGCTTGCATCGTTTAGCTGCAACAAGGCCAATTCATTAGTCTCAATCATTTGATTGCCTACCACACTTCACCCCAGTAGGTATTATTTTTTTACCCTGGCCAAAACCATATTTTTCATGCTTAAAAAGTATCTTGGACACATATCCATTTTCTAATGCATGTTTCCTTGCCACTCTTCCTCTAAACCTTGTACACTTTGCTGTGACTCCGGAGAATGAGCCGCAATCGGCCTGGATGGTTCCTGAAGCTGGAGTACAAACATAACTCAATCAAACTGTGACGAACCGTTATTGATATTACAATACGGATCGACGCACGCCTGTTCACGACCCGAATGCCATTTAGGCTGCATTTGATTTCATGTTCTGGCATGCACAGCAACACCCATCTACATGTGCGTGTGACCAAGCAAACTGTATGTTGTGACATGCTCTCTGTGAGTCTAAGAGGTCAGTGGTTCACCTTTGCTGAGTCAAATGCTATACACTGCTCCCCTTGCTTGTGCTCAGATTTAAAAGATTAGAACTTGGACAAACACCATAGGTTGGCAAAACTTTTACAAGCTTTGAATGGGTCAATGCACGTCCTGTGTGAAATTCCTTTGAAGGGAACTTTATTATATTATTATTATTATTATTATTAAATGCCTCAGGTTAATTAGTCGTTCATACTCCCATCCAGAACAATGTCTGCCTTTGACTTCCATTTCTGTAACCATGATTGGCCAATGCTCGTCAGATGTTTTTCCTCTCTAGTCCAACATACTAATAATGGTACAAAGGTGGTACTATATTGTGAGTGAAATTTCTGGAAGTTCGTGGCAAACTTTTCTGGCTTACTCATTGTGTTTTCATTTTCTTGTTTCAGTATTTCGTGCTGTCGTCTGTTCCACAGTTTCACAATAAACCTGTGATATAACCCTAAGCTTGCCTCAACTGGTTCAAAATGAACCTTAAATATAGATTTATCATGGACTGCTCTATATTTAGGGCTGGTGCTCGCGATCTCTCTTTCTCTCTGTTTGTTCTGTGGAGAGTTTGAAGTCCTCCACATATTGGAATCTCTCATGATAGCTGAAGCAATTCCAACACTGGGGAAAGACATCTATTGCTGATCCAGTCTTGACGAGGTGGTGGGGGGTGGGGCCGGGGGGGGCTCAGGAACTGACTTCTGATTAAACCTCCGAATTTCAGGCTAACTTTCTCCATGCTTTTGTTCCTCTTTTCTCCCATTTCTTTAACACATTCCTAAGCCAATTTTAACCTCACTTCGTCTATCTACAACTTCATCAGACAGGCACTAGCATTCCTGTTTTTTGTCCCCATCCTCATCCATGATCATTTTCTGTGTATTTCATTCCAGACAATTAATTTATTCCCAAGTCAGCGTGAGAAATCTGTTGTTCTGCTGATGTTCTCTGGGGACTGAAGTTGAAGGGGTGAACTCATTGATAAAGTGCCATCCAATTATTGTCCACCTGGTTTGATCTTTTTATTGATGGTGTTGGTCAGGTGTCGAGGTGGACATGAGCCTTCCAAGGGCTCAAAGTATCCTATTCTTTTTACTTGGATCACATTTTCAAGGATCATGTTTTGTGTGTTTCAGACTCAATTCTGTTTTCGATATCTTGTTCCAAGCATTATTTTATTGGGGTCATTGAACCTTGGTCAGTCTCCAATGTTTAGTTTATTTGCTGTATCTCTACCCTGTCTCCTATGTCTATCTCTGAAACTATCCTTTTATTTATTTCCATATACACCTTTTTGTTGATCTTAATTTTGTCCATTATCTTTCCTGCCTTTCCTGTTTTATCTATACTACCGAAGCTGCCGATGACGAGATGTACCGTGAGGGTTTAACAGATACTGTAAATCTTCAAATGTTTCTTCAGCTTCGGGCATTCAGAACAAAACAACAACAATCGAGTTGATGCCTGAATGCGTTAGTTTTCTTTCCCACAACCAGAAGCTTGAGCACACTTAATCCTGCGGCCATTGCCGATCGGCAGACAAAAATCCACATAAGCTATGGGCTCTGCATGTGCGCAGGCTATCAATTCTTTTGCATCTTTGCTTTCTTAAGTCCGGCCTGTAAATTTGAGCTTTGGCAATTAGACATAGTGGTGGCTGCTGGAGAAGTTGGTAAAGAATCATCAAGAAAGCCTAGTGCAAAATTGGCAGTACCAATGACTTTTCAATGTACATGCATGAGAATCCTGTAATATCATGCCTTGTCATGCACATACCATTCTGGTGTAATCTGTGTTTCTATGGAATCGATCGAGCACCGCATTTGCAGAGGAACACAGACGCTTGTGTTGCTAGCCTCGTGATTCTTCACAGCTTTCACAACGCCTCCCGGAATGAATTGACATTCAGAGCATTTCATTAAATTGGATTCACCGTAAACCTTATGTCTCCCGATCCAGTAGTAAGTAACTCCGAAGCCACACTGTTCCTTTTAAATAATTCTCCTATGATGGATAATTATGACAAGTTAGAAGGTGGGGTATAATTCTAAAATCATCATAGCATTTTCTCCCCATCTTTCTCCTCCTCATTCTATTCCTTCCTTATCGCTTCGCCTCTGCTTTTTTTCCCCGAACGCCTCAATTGTTCACATTTTCATTCTGCTCCAGTAACCATAGAGAACACTTCGCTTGATGAGTTGTTTCCTAAGTATTGACACTTGGCAGTGGTGATGTGTGTGTGTGTGCGCCAGAATACAGAGGACAGACCCCAGGCACCTTGCTGGCTGCTCCTCATAAATTTCCTGACTTTCTTTCTACACATATGGCTTCGTAATGCAAATAACTACATAATGAATCGGAATACAAGAGGAACTGTTAGATAGTTGGAGCAACTACAAAGCTAAAGAGAAGGCTCTCTGACAATCAGGAGCTACAATTCGAGACTGTCTGGTGTTTACTGCTCAAAAGAGCCAATGAGCAACGATACGTATAAAATAAGCTCTGGAAAACATTTAAAGATCGCTACTTGGTCTTGACAATGACCATAGCAAACACAAACGCGATATTTTGACACGATTGGAGATTACTTTCTCAAAATATTGTTCTCCTATTTCCTCGTATTCTCTACCATTCCCACACTAATGTTTACTGCACTCTGCTCAGAACCCTGTTCCCACTCTTCTTCAGCAAGGCCTCTCCTTGTGCTGCGGTACGTGCGTACCATCTGTTGTTTAAAAAAAAAACAAGTGACTTTAATAATCCTAAACATTTCACAGTAAAATTAATTTCCCACAGTTTTGTAGAATAAGTATATCGATATGAATCTCTGAGTGCATGACATTTCGAGAAGTTCCACAAGTGAAAGGGTTTTAGGCCTACTGAGCCACATGATGACATGACAACCTTGGAAAATGAATTCACGAGATGCCAACCTATGCATTAGATCGGTCAATGAACACTGGGATGGAGGTTCCAAAGTTGTATTAGTCTGCAAAAGCAGATAAAGCGACAGTGACACACATAACACGTGTCATAACGGATAGAAACCAGTTATTAAAGCAAGATGGTGGGTGGAAGCTGGGATGCAGCTGCCTTAGCATAACAACAAACAGATAAGCATAAAAATGGAAAGGTTGAGGAATTCGGTATAATTTTCTATGTTCCACTGGATCAAAACCTCACACCAATCGCGAGAAAAACACGTTCTGTACTCGATCTCATGATCCCACCAGAAAACTAATTTATCGACAATGAGAAATAATTTCAGTTCCATTATTATTGCTTTAAAAGTCATTTATTATTAGTCGTAGTCACTCTATATTGCGTTTGCATTTATTGTTTTAATTGTGGAATTTCATGACGACATTTTTTTGGGTATCACAACCGTTTTTGTTGCTTTTTAATACAAGTGTCTGGATTTAGAGTTGTGGAGGAGTTAAACAGGAAAGGGCCAGCAGGTTCCAAACTACAAAGGGTTATAGTGGGATGGGCATCCATGAGAGGGAAGAAACGTAGCTGACCAGTTTCCTTTGGTTTCATAATAGGTTATAATTATGACTTTAGCTTTGATTCATCTTGTGGTTATTTTTGTAACAGGATTTCCAGCTGCAGTTTCTTGTTCTTTTGTAAGTTTACATTGTGGAGTAATGAAGATCGGAATCCAAAGTCTTGATATCTTTTTACCCATGCCAAATTGGTGTTTGCTAACTTGATCCAAATGGACGGGCATGGAGTTGCAAGTGCGCAACCAGTCGCTGGGAATGAACAGGCCAGTCGTGCCCATCTCGAACAGACGATCGGTTTCGTTGGTGGCAGCGGTTTTCGTAAGCTGCCTCCATTCTGGCCGAATAATGAAGCTCCATTAGACACCTGAAAAATTACTACCGAGTAGGCACGGTTCAAATACATGTTGGCTCCTTGTCACCAGAGAACATGACAGAGGTAGAAATATCTTACCCCAACCTTCAACTAAATAATTTGAATTCTTTCCCGTACACTATTTTGAAGACTGCACTCACAAAGTGTACGACTACCTCTGAATGCCATGCTTTGAACACTTCTTGCAGCTGAGATTTTGGAGATTGAAGACCCACACAAATGAGTGTGCCAACACAAGCAGGTTTTCAGTGACACGATGCCTCCTTCAACTAGTCGCTCATTCGTAGTTCTTGCATTGTATAAAACACATGTCTGCATGATATTTACAGCTAATGCAGAGCTGGCCCTACTTGCCGCTGCGGATTGGCTGATCTCTCATGGACACACTATACACCAACCGTGGTGACTGTGACAACAACCACAAAATATCGCACAACTACGCTCTAAATGGTGGACCTTAAGATACTTGTCCTGGTGCTCCACACCGTGCAACACCAAGAGTGCCAATTTTTGCAGATCTCTTTAGGACAGAAGGAACGTCATCCCTCGCACTGCCAATCACCCCTCACCTTCCGTGAACACTCAAGATTGGTTGTTGGCACCATGTGGCTCTTCAGTATAATGCGAGTCAGTGTTGATCACTGTGCTCATACTGGCATCAGGGAACGAGCTGTCCACAATTAATGCGATGAGTTTACCTGGGCCATACTCAATCGCCTTCTCTTGCTCATTGATCGTACAAGCGAATTCTGTTTTCTTGTGAATACAGGGGCAGAGGTGAGCACTGTCCACCGTCTGCCGCTGAATGGAAAATAGACAGGAAATATTAATTACATACCACTAACAACAGTGTTATTGCTACGTTTGTAGAAACTCTCCTTCAGCTTGATTTGGGTTTACATCACTCATTTCCAATGGGGGTTCAACCATTGCTGACACCAGATACTCATATCCTAGGTGCAGATTTTTTTTGAATGCCATTTACATTTCCTTGTCGACTTCAACAATCGCCATCTATCGGACGCCTCAACACGGCTTTGCGTTCTCGGTAAAGCATCCACTGTTTTTGTCGCTAAATATCACGTGTCTTCCATCCATGCCACGTGCCCTTAAGTCAATTATTTGACTTCCCGTCAAACACGACATCCGGCGAAATCCAGCCTATCAAACATCAGATCATGCATCACGTCAAGACCACGGAGCCCACCAGCCCCCACCCCCCTCCTTCACCATTTTTCAGCATGCTCGCCAACTAGCCCTTGAGAAATTATGTATCACCTGCCAAGAGTTTGACTATATGTTACAATTTGAGAATTATCGATTGTCAACAGTTGGGCTTCACCGCTACCCCATTGGCACCCAAACACACCCGGAGATTGATGTCCCTGCATATATTACCGACGCTTAAACAACGTGACTGTTCCAGACCTTTCCCATTCCACAACATTCAGGATTTTACTGCTACATCTTCATGATGCTAAAATCTTCTCGAGGTCACTTCTTTTATGCATATCATCAGATTCCTGTGGATCAAGAATGACATTCCGAAGACCGCAGTCACAATGCCTTTTGGCCTGTTTAGAATTCCTCCAGATGTCGTTTGGCCTATGCAATGCACACAAAACATTTCAACGTTTTATGAATCAAGTGCTCCAGGGAATACACTTCTGCTAGGTGTATATAGATGATATTGTAATCGCTGCACAACAGCAGGAAGACATCAGGAACACTACGTCTCCTCTTCACCCATTCGCAGAACTTCGGCATCATCATCAGTTTGCAGAACAGCATTCCGGAGTTTGAATTTCCTTGGCTACTGTGTTAAAGCTTTAGGCATCATCCGCTCGAGGAGAAGGTACAGATTGTTTTGGATTTCCTGGTACGTGTCATCTCATCGAAACTGTATGAGTTTTTTGGCCTTGTAAACTTTCAGCATAAATTTAGTCCAAATACAGCTACAACACTGCAGCCAGCGAATGAGTTACTCTAAACTGGTAAACACCGAAGTGTTCCGAAGGTCTGGCAACCTTTATCCAGCCTACACACAATCAAAGACGCATTGGCAACACCTCACTCCTGATTCATCCAAAGCAAAAGGCGCCAACAAGCCTGGTGGTGGACATCCTAAAGTTGAGGTTGGCATGCCCTCAACCAGTTCTATACAAAATGCTGAATAACAGAGTGCAAGTACAGTGCCTTCAATTGTGAATTATCACTGTATACCGCCGACATCAAGCACTTCTGCCATTTCTTTAGAGCCAGTCCATTCTACTGTACCTTCTGAACACAAACCTTTAACTTTCACTCTCGTCACTCATTCGGATCCCATCCTCTTGTACACTCTGCCAATTCTGTTATCATCTCGCAATTCACCACCCGACATCCGGCATGTCAAAGGAATCACAAACTTAGCCGCTGACACTCTCTCACGCATCGAGGTATTGGCATGGTTTCTACCAATTTGCCGGCCATCAATTTTAATGCACTTAACAGCAAACAACAGGAGGCCAATCGAGCTCCGCCATCTCACTTATATTTGCGAGATACACTCCCAGAGACAAACACTAACTTGTGTGTGATGTATCAGCAGGACAGTCATGTCCTTTTTTCCTGCTGCAGAGAACATGGGGAAAGATGCATGCATGCGCCGTACAGTCTTCAACACGTTTCTTTCACTCGTGCACCCAGGTGTTCATGCAACCCAGCAACTATCACTTTTTGCGACGTCTGGCCACACACCGACGGCCGAGTGTGCCATTGTGCCAAACAGTGTCTAAATCATGCAATCATGATCCAACATCACACTGTCCATCACGAGTAACTTTTCAACACCAGATAGGTGTTTTCACAAGGTCCATGTGGATCTTATCGGTTCCCCTCCCACATTCAAATGGACACCGATATTTTACTGATCTGTGCGAATGCTTCACCTTTGTCCACACCTGAATCGCACGTATCAGCCTTCCATCAACCATCACTACAAAATGTGGTAGCCAGTTCAAATTGGCTCTTATTTTGCGAGTGGACTCAACTTTGTGCACCGATCGTGTGTGAAACATACTTACCATCCAGCAGCGAATGGTATGGTCAGACATTTCTATCGCCAAACTCAAGTCTTCCCTAAAAGCGATGACACTCTGTTCACTGTGCGGCTGGACATCATGCTATGGTCCTGCTTGTTACGCAAGCAGCTCGAAAAGATGACCTTGGTTGTTCCGCCGCAGAGTGATGTCGGTGCACGCTTAGTCTCCTGGGAGAATATTTCTCAGCATCCAATGATATCTTTCCTGATGCCAGCCAACTTCGTTCGGTCATGCAGAGTAATGCACGAGTGAAGGTTCACAGGAACACATGGCTGCATGATACTTACACTTCGTTATGTCAGACGTTATTCCCAAGAGTTTTCTACATCCCCAATGATTAGTACAGCATGACCCGTCCAATATCCTTGAGCATGCTTATGACGGACTTACAAAGTTGAAGCCAGCTTTCCTCGATGCAGCACCAGAGCCCCTTACCACTCTCCCATTGATCAACTTGTCGACTCCGACTCCAACCAATACCTTCGCACATACGTCTCGCTCTGGGTATAATGTACACTTCCCAGCACAATATTTATAGAGTAATTTGCTTGTTGGCATTTTCTCTTTGTGTGACTTTTATTTTACATGGACAGTACTACATATCATGAAAACACGAAACATGACGAATAGAGACGGAACGATGACTCAGAGAAGGAAAAATGGGAAAGGATGAGCGTGTTTAGATGTGAATTTGCACAGGTGAGTGCATGATGTAATGAATGGGAGCACATTTTAAAAGGACTGAAGTGAGGAGTATGAGACAACGAAAAGGAGACAATTCTACCATTGGAAGAATAAGGACAAACTGGCAAATGAATGCAGGTTGAGGAGCAACCAGCCTGGATTCTGGGAGTAAGCAGGTGATGATTTCTTTGAGTAATGTGTGTAACCTGCGGTGGTTTGGGGAGGGAGATTGGGAGAGGCAGGAGAAGACCAGATGTAAGCTTGTATGAAATAGTGACCGGACAAACCTGTTGCCGTGGGAGAGTGATAGTTCGTGGGAACCTCCTGCTGTCCCTTGAGATACAATGTGCGGAAGGGCCTTATTTTAGACCAACTTAAGAACAGCAAGGTGGGAAGTGGAATCACTAGTTTCAGAGAGGTGGGTCTGGGGGCTGGGACTACTCCATACAAAAATCCCTACTCATCCTCTTCTTCCACCCCACCTCCCCAGGATGCTGTAGTATACATACTGCCCTCCACCACTCCTATTTCTTTTTCCATATTGTCCTTTTTTTAATCTCTTATTTTTTATAAATTTAAATCCTTCCTACCCAGTGCTTACATAATAATAGATACATCGTTTGCACTTTCCCACACCCACCCAAGGAAGCAAATCCCTGTTGAAACAGGCACTATATTCCCTCAACGGTTTATTATAAGACCATTTTAAAGTGATCTATTTCACCCCAGTTTAATAACAATTACACCATTTCTTTTCGTGCCGTAAAGGCGCATAGGGCTGTAGGCAGTTTCATTGGCAAGGGAGTTTCAGTCCCTGGATGGGGTCACCACTCTGACGCAGTTACCCCGAATGATGATGACCCAATTCCTTGTACTCATTTCGTCAACCTCAGAAGGATGACAGGCTGAGTCACCCCACCGGTGTTAATTCAACGGCCGACAGGGGCTCAATCTCAAGACCCTAAGATCCAAAGCCAGCTACCTTAACTGAACCAACACTATAGAGGCAAAACTCCCACCTTTAGGTGGTCTTATTTATGGGTCATGTGCTTGGAAGATCCTCGCATGCAGATTTGTATCCTTTGGACGGCAACATCCTTGTGCACATAAAGTGGTACTGAAGACCATGATTTTTCAAGACTCATGAACACAATGTGGGTGGGAATGTGCAGGAGATTGAGAGGTGACTGGTGTGGAAAGGGGGGGGGGGAGTAGGCGGTGGAGAGGGGCAGGGTCAGTGGGAGAGAGTTGGGAAACCGATTGGGAAGGGAGGGGACGGGAGGGGGAAGAGTGCGGAGCGCAGCGGGAGTTTGCGTGGAAGCGCTCCCTTGATTCAGGTCGCATCTCACGGCACACTCGCTGCCACGCGCTCCTCGCTCACACGGAACTGCTGCTGGAGAAGCTACAATATGAACCAGACGGCAAGTGGTTTCGAACCCGGTGAAGATCACTCGGATGAGGGATTTAAGGTGTGTGCACTTGCTCAGGGTGAGAGCGGGGTTGGGGGGGGGCGGGTTGAGAGAGAAAATTTTACGTGCTTTAAAATGACGTTTTTGCTGCATCAATATTAATACGCGATAAGAGTGTGAAGTTCGTGCGATACACAGAGTTTGTCGTGTCGCCGGAATCCGGGATGGAGATAGAGTGCAACACGAGATGGTAGTAACTTCTCTCCTGAAACCGACTCCGATCAAGTACTTCTCTCGTTCACGATTATACTGCAGCACAGTGGAAATTACAAACAAATCATTGCATGATAAGATTTGCAGCTTGTACCTCTCACAATTTGCTTGATTGATGCCACAACAAAAACATCAAATTGAACATTCTGGTCTCCTTCCAAATGTATGCACAGTATATATATATTATATGTACAGGCTGGTAGTGGACAAAAAATGGAAATATGGGTAAGTGAGGACACCAAGCAACGGATTTGACACAGGTTTGGCCTTTGTGTTAATTAAGCAAATTACATCCCAGTATGCTTTGGGTCATGTTATAGAAATGCTGCACAGGTGCAGTGGCCTACAATGATAGCTAGCATGGACGCAAGAGCAGAACCCAATGTCCTCATCTACAGAGCAGTGTGGTCCCCAATGCTTTGATGAGCATGACACTGATTTTTCCACATGCCATGGCTTCTCAGTCACCAGATCTGACCTAATCGAGCATCTATGGTATATTCTGGAACAATACCTGATACAGCGTTTTCCACCTCCTTCAAACAGGTGTGAGTTGATTTACTTTGGCCAATGGAAGAATGGTGCTGCATCCTTCTGCAAATTCCAGACGCTGGTGGACTTATGCCATGGACATACCATGCCGTACTGCGCACGTGTGGTCCAACGCCATATTAAGTGATTTTACATTGGGGCTTCATTATTTTTTGTTCATACCTGTATATGTTTATATATATAATACTTTACATGTATATCTTTAATTATATAATATATAGGGTATGTTCCAAAAGTCACCTAGGGATTTAGAATTAAATAACATTTCTGTTTTTATATTTGTTTTCTTTTTCTTTTCAGAATTTATTACATTTGGAAATTACCACATGAAAAAATTCACAACTGAACAAGAACCAAAATCGTGGATTTTTTATTTTAAATTTCATCAATCGATTATGCTCACCAAAGAGCATACTGCCGCCACTTCAATGCCAGAAAAACCACCTCCGATTTAATGATTCGTCGGTTGATTCAACGTTTTTCAGAATATGGGTCAGTAAGTGACTTGCCACGATCTGGAAGACACGTTCAGGTCCATTCGCAGATTAATCAGTGAACGTGCACTGGACAGTGTTTCAAGAGAACCAGGAACATCGATCCACAGATGTTCTGACCAGTTGGAGTGTCTCGGATGTCACTGTATCGCATACTATGAAACGATTTGCACCTGCACCATACAAAGTTGTTGAGAACTGAGTTGGGTGAATTTTTTTATATATAGTCTCTGATTTAGATTTGCACCCAAGTTTAATTTAGCACTGATCATCTTCTTCAGATGAACCTTAACTTTTTCTCTCAAGGTTGGATTTTGTATCAGAGACAATTATACACATTTCTCTATCGGCTTCATGTTTTTTCTTCCAACGTTGTGCATTTCCAAAATTTTAATTCTGTTCCTTTTTTCTCATGCACATTCATCAACCCTTATTATGTGCTCCACGGTTTAGGATTGTCTGCCATCTATTTTTATTCAAGTTTGTTCCTGCGCACAGAAAGAACACCTGGTGATGTAATTCCCTGGTATTCCAGTTGTAATTTATTCCTGATAAAAACTTTGTATATCTCCCCCACGTTTGTGTTTGGAGATAAATTGACTTTTTTGAACCACACCACCGAACATATACCTTTTGTATAACCCTGTTATTTTTACTTTTAAAATAAGAGATATTTTTAGTATTAGTTTTCTTTTTACATTTGAGACAATAACTCATTTATTTATGAGAAAATTGATACAGAGTGCGAAAACCTTTTTAGTTTCCAACATGCCATTTGAATCTTAATTTTCAAAACATAAGAATCCTCAGATATGTTTCACTCTCTCCTCCATTTATTTAAGAAAAAATGTAAAACTTTAAGTAAGCCAATCACACCAAGGAAAACGATGTTAATAGTCTTGACGCAAATATTTCTAATAGACTTGCCAATTCTTTATTTTTCCCTCCTGGTGCGTTGAGATTTATTTATTTCTGTATACCCCAATCTTTTCAATCTCACTGGGTTTCCATTATTTTTATATTTATTTATTCTCTCTCTTACCTCCCTCTCCTCTCCTCCTTCTCTCTCTTCTCCCTTGCCTCCTTCTCTCTTTCCTCTCCTCCTTCTCTCTATTCTCCTTTTCCTCCTTCTCTCTTTTCTCCTTCTCCTCTTTGTCTCAGTTTTCTTCAACTTCCTTCCTCGTCCCTGACTATCTTTGAATCACTTTCAACCCATAGAAATCATACCATATATTCATCGGGATTTCTTGTTATTCCTGTATCCATAATATTTTTTTTACAACAGGAAACCAATAAAATTTCTTGTGAATTTCTAAAAGAGCCTTACGTTTTCTTAACTTTAAAATTTTTTCATTATTTAACATTTTAATTAAATCTAAAGTTGTCGGTTTATCAACATCAGTATAAAGCCATCTTTTATTGAAAACCTCATTCTTATGTTGTAGAACATATTCATTAAAAATACCGAATACCCTTTTCTTGAAGGTATGCTTGGACACAGAAATGATAATTTTCTTGAAGCCTTCTTGCTGTCATATATGTTTAGAAATATATGTCAGAATAATATAATGACAGGAAATACCCCCATCTTCCCAGAGTTAAATCATTTTGTATTTCCTTACTTATTATATTATATATAATCCTGTTCTTTGTGTTTCATATATAAACTATGGCGAAACCATTATTTGATTTTACCTTATTAATTCTTTTATTTGTTGTGTTTGCTAATCGTGCTTTCACAAAACTCATTCTCGGCACCAAGTGGATAATATTCTTCCTTATGAGACTGATTTAATTGTTCAGGTCTTCTAGGTTAATTTTATAATGACCATTATACCCTAAATCATTCATATCATACCCCCATTGTTCTATTCTCATACAACGATATGCCCTTTTTTATAAAAATTTTATTGTAATTGGAACTGTGAATTCTGTATGACCTGGAGATAAAATCAACACTTCTGTATCTTTGGATACACAGCCGTTTTATTTAAGGATTATATTGTGATAAATCACTTAATCTCACCAAGTCATTCGCGTCAGTCAGCTTGGATAATTTTTAATATATAGCATTTTTCATATTAATATTTTTTATATTTTTATTTTTTGGGTTATATTATATTTTTTGGTTATACTATATTTATATTTTTTATATTATATTTTTGGTTATATATATTTCTGTCATTCAGCCTGTGCCTTTGTGTAATAATTTGATAAATCAATATCAGTTCTTGGGATACACAAAGATAGAACCATCTTTAACCAACATAAGTCATTTTATTAGATCAAATATAATGTAATTAAAAAATTATTTTTGTTGAGTTGAAATAACACATATAGACATAATTGACCACAACACTTGGAATTTTAATTCTTGGACTTGAAATGTTTGATAAACACCATCTGTTAAGAATTTTATTACTTCAACAGGTGGTGGTAGACCAAAACTACAAAATATATTTGTCTCTGACTATTAAAAACACAAACCAATGAAGAACAGTTCCCATTATATCTTCTAAGTTCATAATAATATTCTTTGTATGTTTCGCACACGTTTGTTAATTCATCTCTCATCCAAATAACCACATTATGAAATTTTATCTCTTACATATTTTGATATAGTTCTAAATTTGATGTTGTATTCTTTCCAAATTCTTTAACCACCATCAATGCTCATTTATTTATTAGAAAGATATAATCCATTACCCTTTTAGTTTAATTTTACACCTGCTTGTGCGATAGAAGAAAACATATCTCCAACTACAATCTCGCTTATCAGGCAGACTTTCAAGTTTTTCAGCAAAATCTACAATTACAACCACTTCACTAATTTGTTTTCTCAACTCTTTGTTATGTCTTTCCAATTTTTTTGAGCCCGCAGTTGAGCCTTCCTTTCGTTGGCAGTTTTCACCACTGCTGAAATACCACCGTCAATGCTCCAGCGTGCACTTAAACCAGAAAATAAAGGATTAGAAATGTAGAATCCTCCACTCGTCTCTCTTATTGAAACTAGTAAGGTGCCCGTCTTCGACGGGTGTCACTGGCAACTTATGGTAATTAGACAGATACATGAATGTATTTTAACAATTATATATATCATTTTTTATCCATTGATTTATGAGGATGTTCAATATCACTGAAAGGATCAGGCTAGGGCTTGGACTTGGGGGGGGGATGCTTGCAACAGAATTTTCATCAGAGGAGTGACTTGAGGAGTCTTCATATTCCTTGCTATTATTGGCATCTGCCATCACGATCGAACTCTTCTTGTGAGACGGTTGAAGAAGTAGTTTTACGGAGCGGTAGACTCAAGGCTCACTGAACTGCAACGCTCCGAAGGCTATTTTGTCGTTCAAATTTCAAGGATCAAGCGGCCATTGTTGTGTTCAATTCAAGTTGGGTTGCAGATTTTTATGGCACGTGCTCAATCCCGCACCCACCCGGAAAAGACCCAAGTGCACTGTCAGTACCTCACCTCCACACTAAAACGATGATCATGATTTTGGGTTTAACCGTAACTGACCGGCGATACTTTGTTGCATTGGTCCGCTGGGCAGCGGGTATCGGTCGATGAAAATTTCAAAACGGCAACCATGTAAAAAAAGCAAAGAAATACTTGTACTTAGTCAGAAAGTCATGGTTTTTGTGAAGAAACTACGGCACATGGAAAATGCAAATTCGTCAGGCATGAACTCAACTGTTTCTCCCAAATCGAGCGGTGATTCTATTGGAGCCGACTCATCTAGTGGTCCTAAAAATGGGAACATTTTTATTTCTTTTTTTGTGCATAATTCCTCCCATTTTGCAAATGGAGTTTTTGACTGTTTAACTACCATAATTCATCAACGAATTTTGAGGGGCCTCTTAAGGAGACAATAATATCATTCTATATATGTCAAAGCTTGTTTCATTTCATGCAGTAACAAAAATCTGATGGTGGAACAAAAAAGGGCGTGCCCGAAATATTTAATATAAGATTTCTTCAACATTGGTTTTTGACATTTTAATTTAAGTGAGCCAGTATGCTTCAAGATTTTCACTGTTTCTTGTGAGCAAAACATCAATTCTTACTGCTCCTTTTCTCTAAATTGCTGTTAACGTTAACATACAAGGCTTTTGATTTTGATACAGATGATAGTTTACAGATTGATTTGATTTACAATATACACTGAATGTGGAAATGAAATATTGGCACTATACATATACATTGAGCTTCTTGTTCGCTTTTGGTGGATGAAAATATGAAAGGAAAGAAGTGTTTTTAATCAGATAAGTCTCAATTTTACATTTGCTTGGCACTTACTACTCATTTATTTATCAAAAAAATTATGTGAGACTAATCATACACCATTATCTGTATAATCTGTAATTCTGTTTTCTTCCAAAAGCAAACAATATGTATCAACTTCTTCACTCTCTCCTCTTTCAATGTATGGTATCCACTCGATTAGACTTTATAGTTTCTTTTGAGCACTCAGGTCATCGCCATTAAATTGTATACAGACTTTTAAATGCTGTCATATCCAAATCCACAGGCCAGGACCACAGGTCATATCACAGGCTTCAAAATTAATTAATAGACCAAGTTTTTGACGAGCGGAGGTGTTTTCAGAGAACTTTGTGCTATTCATTGAAAAAGAGAGTATTGAAAATGGAGTAAACCTATTTATGTAGGACATCAATTCTTGACTCGTCAAAGTCATTAATGTATGACTATAAAATAATTTTACAGGCTATCCGCGTCCTTTTTACTGATTTATAAATGATAGAACCAAGCAATAACCAAACCAAAGAGTGGAGATGTATCTAGCCTTGGTATTTAAATGGGATAACATAAAGAATGTGAGAAATATCAAATAAGTTCTATTGAGAAATACCGGGGTAAAAGTAGATAAAACCAATAAGTGGATAAATTTAATTACAATTTAGTTGGAGGATTAAAGAAAAAAATAAATATCCTTGAATGGACTGAAAACTTTGATGGTTATCCAATTAACAATGAAAAAACAATTTACTACAATCTCAAAATGATATGTGGCTCAGGTGGTCAAACAAGAGCATTGAGAGGAGTTTATCATTTCATTTCTGCTCAACAAAATACTTAAATCAAGAACTAAGTTCCAAAGTAATCATTGTGAATATACTCGATGGTGATGAAATGTAATATGAAATTAATTTATTCCCTAAGGAGACATGGACAAATATTCATTGGTTCGCTCTTTGAGTGGAATGAAAATATGAAAGGAAAGAGTGTTTTAATCAGTAAGTCTCAATTTTACATTTGCTTGCATGGGAGGGGAGGGATCAGTTTCCTATTTTAGGCTTTTGGGGCTTGAGTCAGTCTCATTTTACATTTGCTTGCATGGGAGGGGGGAAATCGTTTCCTATTTTAGGCTTTTGGGGCTTGAGTCAGTCTCGATTTTACATTTGCTTGTATGGGAGGGGAGGAAATCAGTCTCAACTTTACATTTGCTTGTATGGGAGGGAAGGGAATCAGTCTCAATTTTATATTTGCTTGAAGGGAGGCGGAGAAAATCAGTCTCCTATTTTGGGCTTTTGGGGCTTAAGTTAGAAAGTTTTTCCCTTTTCCCCATTCATTTGAATGGCTGCATCAGAAGCCCCATATATCCTCTACTTAACGGTGGAGCTTTCTAGCAATTTTTGGATAACGAATAATTCTTGAAATTCCAGAATTTATTGGCCATCACATTCTCCTGACTTGACGCCTCCGATTATTTTATTTTGGGGTTACCTAAGGAGCGTGTTACATCAATAAGCCCCATAAATTCAGCAGCTCAAGGACAACATCTGTGCAGAAATTCCGTTGTATGGGGCTTATTGATGTATACACGCTCCTTTAGGTAACCCCAAATAAAATAATCGGGAGGCGTCAAGTCAGGAGAATGTGATGGCCAAGAAATTTCTGAATTTCAAGAAATTATTCGTTATCCAAAAATTTGCTTAGAAGCTCCACCGTTAAGTAGAGGATATATGGGGCTTCTGATGCAGCCATTCAAATGAATGGGGGAAAAGGG